>CM062804.1:1161211210-1161611017 GCA_031772625.1 Pinus tabuliformis
AATATCTTTAAATCATTCCAACGGTGGTCGAACTGCAATGCTGGGTGGGACTCGTACACCAAATGGTGTGAGGTCTAATTGGGACTTCACGTCAAAGAGATCCCCTTACAATGTTTGCAGCGTCCAGCACCATCAACAAAACTATATCATATTGTCTACGTAGCTTTTACAAGTTTAGCTTAGAGCCTCTTCTTTATTGTTACCATATATTTATATAAAATATCAAGCTACACTTTAATAAATACTAGCTTTAATTTATGAACGTAATAATAAAACCAATGAACACATTTGCATACCTTAGTTTCCCATTGTGTATATTCATGGTTTTAGAGGTACTTTGAGGAAAACAAGGGAGATTGGTTAAAAATAAACTAGATGATTTCACAAAAAAAAGTCTAATACTATAGCTCATCAATTACAAATAGTAAAAAGAAGAGTTCACTTATTTTTTTCATAGTTGTAAAACAAATAACAAATTATTTTCATTATTAAAGAAGGAATGATCAATTTTTATATAGATATGTTTATTTTGGAAGAGGTATTTTTGAATATTAATTTAATTATCAATTATTATTAAGTGGATAGTAGATATTTAACTTCTATGGAGTATTCTAGAATATTCTTAGTAGAATATACAAATTAAATGTTGAAATTTATCTCTAAAGTAGTTATGTCATTGTTTCTTTTTTAATTAAATTGATTTATTAAAAAATGTTATATGAATCAGTATCATATGAAGTGAGCTATGTTTTTTGGGTATGTAATATTGATAAGCCATGGTATTGGCCCATTGTATTATGCCAAAACATATATGTAGATTAAGAACCTCCATGGTAAAGTGAGGGTAAATATCCATACTTAAGTATTTTGTCCTGTGTTATTTTAAATATGCATATGTTTAACTTATATATTAATTGTTTTTATAATTTTTGATAACGATAATAATTTAAAATAAAAACATAATTTAGTTAAATTTTATGATTTCTTTTAACTTTAGCAAGTTGAGATGTATTATGAGGTATTTTGATGTTTAATATGTATTAATGGATATAGGAATTTACCAAACATTTAGTTTATATGGTTGTGCTAGTATCTAGATAGATAATTTTACCTTCTCTTTCATTGATTAGGTGGCTCTAGAAATGGTCAGAATTCAAAAGTCGATTAAGAATAGATCAAAAATAAATTCATCAAATTTAAGTGAAACTAGGATCATATTGTAGTTTTCATTGTCCTTATTTCATTGGCATGAACTACACCTAAATTCGAGTTTATATGCTCAATATATTCATGGTCAAAGTTTTGGTCAAACTAGGCTAAGTGACAGTCACTAACGAGGAAACAATTTGGAAACTACCACCGCATGGAATGCAACCACCAGAATGGGTGAATTTGTCACCTCTTTAATTTTTCCAGTAAACCCCAAAAACTGGTATAAAATTTTGTGTTATTTTGTTTAAATATATATATATATATATATATATATATATATATATTAAAAGGGACAACGAGCTACCATCCCCGGCACCCTTGAAATGAGGATAGTAATACATAAAGGGTGGGTTGGGTCCCACGGAGTTGACTCGAGACCCCGACCACCATAACCGTAAGCCATTTATGACAAAGACGACGGGGCTCGAACCCGCGCCGGTCACATGGTCAGCCCACCCATCGTAGAAACTCCATATTTAACTAAATGCCAATGTTAATGTGCCATAACAAAACCATAAACAAATGATATTATGTCAAATACATATATTAAAAGTTGGGACATATGAATTGAGAACATATTTTAATGGGTTGGCAAGGTTTGAACCCACACCAACTAGGTGGACGGCTTGCCCAATGAAATGACCAATCCAAGCCAATGAAAAAAATAAATCAATTGTCTCCAAAATAAATTCCAATGTGCCATGTTTAAAACCCTGCACCAAGTTTAACACCAACAAACAGTTTATACAAGGGAGCCCTGCGGGCTTGACCCGAAGACCTCCATCCTCCAAACCAACAACTTAACCAAATTCCCAAATGGGTACAACCTTGTTAAATCTACTATTTCGCATTTATTTAAATCAACATTTTCACCATTCGCCTAATGGAGATGGGAGTCTCACAACAAGAGTACGTGAAAAACCAAGAGCCGATGAAGAACTGCACATAGGTCACGCATGATTTTGAAGGCGAGAATATTCGAGGGGAATATTCCCTAGAATATTCAACAAAATATTCCAGGAGGAATCTAAAAGATTCTGTGGAGGGAAAAAATTCACAGTGATAGAATCATGGCAAGTTTATACTCAAACAAACCAGAATTTTGCAGGAAATGTGATGGTGTGGTATGTTTCCCCATCTGAGTAGCATAGTTTTAGGTAGTCATCGGTGAGGAATCCTTGCAGAATATTAAGGAATCTAAAAGATTCCTGTAGAGGCTAATTTTTTATAGGGAGAGAATGATGCCAACCTTATAGTCATTTTTCTCAGAATTTCGCGAGGAGTGTAGTGGTGTGCTTAGAATTTTCATCCAAGCAATACATTTTTTTCCCTATCTAGGAAGGAATATTTGGGGGAATCTTTGACATTCCTAGGGGTCCAGATTTTGACGGTGTCAGAAAGGGGCCAAGTCTATAGTCTTTTGACATGATTTCATGCCACAGATTCAATGGTGCAGTGCATTTCATCAACAAAGCTTCACATTTTTAGGCCACCCCCAAAAGTGGAGGTGTACGATGCAGTTATGCCATGTCTTTCTTTTGATTTGCTGAGATGATGATTTTTTTTTTGAGATCCTTGTTACTATTATGTTCAAGGATACTTCTATGCCACGTCATGTGAGAATATATTACCCTTTCATGTTGAACGAGGGTCCGTATGAGTGAGAGTTCCTATATGAGAACATCTCATGGAGAGACATGCCACTCTAGTCGAGGGAATTTATCCTTGCAATGAAAAGGAATATACCATGTACATCATCATCATCTTTCATCATTTAAGGAAGTTATTAGGGTCATAGTTTTTTGTCGTCAAATGTATTTTCCTTCTCCATTGATTTTTAGGTTTTCAGCATCCATTTAGCCTATGACTATCTTTGTTGTCATAGTCTCAAATCCATTGTCCAAGATCATTAAAATTGTGAAAACGTTTTAGTGAGCGGGAGTTATGAGGTCTCATGTTTATAAAGTAAATCCAGGTTAAAGGGGTTATGTGTCAGTCTTCAATGATTAGAACCATTCAAAATGAATTTGTGGTGGTCTAAGATTTTGTTGGTTATGAGATCTGGTCATTAATATTCCACCAATTATGGTCAATGATATTATTCTTACTTCATTTATCCCCTTACTTTCCTATCATATACCTTATTTCCTTTCCCTTCATACATACACCCCTTCATATATGTTCCCACCCCATATACATTTTCATACCCCCCGCTCTGTTTCATTCTAAACCTATTCACTCAATTCTAATGCTATACATTCAACATCATTGTACACCACGATACCTAATCATTCACGTGTGCATCATACCCCTAAACCTTAATCATTTCCCATACTCCCTACACCCATGCCAAGTCAAGAAAGTGCTAAAGGACACATCATCACTACATGAGACCGTATATCAATCCACAACAAAGACAGTGACAAATAAAACAAAGAGACAACCATTGTAAACCATTTTTGTGCACCTATTCTACCCACTCAGTCGCTGCACACAAAGTCACATAGTCATTGTGCAATGATTCATCAGTGCTACACAGTCTCGACACAACTTGATTTTTTGCCTTCTATTAATCTTGAGCTAGGAGGTATTAGTGACCACTTCAAATCTATGTTAATGAGACTAATTTAGGGTTAATAGATGCATGATTAGACCATTGTTTTTAAAGTGTTGTGCAACCACTATTTTCACTACCTAGTGCTACACAATTACTCTGTTTTAGTCATCCTTTTGCAGAATAGTTTGCGATCACATCGAAGTGAAGTTTGGGAAATTGAAATAATTTTTATTCAAGGATGGGCCAAATAACAATAACCTATTGCATTTTTTGCACAATTGTCATGGATTGGGATTCAAATGCATCTTTGGTGAGCTCCAGTATTGCGGCAATGATGTTGCAACTCCTGGGATTCCCTACTTTACTTTTATCAACCTGGTAGTTCGTAACAAACTTGGAAGCGACAATGCTATATGCACAAGTACTAGCTCTTATTGCAGGCTGTCACTTGATCAACTAGCACAAGTTCGATAGGAGATTAAGCCAACTTATATGAGTTCTCAGAAGAATCTTTTAACTGTGATGGAAGGAAGCTAACTCAAAAGAGGCTAGTCTACTTGCAGAAACAAGATGAAAGCTGAAAGGAAACACAAACCCTAGCAAACCCTAGATTTACCGACTAACCCTACTTGTGTAAGAAAAGAGATGTAAACTATTGAAATGGATGCCATTGACTACTGAAAAGGTAAAATGCATGTGTTTAAGCTACTTCTGAAGGGAAATATGGAAAAACATCTTTTTGTATTTTTGAGCAATTTATGCAAAATTATTATGCTTTGTGTTTTAACTATTTGTGACTGTGCAAAGGTTTATTGGCAAAAGAAAATGGAGTGGAAATTTGCAAGAGGTTGGGAAGGTGTGGAGAGGACTTAAGGATTCCCTGGTACCCTTCTAAAGATTTCCAATATGCTCATATTTCGAAAAACTTCTCGCATGAACTTATAGAGGAGGCTACAGGGGATCTACAGGAAGTTCTACAAGAAGAGGCCAAAAGTGGATCTTAGAGGGTTGGAGGTGGAAAAATGGTGGGAAAGTGGAAATGAAGGATGGATAGAGATGTTAAGGGATCTAGGACCTGGTAAATGAAGCTCAAGAGTGAAGAAGATGGTTGGATTTGTTCAAAGGTGAAGAAAGCAATTTTGCACAAGAATGTAGAAATTAGGGAAGTTTGGGAAAGTATGGAAAACGAGTGAAGGAAATATTGAGATAGGGGCTGGAGAAGGTTGTATGATGGAGGAAGGATAGGCTAAAGTGTCTTACATGTGTTCTACCCAGTTCTTTTCAAAACTGACCCAAGCAAAAGCTAAGAAAACAAAGTTTACCTATTCTTGACCTAATCTAACCTAGAAACCAGAACAGTGATGAACAAAACTTTATAAACATGAGGTTATGCAAGAAAGCTATGGAAACTGAGCAAGAACAAATCTAAGCATGAAAACACAACTGATATCAACTTTTCCAGCTCAACTTCTAATACTAGCAATTGCATTGGAAGGCAAAAACAGTGTTTTTGTGGTAGCAAGTGTGCCTTAGTCTCAGTTCATGGTCCCAAGGAGGGAGAAAGGAGATCAAGGCCTGCTTGGTAGCCTTTTTATGTATCTTTCCTGTTATCAAACTATCAAATCAACCTGAAGCAAGAACGATTATCTTAATAATCAAAAGCAACCTAAGTAGCAAAGCAAGATTTAACCTATATAACAGAAATTATTCTATGAATGCAGTAAAAACACATAAAAGTACACAAAGGAGGTATTGGGCACTTGGGTTGGGCCCAACCCCAAGAGCTACAGCCCCCTAGCAAAGCTGGATTCATCTTCATTGATCAAAAAAGAATAATTACATCACAAATTTGTCTGCAAAAGGAGCTCGAAAATGCGCTGATTACAAGGCTGCACTAAAGTGAAACAATATACTATCAAATGGTTAAAGTACTAAGGCTTGAAGCAAGGAAAATTTTAAGGATGGAAAAATTTCTTGAAGTTTAAAAACATTGGCGAATCTCACTAATCCATAATATGCAAACTATAAAATTTTTATTGATATATTTGTAAAATTATTCAAATTTATAATGATTTTATATATAGCCTCTATACAATGTTGGCGATTTTTAAGGTAAAATAATTTTATATTCTAAAATTTGGGCGAATCGTCTTTTATAAAATTGGAAATTGGCGAATCTTTTTTGTGGAAAAATCATGGAAAATTAGCCCACTAGGCGAACATTAGCCCCTAAAATTTTCCATGGCTTCAAGCCTTCCTATTTATGCAAGTGAGTACTCCCAACAATCCTCCTAAACTTTAGGAACTTGGCTGCACAAAATTGTAGATAACAGCCACTTCGCTAGACCTGCTCGACTGCCCCTTTAAATCATCTTTGGTGGCCTGTTGAACTCCGAGCTATGGATGGAGAACTCAAGGAAGGGGTCACTTAGTGCAGGAGACACCCCTCCTATAAATCCTCAGCCTTGTTTCTTTGATTTTGGCTGTCAATATGTTGATAAATGCCTAGTCTTGGTCCAAAAATGTCCAAAAATCTTCAATAAACACATATTAGACATCGTGGTAAAGTGATTGTTCCCATTCACTCAATTAACATAAATATATTCAAAAGCATGCATAAAACTATGGAGAATGGTGGATTAAATGAGAATAATAGGCAGAATGAGCCCATATAGTTACCCATTTCTGGTGCTCATTATCACCCCCTATTGAATGTGTTGCTCATCCTCTCAGCAACTAATCTAGTTCTTCATATTTGATACCTCTAACTGCCTCCCTGACATCCCAGGCCTTTGAGGTGATGTCCTCTTCCCTGTCATGAAAACCTACCTTTCTATCCACTTCTTCCCATTGCTTTTATTCCTCTTCTTCCTTAACCCCTTCTAACAGACCTAGCAGTAGTGGCAGACTAAACTTAAGGCCAATCTGGTTGGGGAGTGATACTTCCTTATTTTCAGAATATGGGACAATGTATTCAATCTCCTTATGCAAGCATGAAGGTAGTTATCACCAAACAGTCTTTCCATATCTTCAAAGTGAGCAATTGCCTGTGCTTTTCTTTCAACATAGTTAGGTACAACGTGAGGGTTGTCTACAAGGTGCTGATGGTCATATATGAGAGTTGAGGGATCTTCTGGTTCTACCCTTATCGTGAGTGGCTCACTTAGCTCTCTGGTCATAGTCTTCTGAATCTCTATTGCCCTCTTTTCCTCATGGATCAACCAGGAAGGCATAGCCATGAGTTGTAGGTCTCCTAATGCAGCATTTGGGTCCCACAGATTCATGTTAAGAAGTTCCAAGTTGTGTAAATAGAATTCTGCTAGCTTGGCCTTATCTTTAGCTGAGCTACTGTCACACAAATGCATACACTAATTGTAATTCTAGAATGGGATGGTGCCCCTTTGGGCCAATGTTTTAATTTGAAATTGCAACCATTGGTCTTTAAGATATAATGCATAATATTTAACAGGTTGCCTACATTGTAAGGCTTCTATTGCCTAGCTGGCCATGCAGGCCATTTGGGCTTCTTTTTCTTGTAGCTGCTATTTTAAAACCTACACCTCTTCTGCTGCCTAAGACTCCTTTTCTTGCAGCAGTTTCATTAGCATCTCAACGTCAGCTTGTGGCTCTCCCTCTTTCTGTTGTTTCTCAGTTGTTTCCTTGTCTGTTAGAGGACCTTCTTGTTGCTGCTTCCCTCCCAAAATGGAGAGCCTATCTCCCTTATGAACATCCTGTAGCTGCAACTACTTTTTCAGCAGTTCATTCTCTTCCTATATGTGGGCTCTTTAACTAATTTCTATGTTCCTTACCATGGCCAACTCCCCTCTTATTTCCTTTAGCTTGTCCTCCATGTGGCCTATGTCCTCAACTCCTTTAGATTTGGTGATTTGCATCCATGTGTGGGTTCTGACCCTCTCTTTTTCTAATTCGAAGAATAAAGGTACAACAAATTTTTGTGGGATGATTTTCTCACCCTCCAGCAGATTGTAAAAGGAGCCCAAATCAGGCTGAGGGCTTGGTTCAGGTATTGCTTTGGCCTTGCTCTCCTCCTGTGACTGTTGGTCTGCCTTCTCCTCCAATTTCTCAGTTTCTTTTAACTTTGCTAGAGTTTCCTGTAGAGATGTTTCAGGTTCCTGTAAAACTGCCTTTGAGTCCATCAACTTGATTCTCTCTTTCCAAGTGGAGGTTTTGGGGCTTCCCCTTTCATAGTTGATAGATATCTTGGAAGGAGACTCTTCCTTCTTTTTAGTGGGTGTGTCCTCAATGAAAATTGGTTCCTTTGATGGTGGCTCGGGTTTTCCACTTTGATCCTTGTGCTTCTTCTAGCTTTAAAATACATGGAGGTTTGCCTTTTTCTTTTTCCTTTTTGTTTTGTAGGTGTGCTTAATGCGGCAATCACAACTGCTGCTTCCCTTGCCAACATTTCAGGGGATGTTTCTTTCTATTGTTCTTTTCCTTCACTTCTTGTAGCCTTCTCCATGTCCCTTGTTTTTGCTTGTGTCACTGATATCTCAGGGTGTGTCTTTTCTTTTCCTTGTTGGGTCCCTGCCTTGGATGTGGCAATCTTCTTTTGGGCTTTCTTGGCCTTTTTCTTCCCATCCTTTGTCATTTTTCTCTTCTCTGTTTTTGAGGTTGTCTTCTTTTTTTCCTTAGGCTCAGTAGTCTTGTGAAATTCCTCTTTTTCTCCCTGTTTCTCCTCTGTTTTACCTTCTATTTGAATGTCCTCTACTTCCTCAATAGTGTTTTTCTAAATTTCCTCAGCTTTCTTCTCCTCATCACTGCTAGATGGGCTGGTGTTCTCAGTCAAATTTCTGATGTCATCATCCCTGGACATATTTATGAAAATTTCCCAAACTATGGGGATAGTATAGCTGTGTAAGACATCTTCCACCAACAGTTTGATGAGCCCATGGTGGGCCAACTAATCTGGGACCCCTGCATTTAGTTTTGTGCCATATTCAATCAAATACTGGAGGAGGAAATATGGGAGGCTCAGTTTTCTAGCTGGAGGTAAGTCCATCCCATATCTCAATTCATGCAAAAACCTGAAATGATAACCATAAATTATGCTAAAACTCCCTTCACATGTGATATACTTCATTATTTGGTAGCTAAGTTCATTCCAGAGAGGAGGCAAGCTTGTCCTTTTGGCCCCGTTTTTATCTTCTACAGGATGCTCCTCAGGCAGAAAAAATGTTTTCTTAGCAATTTGTCCCAATGATTTCTCCTCCTTGCTCCAAGGGAGCCCCAATGGAAGCCTGGTGATCCTACTGATGAAATCAGGTGTAAGCTCTAGGGTCAAACCCCTAAAACTAACTGTGGCATCTGTCTTTGAATGTGGTCTTAGGGACATTAAAAATTCTTCAATCATCTCCTCATCATATCCCTAAATTCTATCAAAGGATATCCAGTTTTCCCTAGTGAAGAGGGCCACCACCTCAAGGTGCTCACGCAATTTGCTAGAGTTTAAAGGTTCTTTTCTCATGAATCCTCCTGGCATGGTGTTGAGAGCTTATTTTTGTCTCCTAACGAGGAAAAAAAATGCTCAGGTGAGAACAACAGGGAAAACTAAAATAGAGGATAGTTGAATTCTGTCTTTTCCTCAAATCAAAGAAGCAATTTGCTTCTCCTTATAACATAAAATTGCAATAACGCCCCTATTTTAAATGGTTTTTATCCTGAATTTGACTTTCTGTTTTTTAAAAGGAATCTTTTTTTTTACAGAACAGAGGATAAGGACACAGGTTCTTTTTTCAGCAAGTAGATAGATATGCAAACTAGTTTTTTCTTTAACACACATAGGCTGGGCTCTATGGTTGCATGTATCTTCCTTTCAGTAGAATTTGAAGGAGGAGGAGGCAGATTTTGGATGCAGACAAGAAAACAGAAAACTGTGTAGACTCAGGGAAAATATGCAAGGTTTCTTTAATCCAATGCCATGTTTAATTCACCATCTTACTCAAACAAGTCATATGCAGAGAGGTTTTCCCAAGCCTACCTTGTTTTGAGCTTGAATTTTGATGAAAATCCCAGGTTTTCCTTCTAGAGAGTTGTTCTCTTCCTTTCCTGTAGAAACCTTCCCGTAGAAATCTCCCAGCTCCTGTAGAATGAAACAGTGCTCCTGTAGAGCCCGATAGGTAGGAGGGTTTAGAAAACTGGCAGAAAACTGGTGGAAGACGACTGGTTAGCTGCTCTAGAAGTGGTAGGTGTGTACTCCAGTCGAGAACATCGTGAATGCAAAATGAAGAAAGGGTGGCAAAGGTTTCGACTGAGCTGTCTTTCAACTATTGGCGTGATCTGTGGTGAGGAGATGAGGTGGCTGGATGGGTACGTTATCCCCATCCGGACCGTTAGTCCTACGTCACAGTCATAATGTTTCTACACGCCATATAATTACCATCACCTCCCTTACTCCTGTTATCCACTACCACCACTACCAGTCCCGAATGATTTTTTCTCGAATGGACATACCACACGTGCTGGCTGCGTATCTGATCGGCAGTTATGAAGTTGATAGTTCTCATTTGAATTCCACGAGGGTGTGTAACTAAACGTGGGTGGCTAGTTAGCTGGCCACAAATTCCATTCAATCGTAACCATTCCCATAGTTCATGCAGCTTTGAAATATGATTCATGCAATCAAGGAATAGGTTTAGGCACTTACCTGCTCAGTGGCGGCCGTGTTATGCATATTTCGGATTTTGGTACCCATTTCTTCATTGCTGTTGTTGCTTGCGCTCTACATGCTTGACCTCGAACTTTTGCTGATGATATCATGTTCAAATAGATATCTTTGCATGTTTCATATGTCCTACTGTTCTGACCCTGTCTCTGGAGTATGCTTTTCAGAGGGATCAACTGCTACAGGAATCATGTAGTATTTCTTGTAGCTGCTTCTCCTTCTGAAATTCAAGCTAATATTTGAGTAGGGATACAACTGCTGAAGAAGGTATTGGCTGAAAAGGAATCACAGATGGAGGGTATCAGGTAGGGGTGAGTGAAGCGGCTGCTGCTTTTATTTGTCATTAATTTTTTTGTTTGCAGCATGAAGGAAACAGAATTTCTGTGTGTGACTGTGGAGGGACATAAAAATGAATGCAATAAAGCTATACAGGGATGGAATGGTGACATAGGGAGATGGCTGGTGGCAGGGAGGTTCACAGGCCTCATAGACATATTTCCAACCTTCGGGTCCTCCTCTGAAATTGATTTTGGCTTTTCTGTAGTTTCTACAGGATCCTCCTGTAGAAGATATAGAGTTACCTGTAGGATGTGAAATTTCAGACCAAATGAGACCAAAACTTGGGAAAGGGTAATGGTGATGGAGGAATGGAATGTGAGGGATGCATGTAGCCTGGTCATGTTCTTTGTTTTTGTCTTGTACGATCCTCCTACAACCTGCAATGACCTTCCTGCAACCTGCAATTTATTCAAAAGAAGTTAGGTCTATTTCTTCTTTCGTTTTCATTTTTTCTTCTTTGTTCTCTTTCTTTTTTTTTTTCTTTTTTTCTGAGATAGCTGGGGCGCGTCTAGGAGGTTTTCACCCTCACTGTCTGCCCTGGGCACCTCCAAGAGGTTTTCACCCATGGATCTTTTATTCCATTTTCTTTTTTCTGTTTTTTTTTCATGGTGTAGGTGGAGTGAAGATAGGGACCTGCTCCATTACCAATACTGATTTACCCAGAGTCTCAATGAACTCCTACTTGGAAGGGGGCTTCTTGTAGATCTTCAATCTATGCCCATTGACGAGCATGGGGATGGCTTCTTGATCAATGGTCCGAATAAGGACTGAACCATTGTTGGGTCCCTATAATACTAGTGATTACCCCATTACTATTGTAGTTATACCCCTTATTTATATTGTTGTGCCCCTATTACCCCCATTTTGTTATTTCTGTGCCCCATAGAATCCCTCTATTGTTATTTTTGTGGCTTTATATTATTATTGTTAGGTCGGCTGGATTATATTGTGACTCCTTAGACTCCTATATATAGAAAGGAGGTTTTGTCATTTGTATCATCCAAGAATTGTTCATTTATGTAATGTAAAGGAGGTTGCCCCCTCGAAGAGGCTAAATTCTAAGGCGTTGATCCATCTTTTCTATCTTTTCTTGAGCTAGTTTCATAACATTTGGTATCAGAGCTTTGGATTCTAGGGTTTCGTTGCTCTAAACAGGTCATCGTGGCATTTTTGCTATAACTTTTTTTATGCAACGTTTCAAAAGTTGCAAAAAAAACCCATTTGAGAAGAAATCGCGCTGAACCTTGGGTCCAAATTTCAGAGCTTTGTGCGCACTATTTGCGGAGATATGATCTGAGAAAGTTGGTATTTTTGCAGACTCCTGAATTACATTCAAAACAGGTGACCTGGGGAAAATCATCATAACTTTCTCTCTGGGGATTGGATTGAAATTTCGTAAGAAGGTATAGAAATAGGACGGACTGTAGTTTCTTGTATGTGTGTTTTAGATCGAAAGGTTGAAACAGTGACTCGTGGTATGTCATACAAGTTCGCTCTACTGAACTAGTCTAAAAGCAAGTCACTGTGGGAGGTTTCACATAACTCTTCCTTGGAGAATCCAATTTGGGTCAGACTTATGGCATTGGAAAGAGGACGCAGAAGGCTACTATAAATCACAATTTCAAAATTGGATGATCCAAAATTACATAGATACATCAGATTCAATATCAGGCTTCTATAAAGAGAAAAAAGGTGTGTAGTTTTTTTTAAATTTTTGTGTAAGCTTGGTTTAACGGAATTCAAAGGGCATAGTAAAGCATTATTATCGGTAACTGATGCCCCGAGGAAAGAAAATGCAAACACCTAGTAAGGAACCTGAAAGCTCTAGCATGACTCATGAAGAAGAGGAAGAAATGCTACATGATATATCAAAATTACAAGAACAAGTGCAACAAATGTCACGCTCACAAAAGCTAACAGAAGCTAAGATAAATGGCATGGAATCTAAGATAAATGGCGTGGAATCTAAGATAAAGGGCACAGAAGCTAAGATGGATGATTTGAAGATAGATTTGAAGAGAGACATGGCAGATTTGAAGACAGATATGGCAGATTTGAAGACAGATTTGACAAATTTTCTACAAGAAATACTTACTAATGGTGAAAAGGTAGTAAAGAAAACTCATGATGTGAACAAAAGTAATGTTAATCATGATTCCATAGACTCTAATTTTAGATCGAAGACCCACCATATTTCAAAAATCGATATGAGGAAGTTTGATGGCAAGGATCCCGCCACATGGATATTACAGATGGAGCAGTTCTTCAATCTCAATAATGTGCAAAACACACAAAAGGTACGTATGAAAACTATATATTTGGAACCAAATCAGTTTGTATGGTATCAATGGCTTTGCTCTCATAAACAATTTATCACTTGGGCAATTTTTACGGAAGAATTGATAGCACATTATGAAGATACAAAAAGTAACACTTTTTTTAGCCAATTGATAAGTCTCAAACAAAAGGGTTCAGTAATGGAGCACATTGAGGAGTTCCAAAAATTGAACATAAGGGTAAAATATATTCCAGAGGAGCATAGGATTGATGTGTTCATAGGGTCTTTAAAGGATAATATCCAACATGATGTTCACCTTTGGGAACCTGATTCATTAGAGAAGGCATTCAGGTTAGCAAGAAAAATGGAAAGCAAAATTATGGCAACCAGGAAGCATACCACTCACAACTATAAAGACGGAAATGTTGTTGCCCCTAGTCTTCCACAACCTATAAGGTTGACACCACAGCAATTGGAAGAAAAAAGAGCAAAAGGGCTTTGTTACAGTTGTGATAGCAAATACACTAAGGGTCATAAGTGTGCTGAGAAGAAATTATTCTACATAGATTGTGAAGAGGAAGAAGAAAAGGAGCAAGAAAGGTCAAAAGAAGAAGATATACTCCAGGAACAAAGCCTAGATGAAGAAAAAATAAATCCGACCATATCTTGTAATGCATTGGCGGGAATTACCACTCCTCAAAGCATCAAGATAGAAGGAAAAATCAAGAAGAAAAAGGTAATAGTGTTGATTGACTTAGGAAGCACCCACAATTTTATTCATTGTAGGGTAGCAAAAGAATTGAATTGCTTCCTATATCCAGCACCAGAGTGTCAAGTGATGATTGCAAATGGAGGAACAATAAATTGCTCTAGAAGATGCCATAATATCAAGCTATCCATGGGAGAATATGTATTGACTAGCCCAATGCTTTCCATTTCAATGGGAGGTGCTAATGTTGTACTAGGAGTCCAATGGCTACAATCCTTGGGTACAATAGCTATTAATTTTCAAGAACTTTTCATCAAATTTTCTATGGAAGGAAAGGATGTTGAATTAAGGGGTATTGCAGGGAAACCAGGAAAGGTAATCAACTCTAATGGTATGACGAAGCTTCTAAAAAAGGAGCAATGAGGTGTAATTGCACAATTATGTTCGCTAGATGTTTCCACATCGGAATCATCTATTTCTCCAGATCTCCAAAGAGTCCTGGACAATCATTCCAAGGTATTTGAGACTCCCAAAGGTCTCCCACCTATGTGTGATCATGATCATGCTATTCATCTGATTCCAGGAAGTGTTCCTCCAAACATCAGGCCGTACAAATATCCCGATGTCCAAAAAAGTGAAATTGAACGTATGGTTGCAGAAATGCTAGAGGCTGGTATAATTCAACCAAGTCAAAGTTATTTCTCTGCTCCAGTAGTATTGGTGCACAAGAAGGATGGATCATGGCGCATGTGTCCGGATTATAGGGAGCTCAACAAGCTCACTATTAAAGATAAGTTCCCCATTCCTGTCATTGATGAATTACTGGATGAATTGCATGGATCAATTTACTTCACCATGTTCTAAATGTATTTTTCGGAATTCCTTAGAAAATTTTTGTTGGTATTTTTTGATGATATACTAATCTACAACAAGTCTTGGAAGGATCATGTTGAACATGTTGACGGGGTGCTACAACTATTGGAGGAGAAAAAATTATATGCAAAAAGATCCAAATGTTTCTTTGGAGTCCAGAAGGTGGAATATTTGGGTCATATTGTATCTCATGGAGTTAAGGTAGACCCTAGCAAAATTAAAGCCATTAAGGAATGGAAAATCCCCACATCCATAAAGCATCTGCGAGGATTTCTTGGGTTGACAGGGTATTATCGCAATTTTGTTAAGAATTATGGGAGAATAGCAGCACCTCTAACAACATTATTGAAGAAATATGCATTTTCATGGACTCCGGAAGCAACAAAGCCCTTTGAACATCTTAAAGAGGCAATGTGCCAAGCACCGGTCTTAGCTACACCGAACTTCACAAAAACCTTTATTGTGGAATGTGATGCTTCAGGAAATGGAATTGGTGCTATTCTAATGCAAGATGAAAGACCCATTGCTTTTTGAAGTCGTCCAATCAAGGGAAAGTTTTTAAGCAAAGCTATTTATGAGAAGGAAATGTTGGCAATACTCCATGCACTTAAGAAATGGCAACCCTACCTAATGGGAAGACACTTCAAGGTAAAAATAGATCATGATAACCTTAAATACCTTTTAGAACAAAGATTATCCTCTGAAGAGCAACAAAAGTGGGTCACAAAGATGTTGGGTTATGACTTTGAAATCATCTACAAAAAAGGGAAGCAAAATGTGGTGGCAGATGCACTCTCAAGAAAGGATGAGGATGTGGAAGCATTGTTGTGCGCCATTTCTATTATCCAACCAGATGGGATAAACGAAGCAAGGGAGGAATGGAAGAATGATGAAGAAGTGTGGGCACTTATTCGAAAGCTACAACAAGATTCCAGTACGTTTGATACATTTAGCTGGCAAAATGATTCATTATGGTACAAAGATCGCTTATACCTCTGTAAGAATTCCCAGCTAAAACAAAAGATTCTTATGGAATTGCACACTTCTCCCTTAGGAGGGCACTCAGGATTTTTAAAAACTTACCATAGGGTTAAGAAGGAATTTTTTTGGGATGGCCTTAAATCAGATATTCAAAAGTTTGTGGCGGAATGTTTGGTTTGCCAACAAAATAAAGTTGAAACAATTAAGACACCGGGTCTATTACAACCTTTATCCATTCCAAGCCAACGTTGGGAGGAGGTTTCAATGGATTTTATCACAGGTTTACCCAAGTCTGAGGGAAAGAGTGTCATCGTGGTGGTAGTTGACAGACTTACCAAGTATGCACAATTTTGTGCATTATCACATCCATTTAAAGCCAGTACAGTTTCTACTGCATCTATGGAAACAATTCAAAAGCTACATGGAAACCCAAAGATTATTGTAAGTGACAGAGATCCCATTTTCACTGGAAATTTTTGGACAGAATTATTTTCTTGTCTTGGTACTTAGTTAGCTCATAGCTCATCTTATCATCCTCAATCTGATGGGCAAACTGAGATAGTAAACTAATGTTTGGAAGGATATCTTCATTGCTTTGTATCTGACAAACAGACACAATGGGTCAAATGGTTGCCTTTGGCTGAATGGTGGTATAACACTTCCTTCCATACAGCAACAAAAATGACCCCATTTATGGCACTTTATGGGTATCAACCACAATCTATCACATCATATTTAAGAGAAAATTCTAAGGTTCAGGCAGGGGAACATCACATCGAACATCAACAACAAGTCCTCTAACTCTTAAAGGATAACCTCGTGTTGGCACAAAATAGAATGAAACAACAGGCAGATCAACATCGCAGTGAAAGAAGTTTTGATGTAGGTGATTGGGTATTCCTACGGCTACAACCATATAAGAAAATGTCCCTAAAGCAAGCTAAGAAGGATAATAAATTATCACCAAAGTATTATGGTCTGTACAAGGTGTTGCAAAAGATTGGTACTATGGCATACAAATTGGAGCTTCCTGCAGCTTCTCGATTGCACCCAATTTTCCATGTTTCATGTTTAAAGAAGGTTATAGGCGACAAGCTCCCAGTTCAAACAATATTGCCAGAACTTGACGAGGAAGGAAAAATTATATTGGAACCAGAAGCAGTCACAGAAACAAGAACTTGACAGCTACGAAATCGATCAATTTCAGAGTATCTTATCAAGTGGAAGAACTTATCCGCTGAAGATTCCACATGGGAGGATGAGAATTTTATGCAGAATTATCCAGAACTACTCAAGCATTGAGGACAACACTTTTTTCAAGGAGAGGGGCATGTTGAGTCCCTATAATACTAGTGATTACCCCATTACTATTGTAGTTATACCCCTTATTTATATTGTTGTGCCCCTATTACCCCCATGTTGTTATTTTTGTGCCCCATAGAATCCCTCTATTGTTATTTTTGTGGCTTTGTATTATTATTGTTAGGTCGGCTGGATTATATTGTGACTCCTTAGACTCCTATATATAGAAAGGAGGTTTTGTCATTTGTATCATCCAAGAATTGTTCATTTATGTAATGTAAAGGAGGTTGCCCCCTCGAAGAGGCTGAATTCTAAGGCGTTGATCCATCTTTTCTATCTTTTCTTGAGCTGGTTTCATAACAACCATTGTCATTGCATGTTTCCATTGTATATGGTCCTAGCCATCTTGTCCTCAGCTTTCCCTTGAAATCCTTGTATCTTCAATCATACAGCAGCGCCCAATCTCCTGGCTAAAATTGTTTCTCTTTGAGGTGCTGGTCATGCCATATCTTTCTTTGAAGTTGGACTACCTCTGAGTGGAGAAGGGCCTGCATTCTCTATTCATCTAATCCATTCAGCTGAAGCAATCTTTCTTGTTGTGCATGGTTGAGATCTATGTCTAGCTGAGCTGCCATCCTCAATGTGTTATATTCAAATTCTATGGACAGCAAAGCCTTCTTCCCATAGACTAGCTCATAGGGTGTGAAACCTGTTGTAGTTTTCCAAGTAGTGTTATAGGCCCAAGTGGCCTCAACCAAGCAATCTTACCAATCTTTTCTACTGCTGCTCACTACCTTAGTCAACATCCCTTCCAAAGCTCTGTTATTAACTTCCACCTGTCCATTTTCTTGTGGATGATAAGGGGTGGAAGTTCTGTGCTTAATCTTGTGATGGGTGAGCGGGTCTTCAATCAGGTTAGAGGTAAATTGACTTCCTTGATCTGTGACTAATTCCCTTGGGTAGCCAAACTTTTAGAAGATATTTTCCCTCAAAAACTCAGCTACTTTTTCTTCTGTCGCTACTTTGATTGCCTTTGTTTCTACCCACTTTGTCAGGTAATCCATGCACACAATGATGTAAGACTTCCGTTTTGAAGGAGGGTTGATAGGACCCATAAAGTCCATGCCCCACTTCTCAAATGGCTTGAAAGTCACTTGAGGCTGCAAAGGAATCTCATCCTTCGGAGTAGGTTTCCCCATCCTTTGACATCGGTCACATTGATTGATATATCTCCTGACATCTCGATGAAGAGTGGGCCAATAGTACCCTGCCTGCAGAATTTTGAAGGCAGTTCTCTTTGCTACAAAGTGGCCCCCATAGTGCCGATCATGACAGGTTAGGAGGATGTCAAAAACTTCCTCCTACCTGACACATCACCTCAAAATCTGATCTCGGCCAAGTTTAAAAATATTGCTCCCAATCCAAGTGAATGGGGCACTTTTCCTCATGATCTTGCTCTTTTCTTTTTTGGATAGTTATGGCAGAAATTGTGCTGAAAGTAAATAATTTGCTATATCAGCAAACCATGGAGAGAGTACTAAAATAGAAAATAGGTATTCATCTAGCATTTGATCATCCACCATCCCTTCTTCACCTGTAGGCAGATCTAGTCTAGACAGAAAATCAACAACAACATTTTCCTTACCTGGCTTATCAACAATGGTAAAATCAAATTGCTACAATAAAAGTAACCATCTAACAATACGAGCATTTACATCAGGTTTATTCATCAGATACCTAATTGCAGCATGATCTATATGCACGAATGTTTGATAGCCAGTGATGTAGTGTCTGAACTTGTTTAGGGAATGGACTACAGCCAGGAGCTCTTTTTCGGTTACAGTGTAGTTCAACTCTGCCTTAGACAGGTTTTCACTGACAAAATATATAGCATACAGTAGCTTCTCTTCAACTTGTCCTAAGGCTACTCCTATACTTTTGTTCGAGGCATCTGTGTGAATGTGGAAAGGTAGGGCCCAGTCTGGACCTCTCAAGATTGAGGTAGTTATCAGCTTACCTTTCAAAGCACCCAGAGCCTCCTGACAATTGTCAGTCCATATGAACTCTGCATCTTTCCCAAAAGACTAAAGAATGGAGAGGCTAGCTTACTAAAATCTTTAATGAATATTCTATAATATCCTGCTAAGCCTAGAAAAGTCTAAACATATCTTACCTTTTGAGGAGGCAGGACCCTTTGGATGATAACAATCTTGTTGGGATCCACCTGTAAACCTTGCTAAGAAATTGTATGACCTAGCATCATCCCTTCAGTCATTAGGAATTCACATTTATTAGGACTGAGGGATAGGTTCATTTCAATACACTGGTCTAAAACTTTCCTCATGTTTGTCAAAGCTTCTTGAAAATTAGAACCATAAAGGGTAAATTCATCCATATAGATTTCCACTGAATCATGAACCAGCTCAGCGAATATACTTAGTACTACTCTCTGGAAAGTGGCAGGAGCATTGCACAACCTAAAGGGAAGGACCCGATAGGGAAAGGTACCCCATGGACAGGTGAAAGTGGTATTATCTAGGTCTTCTGGGCTGATTTGTATCTGATTGTACCCGTTAAACCCATCTAGGAAGGAAAAGAAATTCTTCCCTGCTAGGCCATATAACACTTGATCTATGAAAGGCAAAGGGAAATGGTCCTTCTTGGTGGCTTTGTTAAGTTCTTGATAATCTACATAGATTCTCCACTTCCCGTTTTTCTTGGGCACAAGCACCAAAGGAGAGACACATTCGCTGTCAGAGATGGGGTAGATGAATCTTGTATCCAACAACTTTTGTAGTTCTTCTTTGACAATGTCCTTAAGGGCTGGATTCATCCTCCTTTGAGGTTGCCTGACTGGGTTACAATCCTCTTTAATATAAATGTGATGAGTACAGACTGAAGGGTGGACTCCTTTCATTTCCTTATAGCTCCAAGCAAAAGCATCCAAATGGTTGTTCAATAAGCTACACGGCTCTTTCTCTTGAGAGGTGGATAGGGATGAGTTGATCTTCAAGGTTCTTTCAGGGCCAAATTCCACATTCTTAACTCGGAGAGAGGTCGAATCACCCCCACAAAGATCAACTAAAGCATTGGCTTGGGTTTCTTCCACCAACTCTTCTAATGGCAACACACTGGGGGTGGATTTTGAATCAAATTCTCAATAAGATCATCCTCGGTTTGAGGACCTCCCCTGGTGGCTTCCACTGTGCATAATGGTGCCGAGTAGACTTCATCCTCATCTTCCTCCTCCAACCAAAGAGGTAAGTCATGTTCTAGCAGAGGTTGGGCATGAGGATATAGGACTAGCTGTTTCGACATATGCCCATTCTTGATGGTCATGCTCCCAGCTCGACAATTGATGTAAGCATCTACAGTAGCTAACCAAGGCCTCCCCAAGATGAGGGGATACCCAGTGAGCTTTGCCTTTGGCTAAATAACCAAGAAGTTAGTAGGGTACTCCTAGGAATCAATGGAGACCATGACATCTTACACAATCCCCTCAGAAGTCACAGTGGAGCAGTATGCCAACTGCAGTACTGTTGAGGTCTTTCTTAGGGAACCCTGAAGATTGAGCTTGAGCATAGTGTCCCTGTTCATTACGTTAATGGTAGCCCCTAGTTCAATCAAGGTGTGGGGGATTATGGTGCCATTGATGTGGACATCAACTACAAGACTCCCAAGGTCCAGATATTTTGGACAGATTACCTGTCCCAACATCAGGTCAGACAGTTGTCCTATGACATTGATAGTTGGGGCATCTCTCTTGCGCCTGCCTAGGTGCCTGAAACACTTCTCTTTGATCAACATTTTGTAGATTGGTACATCTTTTATGGCCCAGAGAAGTGGTATTTTCACACATGACTGTTTAAGTTCTCCCAGAAGTTCAGTTTCTTCTAGGGTTGGTTGCGTGGTTCTAGTTAGTCTCTCAAGAAAGGGTGGAATGGCTTTGGGTTCACTTTCATGTTTCTCTTCCTCGTCCTTCTTAGGAGGAGGTTGGCTATCTGGGAGGACCTTCCCAGATCGTAGGTTGATATCGTAAATCTCCACAGCATAGGTAGGGTATGTTGTTTCTCTAGTATATACCTATTGGGCCTGTCTATTATTACGGTTTGGAGTCGGTTGAGCACGTATCTGGGGTTGTCTTGGAGGAGCAGGAGGTAATGGTCATGGTTGAGCGGGTGGTGGAGGAAAAGGAGCGAGAGGAGAGTTGTATTGGGGCCTCCACCCCTGATGAGGTGCATTCCACTGAGGTTGTGGCTAAGCCTGAGAATGAAATGACTGAGCAGCTAGTTGAGTATGGTATTGAGATGGATATGACCAAGGAGGGGGTGTGGACCAGGAAGGATGAGCAGGGGGACCCCAAGAAGGCATGGAAGTGTCTTGGTTGGGGTTGTAATAAGTCTGAGATGTCCCTTGCATTCCCTTCTGGTAAAGTCTGGGTCCATGTGGCCTCCTTTGGTTCATGAAGCAGAGTGGTTCAGTGGCTCCTTCAGCCCCTTGGTACATAGCTTTAAATCCAGGCAAGGAAAGGCACTGATTTGTAGGATGGTCTTCTTCACAGAAAAAACACACTTCTACAGAGTGCAATGGACATTTTTTCGTAGGATGCTTTCTAGTGCACCTGGGACAAAAGATGGCCAAAGCCCTCTCAACTTTCTCTTGCTTCTTTTGGATTCGCAAGGTATCCATTTGCATGGAAATAGTCTATCTCATCTCGCTTTTGAAATTTTCCATCTGATTTGCAAATTAATTTTTAAGGAACGAACTAGATAAGGGGATACTGGCTAAGAGTTGACTTCCCCTACCTTTATTTCTGGCTGCCCTAGAATGGTTCCTAAACACATCCTTTATGTCATCATAAGGTAGCTGGTAGATGTCTCCCCCGGCTAGCAAATGGAGGGTATCTAGAAGGTCTTCAGGGACTCCTCTGAGCAGAACCAACTTCAAAGATTTGGGGTGAATTGTGCACTTGGCCCTTTTATAACTGAGTTGGAACCTCTCTTCATAGTCTTCTAAAGATTCATCACTTCCCATGGTCATTCGAAAGATTTCTTCCTTTGTATCCTTTGAGTTACAGTAGTCCTGGTATTTGTTGTTAAAGGCTTGTTGCATCTGAGCCCAAGTTGTGATACTATTTCCAAGAAGTCCCATGAACCATCGTAGTGTTGTATCCTTAAGGGTAGAGGGAAAGAGTTTCAACCTTTTCTTGTCTTCTGCATAGTCATAAGTTCGATAAAGGACAAAAAACTCAAACAAGAAGGTATCAGGGTCTTCAGCAGTAAATCCATGGAAGTGAGGTAAGGCTGATGGACTTATGTTTTTCATTTTTGTGTCCCCATTAGTGTCTTGGATGGGAAAGGCACCTTCTAGTCTCTCCCCATTTCCCCTACTATTTTTGTTTTCAGCCATGGTCTCAGGAGGAATGGTTTCTTACTCTTCTTCTGTTATAGGATCTTCGTATATCTCTGGAGGTTTACCTATAGTTATTATGGATCACTGCCACCAAAGAAGAGAGAAGGGTGACTTAGTGATGTGGTGGGGGTGTTGGGTAGGAATTTTCCTGAATTGTCTCTATTCCTACGAGGCATGAAAGGAAATCCCTTTTTTGGGTGATTTTTGTTTCTTTTTTCTGCTTGTACTTGCAAAAATTGAAATAGATTGAAAAAACTCCAACTAACTAAAATCTATCTTACTGAAATGAAAATGCAGAATTGAAATGAAAGCAGGAAAAACTAATCTACACTTGCTGAAATGAAATTGCGGAATTGAAATGAAAGTAGTAAATGTCTAATCTACTTGTAGAAAGTAAATTGCAGAATTGAAATGAAACAACTACTCTACTCTTGCTGAAATAAACTACTTAGCAGAATGTTGCAGTAGAAAATAGAAGAAAAGCAGTGATCACAAAATACTCTGACTCTTCGCCGACAATGGCACCAAAAATATGGTGAGCTTCAGTATTGCAACAATGATGCTGCAACTCCTAGGACTCCCTACTTTACTTTTATCAACCCGGTAGTTCATAACAAACTTGGAAGCGACAGTGCTATATGCACAAGTACTAGCTCTTACTACAGGCTATCACTTGAGCAGCTGGCACAAGTTCGCTAGGAGCTTAAGCCAGCTTCTATGAGTTCTCAGAAGAAGCTTCTAACTATGATGGAAGGAAGCTAACTCAAAAGAGGCTATTCTACTTGCAGAAAGAAGATGAAAGCTGAAAGGAAATGGAAACCCTAGCAAACCCTAGTTTTATCGACTAACCCTACTTGTGCAAGAAAAGAGATGTAAACTACTGAAATGGATGCCATTGACTATTGAAAAGGTAAAATGCATGTGTTTAAGCTACTTATGAAGGAAAATATAGAAGAAAAAAACATCTTTTTGTATTTTTGAGCAATTTATGCAGAATTATTATTCTTGTGTTTTAACTATTTGTGACTGTGCAGAGGTTTATTGGAAAAAGTAAATGGAGTGGGCATTTGTAGGAGGCTTGGAAGGTGTGGAGAGGAGCTAAGGAGTCCTCGATAACCTTCTAGATATTTCCACTACACTCAGATTTCGAAAAACCGCTCGCATGAATTTCTATAGGAGGCTGCAGGGGATCTACAGGAAGTTCTACAGGAAGAGGCCGAAAGTGGATTTTAGAGGGTTGAAGGTGGAAAAACGGTGGGAAAGTGGAAATGAAGAATCGATAGAGATGTTAAGGGACCTAGGACCTGGTAAATGAATCTCAGGAGTGAAGAAGATGGTTGGATTTGTTCAAAGGTGAGGAAAGCAATTTTGCACAAGAATGTAGAAATTAGGGTAGTTTGGGAAAGTCTGGCGAATGAGTGAAGGAAATCTTGAGAGAGGAGCTGGAGTAGGTTGTATGAGTGAGGAAGGATAGGATAGAGTGTCTTACAGGTGTTCTGCACACTTCTTTTCAAAATTGAGCCAAGCAAAAACTAAGTAAACATAGTTTACCTATTCTTGACCTAATCTGACCTAAAAACCAGAACAATGATGAACAGAACTTTATAAACAGGAGGTTATGCAAGAAAGCTATGGAAACTGAGCAAGAATAGATCTAAGCATGAAAACACAACTGGTATCAACTTTTCCAACTCAAAATCTAATACTAGCAATTGCATTGGAAGGCAAAAACAATGTTTTTATGGAAGCAAGTGTGCCTTAGTCTCAATTCATGGTCCCAAGGACGGAGAAAGGAGATCAAGCCCTGCTTGGTAGCATTTTTGTGGATCTTTCCTATTATTGAACTATCAAAACAACCTAAAGCAAGAATGACTATCTTAATCATCAAAAGCAACCGAAGTAACAAAGCAAGATTTAACCTATATAACAGAAATTATTCTATGAATGCAGTAAAATCACATAAAAGTACACAAAAGAGGTACTGGGAACTTGGGTTCGGCCCAACTCCAAGAGCTACAATCCCCTAGGAAAGATCAGTGCTAGTTCAAAGCTAGATTCATCTTCGTTGATCAAAAAATAATAGTTACATCACAAAACTGTCTGCAAAAGGAGCTCGAAAATGAGCAGATTACAAGGCTGCACTAAAGTACAAAAATGGACTATCAAATGGCTAAACTACTAAGGCTTCAAGCCTTCCTATTTATGCAAGCGAGGACTCCCAATAGTCCTCCTAAACTTTAGCAACTCAGCTGCACAAAACTGTAGATAACAAACACTTCAGTAGACCTGCTCGACTGCCCCTTGAAATCATCTTTGGTGGGTTGTTGAACTCTAAGCTATGGATGGAGAACTCGAGGAAGGGGTCATTTAGTGCAGGAGACACCCCTCCTATAAATCTTTAGCCTTGTTTCTTCGATTTTGGCTGTCAATCTTCTCATAAATGCTTGGTCTTGGTCCAAAAATGTCCAAAAATCTGCAATAAACACGTATTAGACTTTGTGGTAAAGTGACTATTCCCATTCACTCAATTAGCATAGATATATTCAAAGGCATGAATAAAACTATGGAGAATGGTTGATTAAATGAGAATAATAGGCAGAGTGAGCCCATACAGTTACCCATTTCTGGGGCTCATCAATCTTCAAAGTATATTTTTTGAACTGTGCAAATTTCATGTTTTAGTCATTGTTTTGCAAAGGATTTTCTCAGTAGATGGGGAAGAATTTGAAGAAAATTAGAGAGCCTTATCTCTAGGACTAGTTCATATACAGTAATTCCTTCAATTTTTGCACAGGTTCTACCATTTGGG
This sequence comes from Pinus tabuliformis, assembly GCA_031772625.1. Taxonomy (NCBI): domain Eukaryota; kingdom Viridiplantae; phylum Streptophyta; class Pinopsida; order Pinales; family Pinaceae; genus Pinus; species Pinus tabuliformis. Next base: position 1,161,236,365 of record CM062804.1, read on the forward strand.
AGATACAGGTGTTTCTTTGAGGCCAGTTTTCACAGTTTTTGTTAGTAGAATTGTAAATATTTTAGAATTTAGTTTGAGATTATGGAAATTCATGGATATTTTGATGATGCCATTTGCCAAAAGGTGGATGGAAAAATATGTTGCTGAGCTAGGAGATGATTAATCACCTAGTCATCAACTAGATGATTACAAATACGTGGAAAATCATGCCAATATGGCATGTTGCACATCTACTATGCAACATAGATTTGGTAGCTAACTGTTGTTTCTTATTTTTATTTCAAAAGGCATGGTGCAATGATTGGGATAAGACTTTCATGGATTTGGATATTGTTTAAGATAGGATAGTATGATAAGATATAAGTGAGATTTTTCTTTCCACTGGAAGAGAAACACTGTAGATATGTTTAAGTTACTACTTTTGTAATCAATTCAACCCTCCTCATGGATTAGAGATTCATTGTATCTGGACTTGGGCATTTTGGAGGTTGTAAGGCTATTTAATGCCAAATGTTTCAAGCTAGAAATGGTTGGACATTATGATGAACCGATTTTGAATATACTTGTGTACACTGTGATTTACCTTTTCAGTAATAAAATGATTCATCTAGAGTTTTGCTAGTGATTACTCAGAGATTATTGTGGTATATTTTTCCGAATTTATTCCTCCTCGGTGTATTTGTCACCCTATATATTTTTCCTTCGTTCTTCTTAAATGTATAATTGTAACAACCTTGCTATAATTCATTATATATGCTCTAGTTTGGTTGTAACTAAATGTTTCAAATGTAAATGAAATGTGTTATGGCTTTATCTTCTGTATTTCTTCTTAATACTCAAGCATTTGGGATGCAGTGACAAAATTTTAATATGTTCTGTCACATGTGGATGAGTGTTGTTCTATATTTATTTCCCACTATACTACAATTTTTTCCTTTTTGAAAAGTGTTTCAGACAAGCCTTTATGTATGTTATTGGTTGGTTATGATGAGCTATTAGCTTTTGTGATCGCATGCATTAGTATTTATAGATCCTTCACCAATCTTCATGAAAATTCTAAAAGGTTTTCTTCAGATTTGGTAAGGTAAGCTTAATTTTAGTAGCTAGAGAGATCTGGATCAAGCTAGGTACTAGATCGATCTTATCGTTTATGTGAATTCTAAGTGTGAATGACTAAATGTGTATATAGAAAGAAAATGGATGATGACAGAGATCTCTACGAGGCCTACTATAGGATGGCCAACATGGTATATTTAATGTTTGTAGATTATGAGGATAAAATGGAAAGAGAGGAACAAGAGAAAGAAAGGGAAGAGGATGATGCTCCATCTCCATATTCTAGTGATTAATCATATTCTTCATTGTCATATCATCATTCAGATGAGAAGATTAATCAGGGACATTAAGAAGATAATTCTGAATTGAGGAGACTTCTATGAGAAGAAAAATAGTAGAAGCAGAGATTTCATGTTCAGTTATGAGCAATGGAAGAGGTATTTGAAAAATTGAAGGGAAACTAAGGCTTAGCGAAACCATCATCACTTTCTTCAGAATCGACAGTTGAGGTAAAGAGTGTGGATCGTTCTTCAATCTCATTTTCACATGACATTATTTACGTTGGAAGCCTTGAGGTACCCATTTCAGGAACCAACCTAAGACTTCTTACCAAGATGGGATACATTGAAGAAGAGTGCTCGAAGGAAGTAGAATCTTCCAAGACATTGTTGAAAACTTCGAGGAAATAGGATGATTAGAACACATCACAATCCTCCCATAACTATGCACATTGCAAAGGAAGAGCTAAGGCAACCTCTCATTGTCAGGATCGTACAAGAGACAGTCAAGAGAGGTATAAGAAGTCTCAGTATTCTAAAGTTCATTTTGATTACAATCATATTGTTAATGATGAAAAAAAATCATGGTGGAGACAACGATGTAGTTTTTGTGGTTAGCATAACCATGTGGTTGTCAAGTGTTGAAAGAGAATAGAATAAATAAAGAGGATGATATTTTAAAGGCCTTCTCCACATCATGGAAAGAAGAAGGTTAAGAAGGTATGGAGGAAGAAAAAAATTTGCAATCATTGTAACAGAGGTGGAGATGAAAGAGACACATGTTGGAGGCTCCATAAAGAGTAGCCTCTCAAGGAAAAATCACCCATGCAGGAACCAACTAGTGAATTATTTCAATGGGTGAATCCACCACAGGGAGAGGACCCATTCAACTTGCTGAGTGAGAGAAAGTTTTATTAGATATGGTAGCTTGTCATGGACACATTTTGTAAACTATGTGTTTCAATATAATTGTAAAAGTGATGATGTGTTTTCCATCACTTATCAAAGCAACAATGATGTTTTGGCCTTTTATTGATAGTTGGGGTATTGGTTTCTAGTATGATGTAAACTTGACCAAAGAGTGTGTCTTATAAACTCTTGGTAAGTATGGCAATGCTAGGGTCATGATTGGTCATGTAATTATGCATGTAGTTTGCAAAGATTGTGTTATAGGTTTGCAAAGGATGAAGGTGTCGACTTATCACTTATGAATCTGAAGAACAAGGATGGAGGAGACAAAAGTGTCGTCTGTCAGGACACTTATGGTGCAGAAAATGTAACACAATAGTTGCAGATTATGTTCATGATTTTGGAGTACCAAATGCTCCTCAGTGGGGATGAATGATCCAGTGGCTCTAGAAACACTAAAATTTAGAAGTGGCTTCAAAATAGATCAAAAATAAAATCATCAGATTATATTGAAACTAGGACTGGATCGTAGTGCTCATCGTCCTAATTCCAGCGGTGCAAATGACACCCATATCTGAGTTCGCATGCTAAATATATTCACAGTCAAATTTATGTCAAACTAGGCCAAGTGACAATCACCAACGAGGTAGCAATTTCGGAAGTACTGGTACATGGAATCCGGCCACCGGAATGAGCGAATTTTTCACCTCTTTAATTTTTCTAGTAAACCCCAAAAACTAGTCGAAAATTTTGCACTATCTATATCTATATATATATAGATATATATATATATATATATATATATATATATATATATATATATATATATATATATATATATATATATATATATATATATATATATATATATATATATATATATATATATATATATATATATATATATATATATAGATATATATATATAGATATAGATGTAGATATAGATATATATATGTATTAAAAGGTGCGGCGGGTTGCCACCCCTACCATCCGTGGACTATGGTTATTAATACATAAAGTTTGGGTTGGGGCCCACAAACTTGATGCCCACCATAACGACAACCCAATTATGACAGAGCGAGCAGGGCTTGAATCCACATCGGCCACATGGTCGGCTCACCTGTCCCATTACCTCCACATCTAACTAATCGTCAATGTTTATGTGCCATAAAAAAAGCATAACCAAACCATATTATGTCGAATACATATATTAATGGTTGGGCCATATGAAATGACACCATGTTTTAATGGGCCGGTGGGGTTTGAACCCACACTAGTCGGGTGGCCAGTGGGGTTTGAACCAACACCAGTTGGTGGCCAGCTCACCCAATGCGATGGCCCAACCAAACGAATGAAAAAACCAAATGAAGTGCAACCAAAATAAATTACAATGTGTGATGTTTAAAACCCCTTGTCAAGTTTAACACCAACAAATAGTTTATATTGGGGAGGCCCATAGGCTTGACCCCAAGTCCTCCACCCTCCAAACGAAAGACTTAACCAAATGCCCAAATGGGTGCAACATTGTTCAATCTTCCATTTCACATTTATATAAACTGACATTTCCACCAATCACCTAATGGAGGTTGCGGACCGAGAACAAGAGTGTGTGGGGAACTATGAGCTGAGGCAGAACTACGCCTAGGTTAGGCATGATTTTTGATGAGAGAATATGCTAGGGGAATATTCCCTAGAATATTCCATGCAGAATCAGTGAGGAATCTAAAATATTCCCTGGAGGGAAAAAATTCACAGCGATAGAATCATGCCAAGTTTATACTCAAACAAACTAGAAATTAGCAAGGAACCTCATGGTGTGGCCCATTTCCCCATCTAAGCAAGAGATTTTTAGGCAATCAATAGTGAGGAATCTTTGTAGAATCTTGAGGAATCTAAAAGATTACCTTGGAGACCGATTTTTGACAGAGGCAGAATTATGCCAACTTTAAAGTCATTTTTCTGAGAAATTCGCAAGGGGCGCAGTGGTGTGCCCAAAATTTTCATCTAAGCAACAATTTTTTCATGCATCTCCAGGAAGGAATCTTTGGGGGAATCTTCGAGATTCCTGAGGGTTTATATTTTGACAGTGTTGGAATGGGGAAATTTTTATAGTTGTTTGACATGATTTCGTGCCACGAATTCAATGATGCAGTCCATTTCATCATCAGAGCTTCAAATTTTCATGCCATCCTCGAAAATGGAGGTATATGATGAAGTTATTCCATGTCTTTCTTTTGATTTGATGAGATGATGATTTTTTTGTTGAGATCCTTGTTACTATTATGTTGAAGGATACTTGTATGCTACATCATGTGTGAATTTATTACCTTGTCATGCAGAAGGACGGTCTCTATGAGTGAGAGTTCGTATAGGAGAATGTCTTGTGGAGAGACATGCCACTCTATTCGAGCGAACTTATCCTGGTAATGAAAAATAATATACCATGTACATAATCATCATCTTGCAGCATTTAATGGAGTGGCCTCCCTACTCTTGACACTGGGCCCAGAGACGTAACCCACATCGGGTGAACTCCATAATTATAAATGTGTTTGTGTCCTTTGATTTGATGGTCATCATTATGTTTCCTCTTCTTTAAAGTATGCACATGCAATTTTTCATACACTTTCACATGCAATTCTGCTAACATCATAGAAGTAAAAGATCTTGGTTAATTCTGGTAGCTGAGGAGATCCAGATCATTCATATAATGATATAATATGTTTTTAAATATAATAAATATTATGGAAAAGGGTGGGAAAGCCCTTGCATAGTGTATATTCATTCAATCTTTCATAGTATGTATGCAATAAATACAAAATTATGTAACCCATGAGATGTAGACAAGTTGGTTTTTGGGACCTTTAGACCCGATCATGTCTCAGATTCAGATCTCATGGGGAGGGGTTGAGTATGAGGTCCAATTGTGGGAATTACATTGATTGAAGGGGTGTCCAAACTCAATTGATACTCCCTCAAGTATAGTGACAACAACTAATTACTGGACACTATTCCATCTAACGAGCAGGTTTAAAGAAATGATGAAAATAACATCATTAAGATCAATATTATCATTACTTAAATAATAACAAATATACATGGGTTCATCTAAATCAGTAAGAATTGATGACACTAGTGATGAAAAATAGATAATGGGATCACATGGTATAAAATTGTGCATACTATATGGTTGGTTCAACATATATTGCAAGTAATGGGTTTGTGCACATTAGTGGGATGTTATTTAAGAAAAATATTGCACAAAAGTTTTTGGTTTCCTAATTAGATGCATGATATGGAACACATTGGCCTAAGTGGAAATAAAAGATGTAATGAATGAATAGAAGAGGTATCAAACCTATATATAGAGCATATAAACTGATTGGAAGAGGGAGTAAGGATTCCTAAGGAAAAGAGAAATAAGAATAAATAATCCAAGCCATGTAACCACATATTATATGTGTTGGGTGAAATGAATCAAAGAGGGAGCTCATAACTTATTCATGTGGTGAGATAGGTTGAGCACATAGTTTAGTTGGAGTAAGGGAAAACTTTTGTGATTGTTGGCTATGGTTTGCACCTCCCAAGCTAGGTGGGATTAGATGTCTGTGTAAGCCAACTCTTGGTGTAACTTTGTGTGTGGCACGATCGTGTTGAGGGATTATTATATTGGTGTAATATCTTATGGTGAGCCATTGCATTTGGTTCATTGTAATACTATGTAATGGTTTACTGGTTTTTAGGTTGATTTGGGTTTCCCATGAATAAATTATACTTTTTTTGAATTTCTATGTTGTACACTTTGCATTGGATTGGTTTATTAGCTAAGTATAAATTGATATAGACAAGACATAACTTAATGAAGTATAGAAGTAGTTTAGGAATAGCCCAAGACAAGTATAATTGGGTTATTCACACCACCAAGTAGAAAGGAATTAGTGTCACGTGTCCTCTAATTTCATGCAAGTTGGTAATATAGGATGATTGTAGGAAATAGCACATGATATCAATACAACTATCATGATAATTGGTATCAAAGCTTCAATTCACTCTTAATCAATTGCATAGAAAATATATGAGTGGATTTACAAAAATCAAAAGAAAAATAAGGTGGTATGTTATGTGTTACATTCATCTAGTCAACAAAGATAGAAGTTGATGAGTGAGATGAGTCACAAAAGTAAGCATAATGAAGGGTGGAATTTTTTTGATGATCAAATTTGGAAGATAAATTTTGACACAATGGACCAAAATGTGGCCAATATCAGGGAGATCCTTGCAGGACTAGATGTTTGGAGGGAAATATATGTTCATCATTATCATGTGCTTGGGGTGGAGGAAGAAAATATAGGGAACATGGCTACATTGCTACACACTAGAGAAACCCACAATTTCATCAATGAGAAGATAGCAAAGTGTCTTCATTTTGGTCCATATATTGATAAGAGCTAATACAATATGGTTTATTTGGAGGTGAATATAACCAAAAGTGTAGCTTGCATAGTAGCATTAAGGTATATGACTAGTTTGATAATACATACTTGAGGATTTTCCCATTGGAAGACCATGCAGTAGTGTCGAAGAAATATCTATTCAAGGATCCCAAGGTAGTTCCAATGATACCAATAAATGATTTGGTGTTCTTAAATAAGAGGGGATCATAAGTCATGCTAATGGTGAATAAGAATAATCTTGGATAAAAACAATCAATTTCAGTGATCATGTTGTTTGAAACAATCCTTGTGTTGTCACGTTGTAGCAAGAAAGAAGTTAGGTCATTTCTACCACCCAACAGGAGAAGAAAAAGATACGAGAATTAGAGATATTTTCATAGTCTCTTATAGAGAGATTGGGTCAACTATAGGTTCATCATTATCCACAAGGAAGACAAGAACGTCATTCCATATACATGACCATGAAAGAATGAGATATATAACAGAGCGAAAGAAGTTCACATAGCATCCTACATGAGAGAGTTATATCAAGTACATGATTTAGGGATGGTGTGGAGACTTTCACTTATCTGGGCTTATGTGAACACAAAGAAGTAGGATATGAGGGTAGAGATCCCACAACTATTATAAGTTACTCTAAGAGATCCATTGGAATTTACAAATTCTAACTTAAAGTGGACCAACTTGATAAGTTGGGTTGTTCACCAAATGAATTTTGATTGGTATTGAAATACATGAAGATGGAATATTGTTTAGAAACGATGATCACTCAAAACATCAATGAAAATTTATGAGTCTATATACACTGGGAGAGATCACAAGTGTATGTATTACCATGATGTAGTGCACCCTTGGTGCCTTAATTTAGGAGGCATCAAAATAGTTTGATAAACCTAGGAGGATAAGTGGATTCATATTGGCTTGATCAGGAGTTCAATAGTCTATAGGATAGAAGAGAAAATTGAAAAGAGTGCACTTTGGAATAAGGAACATTTTGTCATGAGTCACATGAAATAGTTGGACTATCTACCTAATAAGTCCAACGAATGAGGGGGAGCAATGTGTGGAGGGATGTCTAAGGTAGTTGAAGTATAGAAGCAAGAGTATGTCATCAATTTCGATAGCTAAACATCTCATATTTGGATACTAGGTGATATGTTTCCATAGTAATACTTTTGTTGGTGGGCTTTGATGTTTAGGTTTACGAAATGGGAGGTTTTTTATGGGCCTCCAAAATATGTAAAACATAATGCCTATCTAATGAGTCCTAAGCACATTAAGTCTATATTAAACCCATTGTTTTGGACTTATGATACACTTTCTCACCAAAAACCCCCACTTCCACTAGCTTCTAGCCTCTTTAACTCACTATGAGTCTCCCACCCTATCCATAATGACCTTTGAAGCCCATTGTGGTGAAAAAGTGAGGATTTTTTAGAATCTTTAAAGACCTTCACACCACACCAACACTATAGCTAAAGATAGACAACCAGAAGTCTTCAAATTTCCCATTAGAGAAATATATGGAGAGGATAAAAAGAAAAACATTAATCCATCTATCATCACACACTTCTATGGTATGATTATAGAGCATCCTGAGAATTTCATACTTGATTTTTTGCTAGTATGTAGAACTTATGACTATAAATTAATGAGCATAAGCTGAAATTGTTCCCTTTCACCATTAACAATGCAACCCTTATCTACTTCATGGTCCTAGAATGAGATAACATCACCACATTTGAATAAACGCAACAAGCCATCGACAACAAGTATTGGGATTACTCTAGAGGGATACTTGACATGATATATTTACAATGGCCCAAGGAGAAAATGAGTCTATAATATTTTGAGGAAATATTCTAGCTGAGTTATAGAAAGGAGCATAATTTCACCTTGGATCTAGAGTCTTTGAAACTAGTTTTAATACGAGGGGATAGAGAAGATCTAGTGGAAACACCCAAGTTGCTAGCCAGTGGACACATATACCAACTAACTTATGACGATATCAAAAATTTATTAAAAAAACATTCAAGTTCTACTAGAAAAATATCTAGATCAAACAAAATGTTTGTAAGTCCTTTCTCCTCCTCCGTTACTAAAAATGACATAGGAGGTGTGCTAGATTACCTGAAGATCAAAATATCACATACCTTTTACACATATATGGGAACCTTATAGATCAAAATAAAATAGGAGGAAGAAGAGAAGGAATTAGCCATATTTTTCCCTCAATGCACTAAAAGAGAATATAGGAATGAATGAGTGGAAAATCTTAGATATTTCCAAGCAGCTTGGTGAACAATTCTTCTATGGATCCTTATATTAGAACCTAGTTTTTCCTTATACATTTACCTCAAATGCACTTGGAAATGGCATAGATGGATAGTTCTTGGAAATATCTTTCAAACAATACATTGAATTTTGAAAAAGGCTTCTTGGATCACAATATATTACTGGTTAAATTTCTAAGGTTAAAAGACAAATTTTGGTGTTTGCCTATGACCCCCGCAGCCAAGTCAACCTACAAGTGGCATGTGTAGCCACATGGGTGAATCATAAGCTCAAAGGGAATGTAACATTACCCCACATGGAGACACATTACCCCAATGGGATTATCCTTTAGTGCTCCCAAGGCAAGAATAATTCCGAATGTCTAGGTTCATCCAATAGTGAGAGGACATGGTGAAATGAAGAAGGTGATTTAAATCAGAAAACGAGTAAGGGGGGTCCACTTGATAGATTACCCCAATAATATAGTCCTAATGGGATCTTGAGGATATGAGGGTTTTATTCCTAGGGTAATATGGATAGGGATACATAAATAATTTCATCAATGCTACGAATACTTCCTATCATGCCTACAATTTTATAATGAAAAATAATTGAAAAACAAAGAGTCATACTCCCTGCCAATGTATCGATGTCATGGAGCCTTGAAAACATGGAAAACAGAAAGAAGGATATGCATCGTGATATTATTTGTTAACATATATGACATGGATCCATGTTGGATAATGATGTCATCATGACATCAACAAGATATGGACCTATTAGAGGATGACATGTGGCAATAATTGTTTTGGCATTTTTTAGGTGGCAAAGTGGGTCGAAAATGGGTGACATGCAGACCAATCAATGAGTGAAATGTGGTAATGTGGAAGACATAGTGGTGAACAAGTGATTAGTTAGTACACAGCACCCTGGCAAGACAACCCTAACAAATTTGAAGGTGCAACAAGTTTTATCCCCAGGGTGACAGGGTCTCTTGACATGATGGCATATAGTTTGGTGAGTGGTATACCAATCAGAGTGATGAAACTCAATAGGAAGAGGTCCCCAAGGATGATTAATCTATAAATGTTGATGCTAAAAATTTCTATTGTAGAACCAAGCTTTATTTAAGGGGAAATAAGGCTGATGGCTAAAGGTTCGCTCCAAGACTTTGTTTCGTGCATAATATGTGACCAAGACTACAGAATATTTGATGCAATGGTTGATTACCTTGAAGATTTTATCCAAACTACCTAAAAGGAGGTTATATACAAGGTTTATGTGGTTAAACCCTATAGGATATGACTAATCTACAATCTTGATTGAATGGTGTTAGCACCTTGGGCCTTTGGGGTTTAACAAAGCACCTATGGGCCTTACAAGAATGATTGAGCAACAATTTGGCAATTTGGGACATATTTGGGGCTACAAAAAAATATGAGTGTGGTAAAACTTGGTTAACATGGCATGAAAGAATTGGAAACATTTTTTAGTGGCACGAGTATACTTGGTGACAAATTTGGCAGTTTTTCCAAATCTGGCAGTTCGCTAGATTAGGTAACTGCAATTAAAGTCACTCCAAAATTTTGTAAAATTCTATAATGTTTAAAATGAGTATAATAACTCAGAGATTGAGATGAGGAAAATAGAGGAGAGATTAAATATCATTAGTGCACATCAGGAGTACATACAAAAAATAGAAAGACAAGAAGATAAAAATATCAAACCTTAGTTAAGTGTAAGTTATGAGTTGAATATAACTAATGTTCTAAATTTAAAAATATAAGATCAATTCCTTTATCAGAAGAATTATATCTGTGAAGAATGTCATTATTAGAGATGCATTAGGGTGTGAATGCATATTATTTCAGGTGAATCTTATAGGATATTTAGTGGTGAATCATAGGTCAGTGTTGAAGGCATTCAATGTGTTTTAATGGTGACATTGGTGATTTGAGGTGGATGAGGTATGTTAGAAGCAAGGTGTTTTAAGAAAGGAAGAAAACAATTTATCTATGCAAGGAAGGAATTGAGGTATAGGAGTAGGGAAAATTTCGTTTGAAGCAATAAAGGCATGTTGATATGAGTTTGAAAGTAGTACAAAATATGGATCAACATAGATATCAAGTTGTAGCTTGAATTTCAATGATAGTTTTTAGTGTGAAATTTCTTGGAAGGTACACCAAAAACACTTCACTTAACTCACTAGGTGGCAAGTGACCCTAACAACAATTTGATGGTTGCTTACGACTCAGATCTGACGTAAAAATGGAAAAACCTAAAACAGAAATATAGATGATCCAGAACATAAAACAACAATGAAGATATCAAATGGAATAACCCAAATGGAAAGACTTTAATTGAATAAACGATTTATTAAACAAACCTGGTAGAGATATACAAAAGGGTCTGCAAGTCCCCCTCCATGGGATGGGTCCTTTGATGTCCTTTATGCTTCAGCAAATGATCTTCTCTCTCAATATGTGAAAAACCAAGAATCAATGTGGAGAACTTGAATGGGAGGTCAAAAGAAGAAAGATGATAATGATGATGATGATTATGATCATGGTGAAGAATGAATGAAAACCCTTTCTATTTATAACAAAGTATTGAGTTAATCTCAAAAATGGAGAATAATAAAATAATACTGACCAAATCAAGATCTATCTGCTTTGAATACTTTATTATATTTATTGGAGAGGGGAAAAGATATTTAAAATGGTTAAATATGTTTATTTAGAAATAATTAACAAATAAAATGATTTATTAATTATTCAGTGAGGATTAAGAATGGCGTGAAATTGAAATAATTATTAAACAGTGATTTAACAATTATTCCAATAATGGAAATAAGGAATAATAAATAAATAGTGATTTATTTAATTATTCCTAGGGGATTTAGTCAAATGTGACAAGGAATAATTATTTAATTAATGATTGAATAATTATTCCTAGAGAAAATTAAATAAATAATGATTTTTCTAACTATTCTCATGTGTTTTCTTATTTAAATCAGAAAATAATTTAATAAAAATGGTTTACTAAATTATTTTCCATGGTGAAAGTGATTTTACTATGGTAAACTTACTCCTACATGGTGTATTTCGATCCACCTAGATAGAAATGGATAGGTCATAATTTTTTGGTGATAAAATATTCCCCCCCCCAGTGTATGAGTGTTAGCAGAAAATCGTATGATCAAAATATGTTGTAGTTTACACTTCCACAAGACACCAAAGGGGAGTCAAAAAGAGAGAGAAAGAACTAAAGCAATGTAAGGACAAACAAATAATGGAGGGGTCGAGACCTACTAAAATGATAGAAGTCTCCTTTTATGTGGGATTACATGATCTCAAATGAGGCAGGGGAGGCATACCCATACCCACTGAGATAACTGCATATAATTAATATTGATGAGACCAAAAATGTTGGATTGAGCTGCAAAGTACATGATACATGATACGCTCGCATCAATGGGCCAGAAAATAATACAATGGATCCCATATACATAATGTGCCTGGAAAAAAATAGGGCAAGACTGAATACAATAACATCTGAGTACATGAGACATATTTCCCCTCAAGCTAACATGGTGAGGGGGGATTGTAACCAAAGAAACCTTTCTAAATAGGAAAGTGCTCTAAATATCTGAATGGATCATCTAAATGAGACATGCATGATGTCGATGCTGCAAGCAGCAGAAACTGAACCCATCACATCTGCAGAACTGCATCTGAGTCTAGATTAATATTTTTACTCTTTTGGGAATGTTGTGGGCTATGTGAAGGGCCATTCCTCATGATGTCTGAAACATCTCACACACACTTGAGAATAACTAGGACAATCGTGTGGATCATCAAACCATTAAATGTATGAATCTCAATCGTGCAATAAGGAGTTGGTGCCGAGCACGTGAGAAATAACCAAGTCAAAGGGCAATGATGATTCCATTTTCTTGATCTAAGGCACCAAACAAAGATGGAAGTAGGAACCAAGGTACACCACCCTCTAGACCACTTTTATGGAATAAATGTACTGAGGTCAATAGAAGATGGCCTGCCAAAGTCAAAGTAATAACGAATCCTTAACAAAGGCACGAGGGAACATAGTAGAGTGATTGATGGACTGAAACTAGGGATTACGATGGAAGGAAGATGGGTGGTTGACTGACAACTTCCCTTGTCAAAGCATAATAAGGATGGTTGACCTAGTAGTGACTCACTTGATTCCAGAGGGGATGGTCAATGACTTAAACAGGGGTTTGGCAAAGACTGAGAAGTAGAGATAAAGGCCAGATATGAAAAATGGGAGGGATGTGAGACAATAATGTATGAAACACTATAAATATACTCAAAGGGACTCAAAAAAACTCCATAGATACAAGGGTGACTCATCTCAGATGCTCTGAACAAGGGTGACTCGATGATGGCGCCACATGGGGGAGGCCCAGAGGGGACCATAAAAACATGAGTAAATGATGGTTACTAATGATGAAAATTGACATCTAAGTCAACGAGTGTAAACATAAAGTTGTACCAAAGGATAGGTGGCTCAAATGAAGAAATTTGGTTTTAATAGGCATCAAAGGGAAACCTCATGGAAAAAATGGCTTCCCGGTGAAGTGTTGAATTACCAAAAAAAATAGATTATCATTATTGAACTTGATGAGATATTTCCAACAGTGCTGACAGTTCATCAAATAGGGCTATGGTTTGGTCACAATGGGTGATGGAAAAACTAGGGTGATTCCTATAAAAGGGATTTTTCCCCCAAATCTAATTCATTTTCATAGTGAGCTATGGAGAATTTGCAGAGGAGGAGAAGGCCCTAAATCTTGTGGAGATCATAGCAAGGAAATAGATTGTTATAATCAGGATCTCTAAGTTGGAGGTAGTTGGCCTAGCCTTACTTATCATTTTTGGAGGATCAAATTTTCAAATTAGGGCTTCAGGTCACTGTGGGGGACCCCTGATCATCCTCACGTTCACAACACACTTTTGGGGGTATGATCTATGCTTTGAAGCGTAGAAACTAGGCCCACAGGTGCATCCAATGCAGTTTTGAGGAAAAAACTACGTTTTCGGTTGAGACAATGGGCAAGATTGGTGGTCTGCTGTGAGCCGAAGCTAAGTACTAGACATGCATACCTTCGACTTTCGACTGGAAAAACATAATGGTATTTTGCAGGTATGGAATAACTGAAGGTATCATGGTGAAAATGATATTTGGAGTCACTTATGCTGAGATTGAGGGGAATCAAGAAGTGAGATGGGTGCTGGCACAATATGGCATGTTGAAGATCATAGAGAACCCTATGATGAGGGTTGGTGAGCCCTAAGTGATGATGATAGCGATTTACTGGGAACAATATCAGGAGGCCTTTGTAGTACAAGGGCATAATATCAAGATCACCATCCAAGACATATATTGTTTAATAGGACTACCCCCCCTTGGGGGTGGCAAGGGAGATACGTCCAGTGTTGCCTCGTGGGAGGCATATAGGTGAGTTTGTTGATCGTCACTATGTACTGGGGAGTCGTGCAAAGGGAATGACCATACAAATCAGTGACCTAGAGAGGCTTGAGACACTGGCCACAACCACAACATTCAAGGAAAATTTTAAGGATGGCAAATTATCTTGAAGTTTAAAAACATTGGCGAATCTCACTAGTCCGTAATATGAAAACTATAAAAAAATTATTGATATATTTGTAAAATTATTAAAATTTATAATGATTTTATAGATATTCTGTATATAATGTTGATTATTTTTAAGGTAAAATAATTTTATATTGTAAAATGTGGGCGAATCATTTTTATGAAAAAATGGAAATTGGTGAATATTTTTTATGGAGAAATAATGGAAAATTAGCCCACTTGCAAATATTAGCCCCTAAAATTTTCCATGACAAAAATGTTGCAAATATTGGGTAGTCATGCCTTCCACCATATCGCTAGAGGGTAGATGATGCTAGTGCAGAGTGTGTTGGATGGGACCTACTATGGGTGGGCTCAGATGATGTCGTCATCGTTGAAATGATAGTTGACATTGTGCAGCTAGAGGACAAATGATAATTGTTCATTTTGGATAGTGTTATACTCACTCTTCTTTTGGAAGATCCCCACTATTTGACCTCATGTATAGATCTGTGATGGGGGCCCATAGGATCCAAGGATGCATTGTCGGGGGTAGCTGCTGAGACGAGTGGAGGAGGGGGAGTCGGACGAGTGTTCTGACTTGAGTTTTTTTTTTTCTCATTGGGACTAGATGTCACTTTACAAAGACAACTATCCATATAGTGGCATGAACTATCTAGAGGGTCCTGACTTACCACTTCCACCGGGATGAGAATTAGGTCCAAATGGTAAGTGAAATTTGTTATACATTTGATGCATTTATAGTTTAATAAATATATGTGTGTGGTACTGATTTCCAAACTTTGTGGTATGTAGATATGGCACGAGTGAGGACAGTAGGATACATGGGATGAGTCACGGTGCCTGGGGCTGCCAATCAGGGTGGGGCCACATCACAACAAAGACCATGTGGTGATGCTCTATTAGAGGATCTCCAATGTAGATTCAACATGTTACTCACTAGGGTGAAAGAGCTTAAGCTTCATGAGCTAGAAGATCGGCATACAAATGAGTGCACTGGTCTTCCCTTATAGTGGTGGGAATCATGCGGCACATTGCTATGGCCAGTTAGGCAGTATGAGATCTATAGATTGGTGGGATAGAGCCGTTGGCTCAGGAGCCTCCAGATGATAGTGATTAGGCATAGGGACATGCCGATCCCCATTTTTGTTTTATGATAACATACAAATGAGCATGTTGTATGTATTTAGAGTAGTGGACTCAAAACATTTTATTATGATACATATTTATGATTATGCATCTTTTTGTGACGATTATGATTCACCAATTGTTTATGGATGTCTTCTTACATGTGATAAATGCCAATTTAGAATGTTATTTGCAATGGTATCTAGATAGTGATTCTGGGCTCTCGGAACATGATTGAATGAAATGGATTCAGATTCATGTGCAAAAACATTAACTTGTAGATATTTTCTAGCTAGGACAGGATTAGGCACATGATAAACATCGTTCAATTTCATAAGAAGTAGCAAGGAATCAAGAAAAACATGAAGGTGAAGGATGTGTTGATCAAGGGAATCAGCTAACAAACCTATCATAGCATCATATTCATCTTGATTATTGGTGACAAAACCAATGAAAATTTCATTGGAGTGGACTAACGAATGCAAGGGGGTGAAAATGGTCTAGGCTTTTGAGGCTAGATTCTTGGTGAAGCAACTCGCACCATCAACATAACTGATATAAGGTGTGGATGACGGATCCATATGAAAGATGTAAGAAGACAATGTGTAAGATAGTGGGGGATTCAAACTACCTAAATACAAGAAGAAAGAAAGAGATACACACATTTCAATGGGAAATGCTATGGGTAAAATTTAATGAGGTAGAATGCATTTTGAGGATTGGGAAGGATTTCTCCTTGTGGACCCTCTAACAAGTATTCCCCCTTCCCCAAACACTTACAGATGATATAAGGTCCTAGCCATAATGGTTCAAACTTTACAAACTGCAGGCCATCATGAGCTTGGTCATACATAAGAATAATGTCTCCTTCATGGAAGGTATGAGGGTGGACTTTACGGTCATACTGAGCTTTGGTGTGCTTTTTGGCCACTTCGATGGTTTGCAATGCAACACAGTGGTCTTCAATGGTGCGCTCAAGCATGAGAAGTCTTTGTTTTAATGGTTGGGTTTCCAAGGGGAGTTCGATGACAAGGTGAATTAAAGGGAGCTCACACTCGACTGGTAACACTCACTTCTCTCCAAAAATAAGGTGGAAAGAAGTGAACTTGGTGGAGGTCTTAACAAAATTCCAATAGGTCCACAAAGCAGGGAAGAGAATTAAATGCTAATTGGTCTTGTGTTTATTCACTATCTACTGAAGCATAGTCTTAAGGATCTTGTTGAGGGTTTCAACTTTCCCATTGTGTTGTCTTGTTGGGGCCTGACCTAGGTTCGGAATTGATTTACCCGAACAAATCTTGAAACTATTGGCCCTTTCGGCAACAGTCCGCGGTGCACAGATTGAGGTCTCACCCGAGGTAGTATGGGAGGGTGCTGGAACCATGTTTCCACACCCTAGGGATGTCTTTATGAAATCTAGGAAGTTCGTGAAGCGAACCTGCACGCTTGCGCTGCTCCACGCAGCCGTCTGTCCTTCCCAACTTGTACAACTTCTTCTGTGCATAAAGAGCATGAAGAGGTGTTGTCTAGATCCTTTATCCTTACTGGGTTATTATTATAGATCTTAACTTAGTTGTGTGGGCCGAATATTCTCATTAATCATTCAACATTCATAACAAGTGCGTGCAATCATAAAACTATAAAGAGATGCATAAATATAACAGAAGCATAGACACACAATATTTCATAATCAACTTATCTCTTATTAATTCTCTGTCCAAGTACAATCCAAATTCTGCCCTATGCACTCAGTTGCAGGGGTCCACGCACATGGTTATGGACTCTACCAGGCCTCTGTGCACTCAGCTATAGAGCCTCTTCCTACTACTCCAACCCAAAACTTGGACTTAGAGACTCAGAGCTAATTCATCATCCAAAAAAACTATGTCTCTTACATCTTAGAGCCGCGCTCTAAGGGTAGGCCAACATTACAATATATTAATTTATATTTTCAAGGGTAGACAACCCTTTGACTTAACCATTTAATTTTCTCTCTGTGCTCACATTTCACGAGGTCTTTACATTACACTTGACCAAAATTCAGGCTTCAATCCTCAAAACCATGCTATGGGGGGATCTGCTGCCCAACAGGCCCCCAACACAATCATTATGACTCATCCCAAGTAACTCTGTTGGTGCAGCGATCTTTGCACAGAATCGATCCAACTGTGCCTGTGCGTCGCGAAGGTTCGCAATGCACCTTGCTGCCATCGTTTGGATCTACTCCATTTCTTCTTTTGAATCATCTGCATCTAACTTGATTCTCTACTTTGATGTCGGCTTCTAGTACCTTTGTTTATAGTCCTGCACCTTTTTCCGGCTTGTAGGGTTGCGAAGACCATGCTTTGGTCAGTTAGTCAGATAGTCGGCCCACCCATGTAGGGCTTTAGGTGACTACCATTTACTCTTCTTAGGAAGGGTTCTCCACTAAGTTTGACTAGATGGACCATGCCTCCATATGTGACTTCTTTTACCACATATGGTCCTAACCAATGCATTCTGAATTTCCCAAGAAATTTTTCGAACTTGTTGTCATACAACAACACTAAATCGTTTACCTTGAATGTGCACAACTTGATATGGGGATCATGCTAGGCTTTCTTGCGTTGTTTCTATACATGTTGATGCAATCCCTCTAGAAACCATTCTTCCTTGAGTTCTTCCAATTGCGTGAGTCTCTCTTCCAAGGCTTCGTGGCTCGACATGCCTGTAATTGCTGCTATCTGCAAATTGGGTACGATGTATTCCATTGGCATGACTGCTCCCATGCCATAGACTAACCCGAAAGGTGTCTGAACTGTCAATTTCTTGCATGTGGTTTTGTATGCCCATAATATGGTAGGTGCGTAGGTCCCAGTCATTTCGCTGTGCATTACATACTTTGGTCAGCACAATCTCCAGAATTTTGTTGAATGCTTCTACTAACCCATTAGCTTGCGGATGGTACAGTGTACTTTTCTGATGATGTTATGGAACCAGGTCACAAAAAGATAGAAAATATAGATCAACACCTTAGAATTCAGCCTCTTCGAGGGGGCAACCTCCTTTACATTACATAAATGAACAATTGTTGGATGATTCAAATGACAAAACCTCCTTTCTATATATAGGAGTCTAAGGAGTCACAATATAACCCAGCCGACCTAACAATAATAATATAAAGCCACAAAATAACAATAGAGGGATTCTATGGGGCACAGTAATAACAATATGGGCACAATAGGGGCACAACAATATTAATAAGGGATACAACTATAATATTAATTGGGTAATCACTAGTATTATAGGGACCTAACATGCCCCTCTCCTTCAAAAATGTGTTGTCCTCAATGCTTGAGTAGTTCTGGACACTTCTGTATAAAATTCTCATCCTCCCATGTGGAATCTTCAGCGGATGAGTTCTTCCACTTGACGAGATACTCTGAAATTGATCGATTTTATAGCTGTCGAGTTCTTGTTTCTGTGACTGCTTCGGGTTCCAATATAATTTTTCCTTCCTCGTCAAGTTCTGGTGATATTTTTTGAATTGGGAGCTTGTCGACTATAACCTTCTTTAAACATGAAACATGGAGAACTTGGTGCACTCAAGAAGCTACAGGAAACTCCAATTTGTATGCCATAGTACCAACCTTTTGCAACACCTTGTACGAACCATAACACTTTGGTGATAATTTATTATCCTTCTTAGCTTTCTTGAGGTACATTTGTTTATATGGTTGTAGCCACAGGAATACCCAATCACCTACATCAAAACTTCTTTCACTGCGATGTTGATCTGCCTGTTGTTTCATTCTATTCTGTGCCAACATGAGTTTATCCTTTAAGAGTTGGAGGACTTGTTGTTGATGTTCGATGTGATGTTCTACTACCTGAACCTTTGAAATTTCTCTTAAATATGATGTGATGGATGGTGGCTGATATCCACAAAGTGCCATAAATGGGGTCATTTTTGTTGTTGTATGGAAGGAGGTGTTATACCACCATTCAGCGAGAGGCAACCATTTGACCCACTCTGTCTATTTATCAGATACAAAGCAATGAAGATATCCTTCCAAACATTTGTTTACTATCTCGGTTTGCCCATCAGATTGAGGATGATAAGATGAGCTATGAGCTAACTGAGTACCAAGGCAACAAAATAATTATGTCCAAAAATTTCTGGTGAAAATGGAATCTTTGTCACTTACAATAATCTTTGGGATTCCATGTAGCTTTTGAATTGTTTCCATAAATGCATTAGAAATTGTACTAGCTTTAAATGAGTGTGATAATGCACAAAAGTGTGCATACTTAGTAAGTATGTCAACTACCACCATGATGACACTCTTTCCCTCAGACTTGGGTAAACCTGTGATAAAATCCATTGAAAGCTCCTCCCAACGTTGGCTTGGAATGAATAAAGGTTGTAATAGACTCGAGGTCTTAATTCTTGCAACTTTATTATGTTGGCAAACCAAACATTCCTCCACAAACTTTTGAATATCCGATTTAAGGCCATCCCAAAAAAATTCCTTCTTAACCCTATGGTAAGTTTTTAAAAATCCTGAGTGCCCTCCTAAGGGAGAAGTGTGCAATTCCATAAAATCTTTTGTTTGAGTTGGGAATTCTTACAGAGGTATAAGCGATCTTTGTACCATAATGAATCATTTTTCCAGCTAAATGTACCAGATGTACTGGAATATTGTTGTAACTTTCAAATAAGTGCCCAAGGATTGTAGGAGCTTGATATTGAATCTGATGTATCTCTGTAATTTCAAATCATCCAGTTCTAAAATTGTGATCTACAGTAGCCCTTTCTGTCCTCTTTCCAATGCCACCAGTCTGATCAAAATTGGATTCTCCAAGGAAGAGTTATTCCAAATCTCCCACAGTGACCTGATTATAGACTAGTTCAGTAGAGCGAACTTGTACAACATGCTGCGAGTCACTATTTTGACCTTTGGCTCTAAAAAATATATACAAGAAACTACAGTCCATCCTCTTTCTGTACCTTGTTAAGAAATTTCAATCTGATGCTTAGAGAGAAAGTTATGATGAATTTCCCTAGGGCACCTATTCGTAATGTAATTCAGGAGTCTACAAAAAGACCAACTTCCTCAGATCATATCTCCACAAATATATTGCGAAAAGAAATGAAATTTGGATCTGAGGTTCAGTGCGATTTCGTCTCAAATGGGTTTTTTTTAGCTTCTAAAACGCCGCAGAAAAAAAGTTATAGTGAAAATGCCACAATGACCTATTTGGAGCAGTGGAACCCTAGAATCCAAAGCTCTGATACTAAATGTTATGAAACCAGCTCACAAAAAGATAGAAAAGATAGATCAACGCCTTATAATTTAGTCTCTTCGAGGGGGAAACCTCCTTTACATTACATAAATGAACAATTCTTGCATGATTCAGATGAAAAAACCTCCTTTCTATATATAAGAGTCTAAGGAGTCACAATATAACCCAGCTGACCTAACAATAATAATATAAAGCCACAAAAATAACAATAGAGGGATTCTATGGGGCATAGTAATAACAATATGGGCACAATAGGGGCACAACAATATTAATAAGGGATACAACTACAATACTAATGGGGTAATCACTAGTATTATAGGGACCTAACAAATGATACACCCGGAATTCCTCGGTGAGTGCATTAATGGTTTCATTGAGGAAGTGTGTCCCACGGTCACTCATTAAAATTTTTGGGCAAACAATCCGTGTCAACATGTTGTCGAACAAATATTTCGTAGCTGTAGTGGTCATGCAGTCCTTAACTAGCTATGCTTTCACCCATCAAGTATTCTGTCGCGGTGATGATGTAGCATGAACCCGTCTTCCCCTGAGGTTTGATTGGTCCCACAAAGTTGATTGCCCATTTTTCAAATGGCTACAGTGTCATCTGTGGATTGAGTGGCATCTCATCCCTTCGTGATTATTTCCTAGTCCTTTGACATATGTCACAGGCCTGACAGTGTGCTTTCAAATCTTGATGTAGGTTTGGCCACCATAGGCTAGTGCGAAGAGTATTCTGTGTCGTCGCGCATCCTGTATAGTGTCCTCTTGCAGCGCCCCCATGTGCTTCCGCGAGGATCTATCCTCATTCAAATTCAGGTACATATCTTCGCAATATATCATTGTTTCTTATTTTGTAGAGGTGCCCCGCAATGACAGAAAAGTCCATCACTTGTACCACCAATTCCTTCGTCTGCTGGACTAAATATTCCTTCGGCGCAATCCCTGTGGTTAAAAAATGGATTATATCTTCGAAGTGGCCATCCACAATACATACTGCAAAGAGTTGTGCATTAGGTAGTCCTTCCTCTAAATTTGTTGGCTCCTCACTTGTCTCAATTCGTGATAAGTGATCTGGTCCTACATTTAGGCATCCCAGCTTTACGATGGCCTCAAAGTCATATTCTTGAAATAGTAACAGCCATCTGCATATGCGCCCCCCCAACACAAGCTTGTTCACTAGGTATTTCAACGTGGAATGATCGGTATACATCTCTAAGTGCCCGTCAGGTAAATAGTGTTGGTATTTCTAGAGCGCATATACCATTGCCAACCCTTCGCACTTAGTATTAGAGTAGTTCTTTTTGGCTTTGGACAGCCACTGACTCACGAACACAATCGGGTGATCCACGCCTTCCGTGAATTCTTGCATAAGTACAGCTCCCAGCGCAATACATGACACATCAACATGTACATGAAATTCTACGTCCCATTTTGGGAAGACCAGGATGGGAGTGAATGTCATTTTCTCCTTGAGAACATCCAAACTTTTCCTACAATCAGCATTCCAACAATATGTAGCATCCTTTTTCAATAGCTTTTCCATTGCCGCTATTCTTTGTGCATAACTCTTGATAAACTTTCTATATTAACCAGTGTGCCCCAATGTAGCGCGTAGTTGTTTGACACTTCACGGCACTTCCAAATTGAGAATAACAACAATCTTTGTAGCATCCACCATCAGGCCTTGTTTCCCGACCACATGGTTGAGCATGTTTCCAAAGGGGACGAGGAAGGTGCACTTTTTAAGATTCAACGCAATCTGGTGTCATCGACAAGTATCCAACATCAACCATATGATTGCTATGTGGTGTTTAACTAACCCTAATACAGTCCAATCATCTAGATAGACCTCCAAGAACTTGTGGATGTATTCCTTGAACGCGGCCACCACTACACACGAAAATATTGCTGGCACATTCTTCAATGCAAAGGGCATAATGGCGTATTGAAAACAACCCCATTCAGTTGCAAAGGTTGTCTTGCTCCTATATTCTAGCACTATCTTGACCTGATGGTACCCTGAGAAGCCATCCGTGAATGAGTAAGCTTCCTGATTGCCAACATTCTCCAATACTTCATCTGTAAACGATGTTGGGAATGGATCGTGAACATATGCATTGTTAAGCTTCTTGAAGTCCACATATATTATAATTTCACCCTTCTATCTTTTCTCTTGTACTACCATGGGACTCACCTAGTCGGATTCTTCCATTAGTTCAATAATTTTAGCTGCAAGCATTTTGTCTAATTCATCGTGGACCTTTTCTTTATATTTTGGATTCAAATGGTAAGGTCGCTATTTAACTGGCTTCACGTCTAGTTTTAGAGTGATCTTCATCATCCCTAAGTCACCAATGATCCCCTTTAAGTCTGTGATTTTGGTCAGGAACAAATCTTGATATTCACGGAGTAAATCGGTGACCTTATCTACCGTAGCATCGTCCCAATAGTCCCCAAGCATCACGTACTTCAGCTCCGCGTCTATGCCAATGTTTACCTACTTTGTTTTTAGTGGTGCAGTGATGTCGAGATCCTCAATTGATGGTCCTCGAACTTCGTGACACCCTTCAATTTCTGGAATATTAATATTTTGGGGATCGTCATCATCCTCCTCTAGTTGCATGTTATAACATTCTAGGGCACTGCTTAACTAGGTTGCCCATGTTGGTTGAACTACTTGCCGTGGTTCCTGTGGTATTTTGAAGATGGTGGCTTTTACGTTTTGCAGTGTGTCATCAACAATATCTGACCATCGATCTTCAAATGTGAATGTTAACAAAAGTCCCTAGCGCAAGACATCCCATTCGCCCATACCATGTCGAAGTTCCATATCAGTATACCAATTCATTGGTATGACATCCAGGGTATGGTATAATAGGTGTACCCATTTAGGCTAAGGTTCTTCCCCATAGACCTTGGTCCATTTCGCGAGATGTGTGCGCGGGTCATCTCATCCATCGTATTTATCTTCTATCTGCAGTTGTAGTTTCCCAAATCGTAGGCACATCATCCTTCTTCATCCGCGCCAATTTTAAAAATTTCCTTGATGTGTTCCCCACCAACACGCAGGTGTCATGAGCAGTGCCCACTTCAATGGATCGAATTATTGTTCTTTCGGTACTGCACTTTCAAAATTTCTCAAGAATTCATCCACCGCTATCAATCCATCATATGTTGGTAGATCTCAGGCCTGGGTTGTTACACAACACAGTGATCTAATCATCATGTTGCAATTCAGCGTTGTCACTTCGTTCAACCAATTGTGCCAACGTTCATCTTCTTCATCTAAATCCGAGGTGTGGGAACTTGCATGCTCCCATGAGATCCTTCCATCTGTACTCGAATTCACCCAACCTTGATCTCATGCAGTTATCTTGTAGATACAATCCAGCTCATCGTCGCTTCCATCGTCGTGCACAAGTTTGATGTAGTGCGCTCCTTTGGCTAGATCTAGTGGAACTACTATGTGTATGGACTTTTTCTCGAATATCATCTTCTGCTTCTTCAGGTTGATGACTCCATTCATATCAATGGCCCAATCTATTCCTAGCAATGTAGGATAGGGATTTCTATCATCGACAATCTCTATTACTTCAAAGTTCATCTGTGTGCTCGTGCCTTCGATATCAATTGCTACCCCTAGCAACCTCCCCATGGGCAAAATCTTCTGTTGGTTCACCATTCGTAATTGAATAGGGGACCATTGTAACACGGGCCTGTCCGTACGTTCCCATGATTTCTTCGGTAATACATTCGCATCTAAACCTACGTCTAGGATTTCCTGATCCATTTCATACTCACTAATCTGCACTGTCAATCTCATTTCCCTCCTGGTGCGCAACTCATGCTTTCCCAATTTCTGAACTACTCATGGTTCCCCTGACCCTACACATCTGGTAATCAACTCCTGTAGTCCCTTAACTACCTTATTGTCGTGCAACAGTTTCATGCACGTCTCCAAAAAGGTAGTAAGCATAGAAGGATCCATTCCTAGCTCTGGTTGATCCATACTATCTGAAGTGGAGGCCTCTGCGAAGCTCTTCTTATCTTCCATGAACGTCTTCTAAGCATCATGTTCACATTTGGGTCTTCTTCGCACAGTTTAGACCTCATCATTTGGATATTCTGAGTCAGAGGAGGCTAGAGTATCCCTTTCTCACGCATCTGTGTGATCAACGTAAGAAAATCTACTACTTCATGATCGAACTAAGCATAGTATGAACACGATATTCTCGTTGGGTTGGTACACTAGCGGGTGTAGTGCCCTAGTCCTTCGCAATTGTAACAAATTATCTGTTTACGGCCCCTTCCTAGCCCCATCCCTTCTCGTCCTCGACCTCACCCCTGAAATCCAATGCGTGCCATCCTGCAGTTGTGTTGAGACCTCGCGTTTCTATCTTCATTCTATAGGATGGGGTCTGATCCATCATTAACTCATAGCTGTAACAAGTACACTCATCATGGCCTATTAACCTACAAAAATTACAAAACAACTGCTGGGGGGTTTGTGTATACTTCTACAACAAATGACAATTATCCATCGTGTGTTGTCCTCCTATCTGACAGATCACGCACCATAATGTGGTTTTCGCACTTGGCCTTGCCGGTGCCTTCGGTCTCAATGGCATTGGCCCCCCTCCTGCCAAGTAGTTCGCGAATACTGGATAGTGGTCCTTGTCATGGCCCTGGCCTTTGCATTTTATGCACCACACTTCCTCACGTGCCTCTGGTCACGGTGCCCTACCCTGCTTCAAGCTCTGCATTTCCAGGAAGATATTTTGTAGTTGTGCGTGGATTTGTTGAACTCCCAACCCCGAATCCTATATCAGTGTCTCATGCAATCTCATTGTCATTTCCAATGCTTTGGCCTGGGTACAAAGTTTCTGTTGCGACAATGTTGTCCTTAGGTGCAGTGTTATAGATGCCACAAACCATGTGTGTTGCTATGCATCCATGAGTGTCATATTAGCCTCACGAATCATACTTTTCAACCACTAATCGAGATCCCAAGGGGTCTTGCCTGGAAGCATCGCGATCTCTTTGAACCCAATGATTAACTGTGTCTCTGATTTCGGCCGGCTAAATTCTCTGTTCATAGCATTTTGGATCTCTGTTATCCCTACATTTGGGTGGTCATTAGAGTGCTTGATATACCATGTCAATGTGCGATCCTACAGTGCACTCACCGATGTAGCCTTCTTAATGTTGTCGTTCGTGATCCCTTCTGCTTCCCACATAGCTCTTACCATGAACTAGAACTATTTTGGATCATCATTCCCCACTCCTCTGAATATGGGTAGCTTGATTGCACTCGCCATGCTGAACTACCGGTTTTCCTTCGATGTCGGTCATGATGAGGAAGGCCTCATCAATCCAAGGCAACAAAACCATTTGTTGGCTTGTTGGGGCCTGGCCCAGGTTCGAAAGTGATTTAGCCAAACAAATCCCGAAACTACTGGACCTTTTGGCAACAGTCCATATTCCATGGACTGAGGTCTCACCCGAGGTAGTATGGGAGGGTGCTGGAACCAGGTTTTCGCACCCTAGGGATGTCTTGATGAAATCTAGGAAGTTTGTGAAGTGAACTTGCATGCTTTCACTGCTCCGCGCAGCCGTCTATCCTTCGTAACTTGTGCAACTACTTCCATGTAGCTCTATAAAGAGCACGAAGAGGTGTTGTCTAGATCCTTTATCCTTACTGTGCTATTATTATAGATCTTAACTTAATTGTGTGGGCCCAATATTCTCATTAATCGTTCAAAATTCATAACAAGTGCGCACAATCATAAAACTGTAAAGAGATGCATAAATATAACAGAATCATAGACACACAATATTTTAGAATCAACTTATCTTTTATTAATTCTCTGTCGAAGTACAATCCCAACTCTGCCCTACACACTGAGCTGCAGCGGTCCGCGCACATAGCTGCGGACTCTACCAGGCCTCTGTGGACTCAGCTTCAGAGCCTTTTCCTACTACTCCAACCCAAGACTCAGAATTATAGACTCAGAGCTAATTCATCATCCAAAAAAACCATGTCTCTTACATCTTAGAGCCGCACTCTATTTATACAATCCCATGGGCAGACAACCCTTTGACTTGACCATTTACTTCATGCTCTACACCCGCATTGCACGGGGCCTTTACATTACATTTGACCAAAATTTAGGCTTCAAGCCCTAAAACCATGCTATGGGGGGATCCGCTACCCAACACATTGCCTTAGGGGTAATAAGATGAAGAATATTGGTGTTTGAAAACTAACCGATAGGATAGCTCACACCATATCTCATCTTCAAAGTGTCGGCCATGGTTAGAGACAAATTGTTTAGAAACCCCAAATTGAGTGATAACATGGTTAAAGAAGAAGAGGTTTGTAGTAGCTGTGATGTTATTGAACTTTGGCATGGCTTCAGCCCATTTGGTAAAATAGTCGACGACCATGATAATATACTTGTGGTTATTAGAAAATGGGGGTCGACACTTCATGAAGTTAATAGCCCATTTACATAAAGGACTGGTTGTAATGATGGGATGGAGGGGATCAGGTGGGTCTCGCGACTTAAGGGAAAATAGATGGCAATTGGGGCAGTGTTTGACTGTCTCGATACAATCGCTAAAGAGGGAAGGCCAAAATTACCCAATGCACATGATTTCCTGGGTAGTGGACATTCTAGAGAGGTGACCACCACAAGCGCCATCGTGGCAGGAATTGATCGCTTGCTCAACTTAAGCATGGGTGAGACAATAACAAATGACAGTTTCAGAACCACAATGATAAAGGTCATCACCAAGGAGGAGGTAGTGAGGGGTTTGATGTCGAATATGTTGTCAATCATCATGAGTGAGGTGGGGGGTGAATTTTGGGGTTCAAATATAGGTAAGGATGTCACCATACCAAGGATCATCTGAGGTAATGGTGAACAAGTGTTCATATAAAAGATCACCATTTACTAGTGGATCATTCGTACAGGTGGGAAATTTGAAAATGAGTTTAGAAAGGGCTAAACCTTTCTTACTATTGGGTGTGACATATTTGAGATCGAATTCTTGAAGGATAATGTTCCAATGGTGGTAATTCCTACTAACAATCTGTCAACTCAACATAAAATCCATGGGGTTGGAATTGGTCACAACTTTAGTGGTACATGTAAGGATATAACGACGAAGCTTTTGAATAAAGAACATGATAGCCAATGCCAATTTTTCTTCATGGGAATAGGACATAGGGGAACCATTAAGGTTCTTACTGACATAGTATATGACATGCTCATTTCTTGCAGAATCCTCTTATATGAGGACCCCGACAACCAAATAGGTGGATGCAGAGATGTACAAGATGAAATCCCTCTCAAAGTTAGGTGGACTAATCAAGGGAGCATAAGTGAGAGCATGTTTGATGACATCAAAATAATTTTGAGCTTGGTCATCCTAAAAAAATGGAATGTTAGATGAAAGGAGTCTAAGGAACCCATGAGCCAGGGTGGCATAGTTAGAATGAACCGATGAAGAAAGTTAACCTTCCCTTAGAGGCTTTGTAACTAGAAAATGGTACGAGGAGAAGGAAGTTCAAGAATGGCTTAAAAATGAAGCCCAAAAGTCGACCAGAAGGAATTGAAAAGATAGACTTATGGGGTTTGAGGTGAATGTTATACTTTCGACATCGAAGGAACATAGTACGCAAATCCTGAAGGTGTTGCAACCGAAGTTTGGAACGAGTGATGAGATCATCTAGATATGCAAGGATAATATGAGCCAAGTCCTGGAAATAGTAGGACATGGAACACTGAAAAGTGGCCCCAACATTCCTTAAACAGAAAGGCATGACCTTGTAATAAAAATTTCCCCATGGACTAGTGAAAGAGATTTTAAGTTAATCGACATAATGGATACATATTTGGTTATATCCAAATAATCCATCCATTAAGGATAGAGCCTCATGCCCCACACACTCCTCAATGACATGGTCTATGAAAGGTGTGGGAAAGTTGTATTTGGGATAAGATTTTTTTAGATCATGGAAGTCTGTGTAGACATGGATGGGGCCTTGTTTCTTGATAACGGGAATAGGATTGGACACCCATCTGTTGTATTCAATGGGATAGATGAAACCAACCTCCTTGAGCTTATTGATTTTTCTTTAATATCTTCATGTTTCGAAGGATGGATAGGCCTTTGTTTTTGGGGGATGGGTATGGCATTGGGCCAAGTATTGATGTGATGTTCAATAATGGCGAGATCAAGTCCTGGCATCTCAAAATAAGGCCACGAGAAAACATCATGAACTGCCTTGAATAACTTGGTGTAAGAATCAATTTCCTCTCGGGTGGATTGTGCCCACAAGTTAATGTTTTCTTCAATCCCTAATTTAATCGAAATATTAATTTTTATGGTAGGGGAAATGTTAGCCATATTTCCTTCTTTAAAAGAATTTGGTGCAGGAATGATATTTCTAAACCAATCGACTTCACCATAAATGAAGTCTTTCGAATCCACAACAAATTGGTCATGGATTTTTTGTGGAAGGAAGTACAATAGATGGTGCATATCATCCCAAGGATAATCAGGGGTGGTCATGGCTTCCATGATATCTTTATCAGAATGGAAGATGGGCTGACTTGAGGAAGAAGGATCACATGATGGAGAAGAGCTACCTGAAGCATATTCATGAGATATTAGGTTCACATCTTCATCGTCAAGGTTGGAATATATATGACAAGTAGATGGAATATATTCTAATGTTGAGATCGGTGTGTTCATCAAAGAAGGTTTAACAAAATCACAATAGGAGTCATCAGGGAAGTTCTAATGCATCGATCTCATGGATGACAACAGATAGAGAATGGTAAAGGTATTATCCATCATCTCGGCATCAGGGGGAGGGATCACAATGGGTGTTGTAGAGACTTATTGTTCTAGTGTAGGAGTGGGACCAGAACCTGTAGGTAGAGAAGAGGTGGACTTACTACGAGCGGCCTCTAATTCGTGAAGCACTTGAAGTCTATCATGAAAATCTTTGAGATGGGGAAAACAATGAGAATAATTTCCATAATTATCACACAAAGCACATGGGTGATTTGTGTGTCATGATATGTTTTTCTTAGTTGATTCAGGTAAGGTGACATAGACCTCAACAATGTTAGAGTCAAGGAAGGTATCAAAGACCACATATTTAACATGAGGGAGTTTAGGGAAATTATTGGTCGCATGACCAATGAAAGCACACAAATCACATGGAGGAATAAGCTTTGGCAGC
This sequence comes from Pinus tabuliformis, assembly GCA_031772625.1. Classification (NCBI taxonomy): domain Eukaryota; kingdom Viridiplantae; phylum Streptophyta; class Pinopsida; order Pinales; family Pinaceae; genus Pinus; species Pinus tabuliformis. The sequence continues at coordinate 1,161,266,673 of CM062804.1, forward strand.
TTAGGAGGAGTTGGAGTTGCTGGTGGTTTTTTGTCTTTAGTTCCCTTTTTCTATCCTTTTCCTCCCTCACTAGATGCTTTCGTAATAGGAGTAGGCTCCTGTTGAGGTTGTTGTGGAATTGAAACAAAGGTAGGGGTAGGAACAATAGGTTGAACCAAGGTAAAAGAAATATAATGTTTAAGTTGATTACAGGGAGTGTTTTTGAGAGGATCAATGTACCAGAATGGGATCTGCAAGGCAATGTTGGGTAAACTCAACTTAGCCATAATAGGTGTAGGATAAACTCTAAGGGGTGGAAATAAGAATGGTATCTGACCAAAACGATGATGGCCTGGAGGAATTGCTCTGAGATGGTTAAGACCTCGGGGAATGGTTTCGAGTGGAAATGGAATAGGAGAGAAACTAGTAGAAGGAAAGGGTCCTTTGAGGATTAGTATGGAAGGTTGGGTTGAGTCAAGAACAATAGGTTGTGGAGGTGTTGTTTACTATGAAGCCATACCCGACCATTTTTGGGTGGCCCGTGATGCTTGGAGCATGCAAACAATGGATGAGATAGCCTCAGAAGGGGTAGGTGGTGGACCATAGTAAGAACCAAGCAAAGTGGAGTCTCTAAAACCTCCTGGAGAAACATTGTTGAAGGACAAGAAGGTCTTATTGTCAGCCACAGAAGAGATGTTGGACTGAGGTGAAGTATGGTCTTTGGGATGATATTATGTCAATTGATCAACGATGATGATCTTTCCATTGTGGAGATATCACATCTTATGGTGAACCATAGATGCGACAGCTGACATAGCATAGGTATAACTACGATCCATAATGATGTTATAGTCTAAGGGAGCATCAATGACTTTAATGTCAATAGAGATAATCTTGTCAGAAACTGTGATTAGGAAATTGCAAAAAAAGCAAAGGGGATATGAATGATGACCATCCCATGCACGAAGAGTGATGGTGGACAGGGATAAGTTAGGGGAACCAAGTTTCTTCCAAACACTAGTGGCCATGGTAGAGGTGGAGGTGCCTTCATCTATGATACACTACTGAATAGTGGCATGTTTAATGGAGACTAGTATTTGAAAAGCAACAGATGAAGGTAGGGGAGGCTTTTCTAACTTATCAACATCAAAGACAATCATATGATCATCTTGGGGATCCACAACATGCAAAGAAGATATTAGAGATTTTCATTGGGATGGGAACATCTGTAGGACTTCCAACATTGACATGGCAGCAGGAGACTATGCCAAGTCATCTTCTATGTTATATGTATGGGAAACTTTAGCAGAAGAAACATTTTGATGTAATGGACCTTTTGGGATATTGGGAATTACCTCAACCTTAGGCAGAGGGAGTTTTAAGGTACCACTACACGATAAAGAGACTCGGTGGAAACTTGGGGTTAGGACTCAGTCATTGACTTAGCGGATGGCTTATCATATTGGCGTGATTGAGTCTGAAGGTTGACTTTCTCGGTATTGACCTCGTCAGAATTCATCATAAGAATATGATAATCATGGTGACCAGATGGTGGAGCTGGCTGAGTTTCCTGACCTTGTCTAGTTTGGGTAGCAATATATCCTTGGTGAGGGAAAGGATTGGTAAGCATTGCCATTTGAGATGAAGTAGGAGGGGGAGGAGGAGTGGTGGGTTGTAGTCCTCGAGAAGCAGTTGCTTGAGCTTCCCATAATTGATGCATATGAGGTAAAAGGGGACACACATGAGTATAATGGCCATATACATTGCAATAGGAACAAGGTTTGTTCATATGAAGACCCTTGTTTTGCTTGGGTTGTTTTCCCTGTTGCTGGGTTGTAGGATTAATATGAGGACACTAAGGAGCATTGAGTGGAGGAATGTGGTTACCTTGATTACCTTGAGGTTTCTAGTTTTGATTACCCTTCCCCTTTCTCCTTTTCTTGGGGTTAGGGGAGTTGGGTCTGATCTACTGAGGATACGCTTGTCCTTATTGAGGAGGTGGTTGTTGTGGCAGAGGGGGAGCAGACATGGGCAACTGGGGTGTTGATGTCAGAGGGGTTGAAGCGCTAGGCGGTGCATATGCATAATAAGGATAAGGGGAGACATTGGGATAAACAGGCAGTATGACAGCTAGCCTTCACATCTATTTATGCAAATGGGGATATGCATATGGCTGCTGGAAGGGATAATTGTAAGAGAAACTGGTCCCTCCCTGAGGTGGACCATAACTGATCGGAGGTGGAGCATATGCTTGAGGCTGTGAAATGGTTGCAGCTTTGCCATCCATGGCATGAGATACCCCCGATGCATTTGGAGCACCAAGCCAAGGCAAATTGGGGGTGAAAGTGTAAACATAAACTGAGTAAGCATAAATCAAATTAAATTTTATGGCTACTTGGTGTGCATCTTCCTCAAACTAGGGGAAGTGTGACGTGACATATTTAGCAATTGGTGCCAAAAGAGATATAAGGAATAAATCCATATAGACATGGTCTTCAAATTCAAGAGCTCTACAGATGCTCCTCCTTCAACACCATTCCTGAACATGGTGGGAAAGGCGAGTGGCACAAGTTTGACAAAAAGAAGTAAAAAGTTCGGTACCGATGTCATAACAAAGAGGTAACTGAAAATAGGAAAGAAAATATCTGGCAAGAGTCACAAAATTGGAATGAGTGGCTCTGGGTTGATGGACATACCACTTAGTAAGAGCTCTAGTGAGCGTGTGTTGGAACATATGTAGATGGATGGAGTCTTCAATAATGGAGTTTGATGAGCACAACATGTGGAATGAGTGAACATGATTAGTGGGATCTTCTCCATGATTACATTCAAACTTTGGGATGTCTGAAGAGAGTTTAGTAAGAATTGTTGGCCAACTAGGATCATAGAGAAGAGGATCATTGATAGGCTGACTCAAATCAGGGAGACTGAAACCAGCCATAAAAGGAAGCAATGGAGTAGGAGTGACCATACTGGTGGGGGTTCCACTAGTGGAGGTACCCTGGTTAGTACCTGGGTTACCGCCCTGGTTTCCCTTGCCCACATTGGTGCCGGACATGGTGGCTATAATGGGTTGAGAATACAGAGAATCCAAGGAGGAACTAGATGAATCAATAGAATAAAAAATAAAATGATGACTCAAAGGAGGACTGGGAGGATGAAGTCTAACTTGGTGGGGAGGAGTAATATTTCCTAATGGGAACTGAAGGTGAAGACCTCAAAGTCTCTGTGACAAATGCCTAGGGGCTGCAATGATGTTGAGACAATAACGATAAAAGAACTAAAGGGTGATTATAGGAATATAAGAGCAACAAACAAAAAGAAAACCCCTAGTGCATTGGTTCCAAGTGTAAACTAACTATATTAATGATTTTATTATAATACAAGAAAATAAGTCATATTAAAGAGAAATACCTCTAGCCTCTATGTGATCTAAATCCTCAAAAAATTCTAGATCTTTTGTTTTATATGGCCTTCCAAAGAACTTCTTACTTGATGGAATTTAATACCTGCAATTGGAGTTGTCCAAAGAAATTTGGGGTAGAGAACCAACTCCTTCCCATAGCCAGTCCTATAAGGTGTTTTCCTAAGATTCGTTACTACGATTACCTTCATCCCATGGGGGTGGTCGAGTCTTGAGGTTATTGGTTGTTGGCCAATGCACGAGATTCCCTGCCATGGGTTAGGTAGCCCTGAGTAGAACTGCTCACACGATGACCTAGCCTCAACCCCTCTGAATCGGGTTTCTAATGAACTCCAGATTTGGGGCGTGGGATGGTGAAGGGTTTTAAGCTCCCTAATATTTCAACTTCTATGTCTCAATGAAATCGATTGATGGGTGTTATTGGAATCTTATCCCACTGATCCTACACCTACACTAGAAATATTCTTTGGTCGTGGTGCCCAAATAGGCTTAATCTATGTGTGTTGTTTTATTAAGGTGCAATGTTTCAAGACTTGGCTTGGCGGTGTTAAACAAGCTCACGTTCACTTAAGGAGTGAGTTTGTGAAAATAATGTGTCAAGTGGATGAGTTAATTGAGCATGTTTTATGATGCCACGTGTTGGTGAAAATAAAGTGTTGAAATACTATAAATAAATCTGAAAATGATAGAAAATAAAGAACCAATAAAACACACAAAACCCCACCCACAAGGTTTACCAAGCAGCTAAGCAAGAGAGGGAAAACAAGGGACTGTGATCTAAAGGCACTAATTTATTTTAAATGGTGTATAAAACAATCTCACACAAATTTTGTCGTACCAAAAAACCACCAGAATTCGAAAATTTGACAAAAAAGGAAATAATACTATAAATAGAAATTGAGAGGCTAAAAATAGTTGTAGAAAACCCTGAAATTTACTGAAACTTCAGTCACCCAAGAATGTTGTTATTACACCAGTGGAGTCACCATTTGTTAGTGTGAAATTTCTTGGAAGGTGTACCAAAAACACTTCACTTAAGTCACTAGGTGACAAGTGACCCTAACAACAATTTGATGGTTGCTTACAATTTAGATCTACAATAAAAATGGAAAAAACTACAACAAAAATACAGATGATCCAGAAAAACAAACAACAGTGAAGATATCCAATGTAGCAACCCAAATGGAAAGACTATAATTGAATAAATTCTTTATTAAAACACTTGGTGAAGGAGATCTACAAAAGGGTTTGTAACTCCCCCTCCGTGGGACGGGTCCTTTGATCCTCTTGATGCTTCAATAAATGATCTTCTCTCTCAATATGTGAAAAAACCACACAAAATGTGCAAAACTTGAATGGAAGCTCAAAAGAAAAAAAACAATAGTGGTGATGATGATTATGATCATGGTGAAGAATGAATGAAAAAACCCGAGTCCTATTTATGACAAAGTATTGAGTTAATCTCGCAAATGGAGAATAATAAAATAATATTGACCAAATCAAAATCTAACAACTTGGAATACTTTATTATACTTATTGGAAATGGGAAATATATTTAAAATGGTCAAATAACTTTATTTAGAAATAATTAACAAATAAAATGATTTATTAATTATTTTGCGAAGATTAAGAATGGTGTGAAATTGAAATATTTATTAAATAGTGATTTAACAATTATTCCAATAATGGAAATAAGGATTAATAAATAAATAGTGATTTATTTAATTATTCCTAGGGGATTTAGTTAAATGTGACAACGAATAATTATTGAAATAATGATTTAATAAGTATTCGTAGAGAAAATTAAATAAATAATGATTTATCTAATTATTCTCATGGGGTTTTTATTTAAATCACGAAATAATTTAATAAAAGTGGTTTACTAAATTATTTTCCATAATGAAAGTGCTTTTACTATGGTAAAATTAAATCTACTTGGTGTATTTTGATCCACCTAGTTAGAAATGGCTAGGTGATCATTTTTTGGTGATAATAGTAGTAGCTCCTTTCAGTGGTAGCTGATAAATCAAGGGTAGTAGCTCCTTTCAATGGTAGCTAATAAATCAATGATGTTAGCTCATTTCAGTGGTAGCTAATAGATCAATGGTAGTAGCTTCTTGTAGTGGTAGTTGATAAATCAGGGGTGGTATCTCCTTTCAGTGGTAGCTGATAAATCAAGGGTAGTAGCTCCTTTCAGTAGTAGCTCATAAAACCAAGTGTAGTAGCTCATTTAAGCAGTAGCTAATAAAACTAGGAGTAGTGGCTCCTTTTTGTGGTAGTTGATAAATTAGGAGTGACACCTTCCTTCAGGTGGAAGCCTAAGAAACATGCAAGTAGAAGCCTACACGTGATGATGAAATAACAAGTTGTAGCTTGTTTCTGCAAAAGGAATAAAGGAGGAGATTGATGTATTTATAATTGCATATGTATGCGTTAATGATTATGTTGTTTCACATGACTGATTTATTATGTTACTTACATGAATGGTTGTAAAGTAGATTAAAAAGTTTAATTTGGAAATAAGTGTATAATTTGGTTACACTGTTGATTCACCCCCTCAATTTTTAATAGTGTCCTAGTTTCTAACAATTGGTATCAAAGCCAAGTTCCTTTAGGATCAGTCTTACAACTAAAAGGTATATCTAGGATCATAGAAAACTAGGATTGGATTACCTCAAATGGAGTTCCATATTTAAATTGGTTAAATTATATAACTTGGAAGGCAAGAATGAAAATATACCTATAATCTCTTGACTTTGATATATGGATATCTATAGATAATGGAATAAGAAACAATGAGTATACTTAGATAATTAAACAAGAAATAATGAAAGGGTTGTCTAAGTCAAACCTTGAAAAATTGATCTATTGTGAGACTACAAAGGAGACATGGAAAATGGTTCAGTCCATCTATGTTGAATACATTCATGCTACTAGTGATATCGAGGAGCCATCTTTGAAGAATGGAGCACATGAATATCGTGAATTGGAACAAGAAGAAGAGTCCCTTGTATCAAGAAACCAAGTTGTTAATCAATACTTGGAGAATAACAAGGTGATGCAATCTAAAAGTAAGTTGTTGTTCTATTGTTATTGTAGAACAATAGGCCATTTATCTTTTAGTTTCTCAATTGTAATTTCTATTGAAAGAAAAAGTTATTCATCTACTAGTAGTAAAGTGGGAACTATTTTTGTAGCAATAGTATATCTACACAATTCACTAGAAGATAATGGGTGCACCTCTAGTAAAGAGGAATCTAGAATATCTCATGTGCCAATAGAAGAATCCATAGACTCAACAATGGAACAAGTTATTGAATAAGTTTTAAATGAAATATAAACTAGTTGTGAATATAGTAGCTCCTCTATTGAATTAGAAGATCTAAATGAAAATATACATTTAAGAAGGAACACCATATCATACTTTGAGGAAATTAATAAGATTAAAGCCTCAAATTAGAATATTGAATTAAATATTGTTGTATTAAAAGACCAATTGTCTAAATATCATATCTCTAATACTTTGGAAGAGATTCGATGTAGTCAAAGCCCCCTTAGGTTAAGACATGTTTTGATTCTAAGAGTGTTTCAACAACAACATATAAATGTAGAAGAATCATTAGTTTTGTAAGAGTAAAAGGGCCAAACATGATTATAGTAATGCAACATCAAGAACACAAAGAAGTTACAAGTGATGATCAAGCCAAATGAAAGAAACCCCTTAGGTGTTTTAGTCGTGGTGAAGTAGGATACTGTGCCTCTAACTCTCCAGGGAAGAAGGTACAACTGTTAATTTTCCATAGGGATACATTTTTCTTTGCTTCGATCATTGAATTTCATCATAAATATATTAAGTTCACCCCATATCATAATTACGTTATTCATATCTACACCATTATTCATCCACATATGCAATTATATATAAAGAACAACGTCATCATCATCAATGCAACGGAACATAAAAGGAATAGTAGAAGAAAAACATGCACACACAAACATACACTAGGATTGGTCCAGAACTAGGAAAGAACCCTTGCAAATATTCTTTTTCTTAGATCATCATCAAATGGTGCAGAAAAAGAGATTACAATGATGCATAACTTTATCTATGCAGCAAAAGAATAATGATATCCATGAAACAAATCTAATCATGCTAGAAATCAAAACCCTCATACTGATGGATGTAATGTGTTGTCACAAATTGAAGTCAATTGTTGTATATTGTTGTCACTATAACAAACATTGTTGAATAATGATTTCACTAAGCGAAAACTTTGAAATAATGAAATCTCATCTTTGAGTCTTAGATGCATGGAGGAGAATATGTGTGAGCAACTATAGCAGACCTGGACTCTCTTTGTGAATTGTGTGCCAGTGACTGAGGAATCACTGATGCTCTGATACCATTCTATGCATGCATCCATGGAAAAACTCACCAGATTTACTAAAAACCTTTGGTTTCTCCCTTGAAGTTACTTTGCGTGCGTCCGGGACAACCTGGACACTCTCGAGACCACTATGTGCAAGCATTCAGGAACCGACACCTCCATATATGCCTTTTAAGCCCTTGATGCTCACATAAACCTATGTACTAGTGTCCAAGGCTCTCTGGATTCTCTCATAACCACTATGTGCCAGCTTCCAAATACAAATTGCCATGTTCTGTGCGAGCGTCTAGAAACCAAAAAACCCTAACTCAGAGTGAACCTCACGCCTGTGATTTCAAACCCTTGCGCAAACTCATTTCGACGAACCTACGCAAACCAAGACAAATGAGAGGAGAATATAACTTAATCGAATGTGTCCAAATGAGCTTGGGGTAAATTCTATTTATAGGCTTTCTTGAGGGTTCACTTGGGGTTAAGGCTAACCTGAGCAGTTACTGATGTGGTTAGGGGCGACCCATTCCATAATTCATGTAAGAATAAAATAATTCATAACTCAACTTATGCTTGACCAAATTGGATTATATTTAGGTTTATTTTGTTCCCCTCGAAAAGAGGAATCTAATGCCATCATTATCTCAATTATATGAGCTTCCTATGGTGGAATTTGACCGAATTTGAATAAATTAACACTCCCTCTCAACTAGGCAGAATTTCACCCGCCAACACCTGACCATCGATCAATATCCCAATCTGGAATATTCAATTATCATCACATATCATCACAGCTCATATCTGTCATGTATTCATTATGAAATTTCCATCTCAACTGTCTTATCATCAGAAAGCATCATTGTACATCTCGGTCTATCCTTTTCTTATTCTCACTTATCTCTTGCTTGTTCTTGCTCATATGCTGAACATTCTCGGATCTAGAAGAAGAAAATTTTTTAACTGGAGAGGAGCTTAAGCTACCACCTTTTATCCATTAGGATGCTACCTAGAATCTCTATCAGTGGGCTACTACTTGGAATATCATCATCAATCATCATCAGAGAGCATATCATCAAGGAACACATATCAACATGGAACCACGTTGAGGAGCACATCTCAACCCAAAATCTCATGGGGGATCTATACATATACAACCCCATATCTAGCAATATGATTTCCAAACACACAAGGGAGCACAACTCACCCCTAGGATCTTGTCAGGTTTTGTGTTGTGTTATATTATTTCCACGACTAACCCACATGCGGGGGGGTACAAGGCAGGCAGCAAACCCCCCCCCCCCCCCATATGTTGCATTGGGCACTTTTGGGGGGTCATAGGGGGACCGGCCACCCCCCTGTCAATGGGTATGCAAGGGGCCGGTAGCCCCCTTGCACAGGGTCTAGGGCAGCACCCCGGGAATTTTATTTGGACACTATATTAGGTGGGTGGACCTACCTATGGTTTTGGGCATGGATTTCGCACATGGTTTTGGCCATGATGACATTTTTTCCATGGAATTTTGTAGATCTGGTCAAGGGAACTATGGTTATGTTCTAATCTAGGGTTAATGGATTGTGGTTTATGGAATCTTCGATATGTATATATATGTATTGTGGCAATGAAAGGAATATAATGAAAAATCAATGTGGTAGTCTCGGTTTTTGGATCCAGGGGAAAATATTTGTGTATATATTTTTTATGTTTTATGCTCTCACCATTGTTTATTTTCTATTTATATAATTTGTATGCAGGTAATTTATATAGGGGGTTAAAACCTAGATGAGGGAGCTCAATCTCAACCTGGAATTGCATAGCATTATCTCAACCCATCCTATTTCCTATTGATCCTCCCATCTATGACCCTAAATAGTCATGTGGTAGAGCACCTGCATCATAATCAACTTAGTTTTTACACCCCAAGTACACTCTCAACTCGTTGTCCAAGTGAGGAGTGGTATTCTTGACAAGATGGTTTGCTTGTGAGTATGATGCCAACTCAGGTATATTGTGCAAAGACAAAACATGGGAGCAACATTCTTCAACCCTATGAAGATAGGGGTGCAACATTCTCCAACCATATGGGTGATAGATAGGGGTAATTCCATATTTTCCAGAGTTCCCTCAACCCCTGGAGACCTCCATCTAACTTCCTCACCCTCGAAGTTCAAACAGGGAGGAAGCGTTTGGCTCAGTGTTCTCGATCAACATTGCTCTCATCATCAAGTTGTCTTAATAGGAGTTTTTACTTGTTCATACAGAACATCAAATCAAATATCATGTAAAATCATATATAATCATATAAATCACAAAAGGATACCATAATCATCATCACTCTCAAGGAAGTGCCAAACACAAGCCTAATCTTGTTTCAAACAACTACATTGTCTCACTATATGAGAGTATCTTGGTCCCAACTATAAATATGGGACTTTGTTCTAATCAGATCACAATGTATCCAAGTCATATCCAGATCATGATCAAACAAAACTTTAAGGAGCTTCTTCATCGTGCCTCACAGCTAACGATGGTAGCAGCATCGTACTCATTCTCAATCGTGCTATGGACCTTTCGTCAAAGATATCATGGCATATTTCATACTAAAGAAGCATCCAAATGTGCCTATCAACAATAATATCAAATATCATAAATACATCCATGCAGTCACATACCATAGGATAAATATATCAACCTCAAAAATAGAATATCTCATGTAGAGCCCCAAGGGTTAGCTCAGTTGGGCAAAAACCGTGCCTCGCCATCGGGAGGTCACAGGGTCGAATCCACCCGAAGCCCTTGGGGTCAGGTCTTGTAGTAGGCCGAGGGGCGATTTAGCCTAGCTATCGCCCAGATTTTTCTGTGGACGTAGCGATCACTCACTAACCAAGGTGCTCGTGAACCACATGCAAAAAAAAAGAATATCTCATGCAGATATTTCAAAGGATTCTCGGTGGCAGCTCTATGTCAGTGAAGCAACTCAATCATGAATTTATTTGGGTTCTATGCACATCATACATATACACATGGATGTTCAAAACAAACATCAATGCTTCAATCAACTGTTGGATGCCATGTCAAGTTTAACAACATATTTTAACTTCAAAGCAAAGTATCCAAGGATTTTCATTTTCATTATTCAAAAACATTTTCCAGTAGTCTTGCAATATGGAATTTCTTTCCCAAATTCCAAGAATCAATTCATCATGCCATGATAGATAATTTCAAGCTTCATAAGTTATCTCCCTCTAATTTAGATCATCAAAGGCTCATCACCTATTGAGAGTAGACCATCAAGTTATAAAATAAAAACGATAATCAATATTAAGGCCATACCTTAGAACTCATCATCTTGACCTCATCCGATAATTGTCAAATATAGACATATAAGATTGAGGAGCTTGCTTCATGCAATTCTCTAAGGATAATGTCTTTCTAAGCCAACATAATCAACCTTACTTAAATCACATCAAAAAGGTTAGCTCATGAGAGTTTAGAAGAAAAATTCTAACCAATATCAAAGTCATCATTATTACATTATCAATTCTTTCAACCAGGAGACAAGTGGTGCTCATATCAAATCTTGATTTAATTTATTATCATGCCAAAAAGTTGTCATCAACCATGCATTATCAATCCAAACTTTATCAAGTCATTCTCATAATCATAATGCAAGTGATTTATGTCAATAGCTGCAAATTCATATACCAAGGATGAGTCATGCAGGTTCCATTTTCATGTTGAATCACAACTATTAGTACCTCAACCATTGTGCTAGGAATGAGTAGGCCAATATAAAATAATTTTTCTGAATACCCACATAAGTCATTATGTCCACATGGCATAGATATCACAGCAAATCAACAATCGTCAAATCAGATCATTAGACATCAGGTCAAGTCCAAATTAGCCATCGTAAAGGGATCTATAGTCAAATCATATCTCGGGCATCAATTCAAAGTTATTTTCCAGCATTATGACAAAAAACTTATCATATATACCAGTAAGCCAAATCATGACAACCTCTTGTAGCACAAACATAGTGACATATATGTATGTCCCAATCATCTGCAAACACAAGTTCAATCTACCAATTCATGTTATGGAAAACATTCAAGATTTTCTCGCTTGAAGATCTAGCCATCTACAACACATATGTGGAGCTAACATCTTCCAAGTTACCATATGGTTTCATGTATAATACTTCATTATGTGATCAATAATTTAACCAACAACTTTAGGAATTAGATTATAGTGGCTAGATATGTCAGAAACATCTTGATTCAGAATTCAAGCAACTTCAAAATGCTTCAGATGATGGTAAGTTTTAGTCAAACCTTTGGACGCTCCCTTCAGGTTAGCATGGGAGCATATTTAGCTGCCTGGACACTCTCTGGGTCTTAGCATGCATGCGTCTAGGGATGAGATATCCTAGATCTATGACTATGTCTAGAGAAAAAACCCTAATTTCTGTATGGTCTTCATATCTGAGACTCTACTATAGATCAATATTGTCAAATGCACATAGATCATACAAAATGAAAATAGTAATATGAATGTAAGCCTTGAGAAGAGATTGGTGAGCTCCAGTATTGTAGCAATAATGCTACAACTCCTGGGGCTTCCTGTCTCTTAATTTTATCAACCCGGTAGTTCGTACAAACTTGGAAGCGACGGTGTTGTATGCACAAGTACTAGCCCTTGTCGCAGCTGTCACTTGGTCAGCTGGCACAAGTCCGCTAGGGCTTAAGCCAACTTCTATAGGCTCACAGAAGAAGCTTTATCAATGATGGACGAAAGTTAACTTCAAAGAAAGGCTACTCTACTTGACAAACTGAATCAAAAGCAACTTAAAGCATGTAAATCTATGAAACCCTAATTTAACTAGTCTATCCTCTATAATGAAAAGAATGTGGGTGCAACTCTTATGAATGTTGTCATTGCCTCTAACAAGTATGAATGCATGGGTCTAAGCTACTGGCATCATGAGAAATGTGTTTTTGTGTTTTTCCTTTAAGTGTGTGGAGTGATTGTGACCTTGGCCTAACTAGGGTTTGATTGTGCAGGTGGGATGGAGATGGAAGGAAAGTGTGGGACAAGTTGGGGAGGCTTGGAGAGGTTCCTAAGGATCCTCAGCACCCATCCACAGAGGTCCCTCACGTTTAGAAGCTCAGCAACGAAGTGAATGGCCTCCTACAGGAAGGCTGCTGGGAATTCTACAGGATACTCTGTTTTCTACAGGATGGCTGTGCACGTCTACAGGATGGTTGGTCGTGGAGATTTTAGGAGTGGATGGAGTGTTGGAGTGGTGTGGGAGGCTAAGGGAGATGGAGATGGACCTAATGATGTCTTAGGAAATGGCAAGTCAGACGAAGGAAGGGTGCATGCAATGGGTTGATGTTTTGGAAGGGTGAAATCAACGAGAGTGAAGGAAATGGAGTGGTACGTGGAATGAGAGAGTTGGAGGGCAAGTGAGTGAGGTAGAGGATGAATAGAACTTGCAGGTGGATGGAGAAAACGACGAAGGAAGTGGCTTGAGAAAGAGCAGCGTAAATGAAACAAATGACCTGTGCATCAAAACAAGAGATTCATTAACCTATTATGCCATGAAACCTACAAATCCGAAATGGAAAACAAGAAATGAAACTAATGCGTGAGAGTGCAGTATGGATCAATGTCGAGAATATATGAATGGACTTTCAATAAAAACGTTCATGTGGCAACTTGCGTGGAGATGAAACGACTGTTGTTCTTTTTGGTGGCTGATCATGGTCTACACCCCAATCCCAACGGTGAGATGGCAGTGAGCCTTTTGCAACCTGTTTTTGATGGAGCTCCAAGAGATTTATTCTACCAACCTATCAAACTCGAATACTGAAAGCAAAGCATCATACCAGTCCTATCTATGCTAATGAAAACAACTAAACCAACAAGCTGGAAATCCGAATTGCATAGGAAACTAAACAAACTCAAGTGCTGGAACTAATGGTAAATGCATTACAACACGGAGGAGGACTATGGCTCTCAGGTTGGGCCCTCACCTGAGAGCTATAGCTCCTTGAGAAAACTCAGAACTAACTCAAAAGTGGCCTTCTTTATTCATAATCTGATAACATGCCAAATTGGCTTACAAAAGAGAACGAAACTTGAGCTGTGCTCCAAAATTACAATAGTAATACGAGAGTTTCAACAACCTAACCAAGGCTAAGGCTTCTATACTTATACAAAACGATGCTCCAACAGATATCCATGATTCTAGGAGCTCGGCTGTTCAATCTATAGTTTAACTGCTGATCCTGTAGGATGGTCATAAATGTTGTTTCCTGTAGAGCAGTTTTGAACTGCTGTTACTGTAGAACAGTTGGCCGTGTATTAAGCTCGGAGGGAGGCTGAAGTGGACTCGGAGTTCTTGGTGAGGATCACAAGGAATGTCCCCCAAAACCGTGGACAACCTCTCCTTATGTCAGCAATGCTAACTCGTTGTCTCCTTGCCACCTTTTCGTTGTCTTTTGCTCCCTTTTAATGCCAAAACCTGGAATCACAATGCATTAGCTACGTGGATAAAGTGCCTATCCTTTCTCCTACAAACAACATGAATAAACTAAGAAGTGTATGCATAAACAATAAAAATGAATGGTTTGAGCAAGCAAAATAGGCCAAAAATGAGCCCAAATTGTACCAAAATTGGGGCTCATCATCACCCCCCAGCTGAACCATTTGCTCATCCTTGAGCAACTCAGTCAAGATCCTCATCCTTCATGGCCTTTACTGCTCCCCTTACATCCCAAGCTTCTGTGGTGATGTCTTCATGGTTGATATGAAACCCTGCTGTACTTTCCACTTTTTCCCATTGTGCCCTTTCTTCCTTTCCTGCACCTCCTTCAGCCAATCCTAGCAACAATGGAGGGCTGAGTTTGAGGCCAATCCAGCTGGCCTGAAGTCTTTGCACTGATTTCTTGTATAGGTCCATCCTTGCAAATGCTTCCCTCATTCTGGTCGGGGTATGGTATTCCCTGATTTTCAAGCTATGTGCCAAAGCATGCCATCTACGTGCACAAGCATGGCCAGCAGTTTCTCCCAAGAGTCTGTCCATGTTTTCAAAATGGGCGATTGCTTGGGCTTGCTGATCTATAAATCTCAAGGAAGCTGCAGGATCATTGGATAACTGTTGGCGGGCTGAGGTGAGGGCAACCGGATCTCCTAGTTCTGGCCGAATATACAGTGGTTCACTCACTTCCCGGTTCATGACCAACTTCTCCTCAGTGGCTCTCTGATCCTCATGATTCAGCCAAGATGCAAAAGCCATTAGTTGCATATCGCCCAAGGCGATATTGGGATCCCAAGAGACCTCATTGGGCAGAATTAGATTGTGGATATAAAATTCTGCTAGCTGAGCTTTATCTTCTGCTGAGCTAGTGTTGCATACTTCAGTAAACTGTTGTGGGTCATGAATTTGCTCAATACCTCTTTGTGCTAGGGTGTTGATCTAGAATTGTAGCCACCGATCCTTTAAGTACAGCCCATAGGACTTTGCAGGATGTCTGCACTGCAAGACTTCCATGGCCCAACTAGCCATGCAAGCCAATTGCGCCTCCTTTTGTTGCAGCTGCTCCTTCAAGGCCTGCACCTCAATTCTTAACTGCTGTTCTTCTTCCTGTAGAACTGTTTTTGGTCCTTCAATATTGGTGGCCAGCTCCTTCTTGCCTTCTTGTTCAGATGTGATGCCCTTGGAGGATAGTCCTGCCTTTGCCTGGAGTTCTTGTAGCTGCAACCGTAGCTTTTGGTTTTCTTCCTGTAGAAGTGCCTGCTGGCAGCTAGCCACATGTTTAGCCATAGTGAACTCGCTTCTGACCTCCCTGAGCTGATTTTGTAGAGGGCCTATGTCCCCTACCCCCTTTGATTTGGCAATTTGCATCCAGGTATGGGAGCGAACTCTTTCTTGCTCCAATTCGAAGAATAGAGGCACGGTGAATTTTTGTGGGATGATCTGCCCTGCCTCCAAGAAAGTGTAATATGAATTCAGATTGGGTGAAGGACTAGGTTCAGGTATATGCTCTCTTGCTTTTTCTTGAGGGGGTTCTGCCTCATCCGCCCTGGGTGATGAAGGTCCTCCTTCTTCTTTCTATTCGGTTTCCTGTAGTCGAGCTAAGGTATCCTGTAGGACGTTCTCAGCTTCCTGTAGCCGGGTCTTCTCGTCCATCAGGTCCACTCGGTCTTGCCATGTGCTCTTCTTCGGGCTGCCCTTTTCATAGGTAACTGTGACCTTTGAGGGAGATTTGTCTTTGGGAGAAGCAGGGGTGTCCTCGATGACAATTGGGTTGCTGGACTGCTGCTGTGGTTTCCTTGTTTTTATCCGAACACTCCTCCGTGCTTTGAAGTAGAGAGGAGGGTCCCTCTTCCTTTTTCCCTTTTGCTTAGGTGGCGTACTGAGGCCAGCTAATACGGCCGCTGCCTCTCTGGCTAAAACATCCACCTTTCGCTTCTCAGATTTTGGTTGTGCATGGCTTCCTGTAGAAGCCTATTTTTGCACCCTTGTGCTTCCTGTAGACGCTGGTGTCGGGCTTCCTGTAGAAGCCTTGGTCTTTGCTTTTGGGCTTCCTATAGAAGCCTGCTTTTCCCCCCCTGTAGCGGTAGGTGTCTTCCCTTTTTCTCTTTTTTCTACGGTGGATTGATCCTTTTGCTTGCTTGCGAGTGCTGGATAGGTAATTGCGCTGACGTGGCTTTCCCCGACTCTGTCTCTTCTGCTTTTTGACCTTAATTCCCTTGCTGACAGGATGGGGGAGTCAGCTTTGTCTTTATCCTCTTCTTTCTCAGCCACCTCTTCCTTGTCTTCAGTGCTGGAGGAGCCACTCTCTTCGATCAGCATTTTAATGTCTCCATCTCGTGTCAGATTCCTAAACGACTCCCAGGAGAGGGGAACTCTATATGAGTGCAAGGCATCTTCCACAAGCAATTTTATTAACCCATGATGGGCTATCTGATCAGGGATGCCCTGTCTTAGTTTGGTAGCACACTCCATGAGGGACTGTAGAAGATAATGAGGGATGCTTAGTTTTTGGTCTACAGGATCGTCAATTCCGTGCCTTAATTCAGTGAGGAGCCGGAAATGATATGCATATACTATACTGAACCGGCCTTCACACGTAATATACTTCATTATTTGCAAACTGACTTCATTCCACGGTGGTGTTAGGCTCGTCCTTCTTACCCCATTTTTATCCTCCGAGAATTCTTCCTCAGGTGTGAAGAAATCCTTCTTTGCTTGCTGGCTCATCTTCCGCTCGTCTTTGTCCCACGGCAGACCCATGGGAAACTCTGTAATCCGACTGATATGCTCGGGGGTGAGTTTGAGGCTGAGACCTCTGAAGGTTACCGTGGCCAACGTCTGTGATTTAGGCTGCAGAGACTGCAAAAATTCCTCGGCTACTTCCTCATCGTAGCCCTGTAGTTTATCACAGAAAGGCATCCATTGTGCTCTAGTGAAGAGCTCAACCACTGCCGGGTTTCTCCTTAATGCATTTGAATTAGTGGGCTCTCGCCTGATAAACCCGCCAGGCATGATGAACATAGTGTTTGTACCAGAGGTGGTGGATACACAGGAAATTCGGTCTTAAAGACAGAACATGCAATGAATTTTCAGACCACAGTGTGATTATACAGCTATCCTGTAGGAGCGATAGTATAGGCACGGCAAACCAAAATTTTTTTATGACCACACTGTGACTAATTGCCTTGCCACCTTTTAAAAAACCAATTGCGGAAGGAGTTGCAGGGTTACCTCTTTTCTGCCACCTTTTTTTACGTGAAGACTTCACCTTCCTGTAGAGCCGCGTACCTGTAGAAACTGCTTCCTGTAGGACGGCGTTCCTGTAGAAACTGTTCCTGTAGGAGCAGTGTGCAGGCTTTGGGAAGAGCTTTTAGCTGGCTGGCGGTCGAGAGGTGCTTTACTAGCGTTCAGGTAGCCGAGAGCTCGGCGTGTCAACATGCAGAGGTAAGTAGAGGATCTACTCGAGTTTTGAAGTGAGGTTGATGGAGATACACGCTTAATCGAGCCGATTAGATTTTGAATCGGCGCAGCTCGTGGCGCGGGGGTGAGCTGTCCCCGCCGGACCATTGGGTGACGTCACCCCTCATCCGCCTGCACATTCATTTGTTGCCGCATTCATTCCCACAGATCTGCCGCCGCCCTTTTCGGTTAAACTTCACTTCTCGGTTGACGGGACTGATCTTCACGTGCTTGCTGCGTGTGTCTCTCGTCGTGGCTGCCACCTCGTCCTCTGACTATCCCTTTACTAACCGACGTAGCCCATCACTGGCCTTTAGGCCGCTCAACCATTCACCTTTATGCCATGCAAAACAAATCGAAGTAATAATCATGCAGTTTGATGGAGAGAAGGATTAGAACACTTACCTGCGCGCGGCTGCACATGATTTCTAGATTTTTTCAGCGATGGATCCACCTGCCGCATGTGGCTGCACATTCCTATAGGCTCGTGGTTACAGGATGCTGGCGATGGAGTGGATGGATCTGCGTTCATGCGCCCGTGTTTGATCTCAGATGGCGGTGCTGTGAACGGTCTTCACTTGAGCAGGTCGAACTGTTACAGGATCCCCGCGAGGGGTCTTGTCACCGTTCTTTCTTCTCGGGTGTATGCTGCATGCTGGCGGTTCTGGCTTCTCGATCATGATCCCAGCGCTTCTGATGTATCAACATGGATGTGGTATGGTTCTCGGTGCTTAGTTTCTCTTTGACAGGTGCTTTCTCACGAGAACTGATTACTTTGGTGTGCTGCTGCAGGGATCTGGGTTGCATGGCGACGAGGGTGGTGGAGGACGATAATGGCAATGTCCAGGGGTGCCATCATTGACATGCATGCATTCAATCCACTCCTCAGTCGCTAGATCTTCATTTGAAACACATTTCGGCCATCGTAACCTTCTACAGGAAGTTTCCTGTAGAACACAGAGCTTCCTGTAGAAATCTGGCACTTTCCTGTAGAAGATCCACGTCTTCCTGTAGGAAGACTGTCTGTTCCTGTAGAAAAACTCTATCCTCCTGTAGAAGATCCAAAGCATGATAATAACTGCACATACCTTAAAAACATTGCTGTTCTTGGAGGAGGTGCTGATGACATCCTTTGCTAGCATGATGAAGGCCCCTGGCTTGGAGTGGAGAGGCTTCTTCTCCTCCATCTAACATCTGCATGCAAACCTTTTTATTGTGCTGATTGTTTTTTTCTCTTTTTTTCTTTTTTTTTTTTTTTTTTTTTTTTTTTTTTTTTTTTTGTTTAGAAAGACAATAGGAGCGCCTCGATGAGGTTTTCACCCCCACTGCCTGCCTTGGGTGCCTCAGAGAGGTTTTCACCCAAGGATCTTTATTTTCCTCTTTTTTCTTGAAAGACAATAGGAGCGCTTCAATGAGGTTTTCACCCCTACTGCCTGCTTTGGGCGCCTCAGAGAGGTTTTCACCCAAGGATCTTTATTTTTCCTTTTTTTTTTGTTTTTGTTTTTTTTTTTTTTTTTTTGTGTGTTTTAGATCCTTCAGGGTATGCCCAAAGTGGATGCAGAACCCTTCTCTATGACCAAAACAGATTTCTCCATAGTGCTGATAAACTCTTGTCTTGAGAGAGGTCTTCTATAGATCTTCAATCGGTGCCCATTTACAAGCATGGGAATGGATTCCTCATCAATGGTTCGAATGAGGACAGATCCATTGTCATGGCACTGTTCCACCACATATGGTCCTAGCCATCTGGTTCTCAACTTCACCTTGAAATCTTTGAATCTGGAATCATACAACAAAGCCCAATCTCCCGGCTGAAATTGCTTGTCATGGAGATGTTGGTCATGCCACACCTTCCTCTGAAGTTGAACCACCTCTGAGTGAAGGAGGGCCTGCATGCGGTGTTCATCCAGTCCATTCAGCTGCAATAGCCTTTCTTGCTGTGCATGGCTGAGATCTAGGTCCAGCTGAGCTGCCAACCTCAAAGTGTTATACTCAAATTCAATGGACAGCAAAGCTTTCTTCCCATAGACCAGCTCATAAGGTGTGAAACCGGTGGTGGTCTTCCAAGTGGTGTTGTAAGCCCATGTGGCTTCAACTAGGCGATCTGCCCAGTCTTTTCTGCTGCTGTCTACCACTTTGGTCAAGATCCCTTCTAGAGCTCTATTGGTGACTTCCACCTGCCCATTGGCTTGAGGATGATAAGGGGTGGAAGTCCTATGCTTGATCTTGTGATGAGCCAATAGATCTTCAACCAAGTTAGAGGTGAACTGGCTCCCTTGATCGGTCACCAGCTCTCTTGGGTAGCCAAACTTGTAGAAGATGTTCTCTCTTAAGAACTCAACCACCTTTTCTTCAGTTGCTGCTTTGATTGCTTTAGTCTCTGCCCACTTTATCAAGTAGTCAGTACACACTATGATGTAGGATCTTTGCCTCGAAGAGGGATTGATTGGGCCCACAAAGTCCATGCCCCACTTCTCAAATGGCTCGAGAGTCACTTGAGGTTGGAGAGGCATCTCATCCCTTTGGGTCGGTTTCCCCATTCTTTGGCATTGGTCACACTCGCTAACATATCTTCTGACATCTTGATGAAGTGTGGGCCAATAGTAGCCTGCCTACAGGATCTTGAAGGCAGTTCTCTTTGCCGCAAAATGTCCTCCACAAGGCCCATCATGACAGGTGAGGAGAATGTCAAAGACTTCCTCCTCCCTTACACAACGCCTTAAGATCTGATCGGGGCCAAGCTTGAACAGGTTGCCCCCAATCCATGTAGATGAGGCACTCTTTCTGATGATTTTGCTCTTCTCTTTTGAAGAGAGGTGCGGAGGAAACTGAGCTGAAACAAGGTAGTTTGCTATGTCAGCAAACCATGGAGAGAGTACTGAGATAGCAAACAGATGCTCATCAGGCATCTGATCATCCACCATCCCATCTTCATCTGCAGACAAATCCAATCTAGACAAGAAGTCAGCAACAACATTTTCTTTTCCTGGTTTATCAACAATGGTTAGATCAAACTGCTGCAATAAAAGTAACCATCTAATAATACGAGCATTCACATCTGGTTTATTCATCAAGTATCTAATAGCAGCATGGTCAGTATGTACAAAAGTCTGGTAACCAGTAATGTAATGTCGGAACTTGTTCAGTGCATGAACCACAGCTAAGAATTCCTTCTCGGTTACAGTGTAATTCAGCTCTGCTTTGGACAAGTTTTTGCTAACGAAGTAAATGGCATATGGAAGTTTTTGCTCAACTTGTCCTAAGGCTGCACCTATGGCTTTGTTCGAGGCATCAGTGTGGATGTGGAAAGGTAGGGCCCAGTTTGGACCTCTTAGGATTGGAGCTGACACTAACTTGTCTTTTAATTCATTCAAACTCTTCTAACAATCGTCAGTCCAATTAAACTCCACATCTTTTGCCAACAAACCAAACAACGGTGAGGCTAACTTGCTGAAGTCTTTAATGAACCTCCGGTAGTATCCTGCTAATCCCAAGAAACTCCGGACATCCCTTACTTTTTGAGGAGGTGGAACCCTCTTGATGAGAGCAATTTTGTTAGGATCCACCTGCAATCCTTGAGAAGAAATGGTATGGCCTAGCACTGTCCCTTCAGTCATTAGGAATTCACATTTCTCAGGGCTAAGGGACAAGTTCATCTCAATGCACTTGGTTAGGACCTTTCCCAAGTTGGACAATGCTTCCTGGAAGTTGGCCCCATAAGGGGTAAAGTCATCCATGTAGATTTCCACTGCATCATGGACCAACTCCGAGAAGATGCTCAAGACAGCTCTCTGAAAAGTAGCAGGAGCATTGCATAGCCCAAAGGGAAGGACTCGGTAGGCAAAGGTACCCCAAGGACAAGTGAAGGTGGTCTTATCTTGGTCTTCCGGGCTGATTTGGATTTGATTGTACCCGCTGAACCCATCCAGGAAAGAGAAGAACTTCTTTCCTGCCATTCCATCCAACACTTGATCTATGAAGGGTAGAGGGAAATGGTCCTTCTTGGTAGCTTTGTTCAGCTCCCGGTAATCTACACAGATCCTCCACTTCCCATTCTTCTTGGGAACCAACACCAGAGGGGACACCCATTCACTATCTGAGATGGGGTAAATGAATCCGGCGTCCAACAGTTTTTGCAATTCTTCCTTGACAATGTCCTTAAGGGCTGGATTCATTCTCCTCTGGGGTTGCCTAACTGGTTTACAATCCTCTTTGATGTATATATGATGGGTACAGACCGAGGGGTGGACTCCTTTCATCTCCTTATAGCTCCAAGCAAAAGCATCTAAGTGGCTGGCCAATAGGCCACACAACTCCTTCTCCTGGGAAGGAGACAGAGAGGAGCTGATCTTTAACGCTCTCTCAGGGCCGAACTCCACACTTTTGACTCTGGGAGTTACAGGGCTAGTTGTACAAAGGTCCACTAAGGGGCTAGCTTGGGCATCCTCCACCAACTTCTCTAAAGATAGAGCACTGGAAGGTGGATTCTGGATCAGGGTCTCAATTAAATCATCCTTGGTAGGAGAATTTCTTCTAGCGGTATCTAGGGTGCACAGAGGTGCAGAGTACACCTCGTCTTCCTCTCCGTCCTCCAACCAGAGTGGTAAATCATGCTCTAAAGAAGGTTGGGCAGGAGGGTATAGGACTAGCTGCTTGGACATGGGACCATTTTTGATGGTCATGTTCCCTGCCCGACAACTTATGTAAGCATCTGCAGTAGCTAATCAAGGCCTCCCCAAGATGAGAGGATATCCAGTAAGCTTGGCCTTTGGTTGCAGGACCAGGAAATCTGCAGGGTATTCCCAAGAATCAATTGAGACCAAGACATCCTCCACAATCCCTTCGGGAGTCACGGTGGAGCGATCTGCTAACTGCAGTACTGTCGAAGTCTTTCTCAAGGAACCCTGAAGATTGAGTTTAAGCATGGTATCCCTGGTCATCACATTGATGGCTGCCCCCAGATCAATCAAGGTGTGGGGGATAATGGTGCCATTGATGTGTACATCTACTACAGGACTTCCAGGATCTAGGTATTTTGGGCAGATGACTTGTCCTAGCATAAGGTCAGACAGTTGTCCTATGACGTTGATAGTTGAGGCATCTTTCTTCCGTCTGCCTGGGTGTTTGAAACACTTCTCCTTAATCAGCTTGTTATATATTGGCACATCCTTGATGGCTTGGAGAAGTGGGATTTTAACACACAACTGTTTGAGGTCACCCAAAAGCTCATCTTCTTCTGGGTTCGGTTGTGTGGTGGCGGTTAATCTCTCAGGAAAGGGTGGAGTAGGCTTTGGTTCACTCTCCTGATGGTTTTCCTCATCCTCTGGGGGAGGAGGTTGGCGATTTGGAAGAATCTTTCCAGATCTAAGATTGATTTCCTGGATCTCCACAGCATAGGTAGGGCACGAGGTCTCCCCAGTATATACCTGCTGAGCCTGTCTATTGTTGGGGTTCGGGTTCGGTTGAGCAGGCATCCGAGGTTGCCTTGGAGGAGCAGGAGGTAAAGGCTGAGGTTGAACTGGTGGTGGAGGCAAAATGCCGGGAGGAGTGTTGTATTGGGGCCTCCACCCCGACTGAGGAGCACTCCATTGAGGTTGCGACTGGGTATGTGAGTGATATGGATGAGAAGTAGGTTGAGTAGGGTACTGAGGTGGATAAGACCATGGAGGAGGCATTGACCAGGAAGGATGAGCAGGGGGACCCTAGGAAGGCATGGGAGTCAAGTGGTTGGGGTTGTAATAAGCTTGAGATGCCCCTTGCATCCCCTGCTGATAAGGTCTAGATCCTTGAGGCCTCCTTTGGTTGATGAAGTAGAGAGGTTCAGTGGGGGCTTCAGTTCCCTGGTACATGGCTTTAAACCCAGGCAAGGTTGGGCACTGATTTGTTGGGTGGTCCTCCTCACAAACGAAACACACTTCAACCGAATGCAATGGACATTCATTCTTAGGGTGTCTTCTGGTGCACCTAGGGCAGAACACAGCCAAGGCTCTCTCAGCTTCCTCTTTCTTTTGCTGGATCCTGAATGTGTCCAGCTGCATGGAAATGGTATGTCTCACCTCACTCTTAAGATCTTCTAATTGGTTTGTAAGCTCATGTTTGGAGAAAGGGACACCGGTGGAGAGGAGGTTTCCTCTACCTCGTTTTCTAGCTGCCCTGGAATGATTTCGAAACACAGTTTTGATGTCCTCATAAGGCAGTTGGTAAATGTCCCCCCCAGCTAACATGTGAAGGGTGTCTAGGAGATCTTCAGGGACTCCTCGGAGTAGAACCAACTTGAGGGATTCAGGGTCAAGTGTGCACCTGGCCCGTTTATAGCTAAGTTGGAACCTCTCCTCATAGTCCTCTAAAGACTCATCATTCCCCATGGTCATTCGAAAGATTTCTCCCTTGGTTTCCTTGGACCTACAATAATCCCTATACTTGGTATTGAAGGCTTGCTGCATCTGAGCCCAAGTGGTGATGCTATTCCCAGGTAATCCCATGAACCAACGTAGTGCTGCATCATTGAGAGTGGAAGGGAAAAGCTTCAACTTTTGCTCATCCTCAGTATAGTCATAGGTTCGACAAAGGACAGCAAACTCAAACAAGAAGGTATCCGGATCCTCAGTGGTCAGTCCATGGAAGTGAGGAAAGGCAGAGGGGCTAATGTTTTTCATTTTCATTTCCCCATTGGTTTCTCGGATGGGGAAAGCTCCTTCTATTCTCTCATCTTCTCTCCCATTATCAGCCATGGCTTCAGATGGAGTGGTTTCTAACTCTTCTTCGTCTATAGGGTCTTGGTATATCTCGGGATGTTCACCTATAGGTTCCTCTGGGTCACTGTCACCAAAGAAGAGAGAAGGGTGACTTAGTGATGTGGTGGGGGTGTTTGGTAGGAATTTGCCTGATCTATCTCGGTTCCTATGAGGCATGAAAGGGAAAGGACTCTTCTCTGTTTTTAGTGCTTTTGCTTTTTTCTTGTACCTGCAAAACTGAAACAAAGTGATCTACAACTAACTAGATTGCTCAAATGAAATTTGCAGAATTGGAAATATTAATCTAGGAAAGCAGGAAATATTAATCTAGGAAAGCAGGAAATACTAATCTAGGAAAGCAGGAAATATTAATCTAGGAAAGCAGGAAATACTAATCTAGGAAAGCAGGAAATACTAATCTAAGAAAGCAGGAAATACTAGTCTAAGAAAGCAGGAAGGTCTATGCTACTTTTGCAGAATGGAAATGAAGCAAACTACTTAGCAGAAGGTAAGAGTAGGAAAGTAGAGGAAAAGCAACAGGAGCTAATACTCTGACGCTTCCCTGGCAACGGCACCAAAAAGGTGGTGAGCTCCAGTATTGTAGCAATAATGCTACAACTCCTGGGGCTTCCTGTCTCTTAATTTTATCAACCCGGTAGTTCGTACAAACTTGGAAGCGACGGTGCTGTATGCACAAGTACTAGCCCTTGTCGCAGCTGTCACTTGGTCAGCTGGCACAAGTCTGCTAGGGCTTAAGCCAACTTCTATAGGCTCACAGAAGAAGCTTTATCAATGATGGACGAAAGTTAACTTCAAAGAAAGGCTACTCTACTTGACAAACTGAATCAAAAGCAACTTAAAGCATGTAAATCTATGAAACCCTAATTTAACTAGTCTATCCTCTATAATGCAAAGAATGTGGGTGCAACTTTTATGAATGCTGTCATTGCCTCTAACAGGTATGAATGCATGGGTCTAAGCTACTGGCATCATGAGAAATGTGTTTTTGTGTTTTTCCTTTAAGTGTGTGGAGTGATTGTGACCTTGGCCTAACTAGGGTTTGATTGTGCGGGTGGGATGGAGATGGAAGGAAAGTGTGGGACAGGTTGGGGAGGCTTGGAGAGGTTCCTAAGGATCCTCAGCACCCATCCACAGAGGTCCCTCATGTTCAGAAGCTTGGCAACGAAGTGAATGGCCTCCTACAGGAAGGCTGCTGGGAATTCTACAGGATACTCTGTTTTCTACAGGATGGCTGTGCACGTCTACAGGATGGTTGGTCGTGGAGATTTTAGGAGTGGATGGAGTGTTGGAGTGGTGTGGGAGGCTAAGGGAGATGGAGATGGACCTAATGATGTCTTAGGAAATGGCAAGTCAGATGAAGGAAGGGTGCATGCAATGGGTTGATGTTTTGGAAGGGTGAAATCAACGAGAATGAAGGAAATGGAGCGGTACATGGAATGAGAGAGTTGGAGGGCAAGTGAGTGAGGTAGAGGATGAATAGAACTTGCAGGTGGATGGAGAAAACGACGAAGGAAGTGGCTTGAAAAAGAGCAGCGTAAATGAAACAAATGACCTATGCATCAAAACAAGAGATTCATTAACCTATTATGCCATGAAACCTACAAATCCGAAATGGAAAACAAGAAATGAAACTAATGCGTGAGAGTGCAGTATGGATCAATGTTGAGAATATATGAATGGACTTTCAATAAAAACGTTCATGTGGCAACTTGCGTGGAGATGAAACGACTGCTGTTCTTTTTGGTGGATGATCATGGTCTACACCCCAATCCCAACGGTGAGATGGCAGTGAGCCTTTTGCAACCTGTTTTTGATGGAGCTCCAAGAGATTTATTCTACCAACCTATCAAACTCGAATACTGAAAGCAAAGCATCATACCAGTCCTATCTATGCAAATGAAAACAACTAAACCAACAAGCTGGAAATCCGAATTGCATAGGAAACTAAACAAACTCAAGTGCTGGAACTAATGGTAAATGCATTACAACACGAAGGAGGACTATGGCTCTCAGGTTGGGCCCTCACCTGAGAGCTATAGCTCCTTGAGAAAACTCAGAACTAACTCAAAAGTGGCCTTCTTTATTCATAATCTGATAACATGCCAAATTGGCTTACAAAAGAGAACGAAACTTGAGCTGTGCTCCAAAATTACAATAGTAATACGAGAGTTTCAACAACCTAACCAAGGCTAAGGCTTCTATACTTATACAAAACGATGCTCCAACAGATATCCATGATTCTAGGAGCTCGGCTGTTCAATCTATAGTTTAACTGCTGATCTTGTAGGATGGTCATAAATGCTGTTTCCTGTAGAGCAGTTTTGAACTGCTGTTACTGTAGAACAGCTGGCCGTGTATTAAGCTCGGAGGGAGGCTGAAGTGGACTCAGAGTTCTTGGTGAGGATCACGAGGAATGTCCCCCAAAACCGTGGACAACCTCTCCTTATGTCAGCAATGCCAACTCGTTGTCTCCTTGCCACCTTTTCGTTGTCTTTTGCTCCCTTTTAATGCCAAAACCTGGAATCACAATGCATTAGCTACGTGGATAAAGTGCCTATCCTTTCTCCTACAAACAACATGAATAAACTAAGAAGTGTATGCATAAACAATAAAAATGAATGGTTTGAGCAAGCAAAATAGGCCAAAAATGAGCCCAAATTGTACCAAAATTGGGGCTCATCAGAGATGTTGGAAATAATACTGAGAGGGGGGGGGGGGGTGAATCAATATTATCAAGCAAAATATTCCCTTTTTAAAATTCAGAGGATATACGCTACTTCAGTTAGTAAAACCCGCGTATATACACAACTATGTAGAAGGAAACCCGCGTATACTATGCAAACTTATGATTTACTTTATCTTTCAGATGTTGATTATTAATCTGTGTATCTGAGTGAAATAAATAGTAACCAGACCAGTAAAACAGAACAGAAGACAGTCACACACAACACAAGATATAAGGTGGAAACCCAATATGGGTGAAAACCACCTGCTGCAATTCGTCTCCATCTTTCTTTAATTAGAAACTTCCTTTTACAATGTATTGGTGCAGTCCTTTACCAGTACGCAGGCTACAACCTGCAGAGAGCTACAACCCTCTCTCATTTTCCAGCTTCTCCTGGAAGGGAGCTACAACCCCCTTAGCTCTTGTACTAGCTAAGATACTAGTATGTAGGTGCTGGCCTACTGAAGGCTACAACCTTCTCTTTCTTCCAGGGACTAGGTTTCATAAATTTTCAGACTGGATCCATGAACATCAATCAATCATCAAGTATATCTACATCAAACAATCTCCTTTTCCCCAATTAGCACTGAATCAAGTAAACACTTCTCTGACAGCTGTACCTAGAACACAATAACAGTAACCATACACCAAATTCTAAACCCAGAATACTGCAGCAATAAACAGAGGCAGCTAGATCATAATTTAAAAGATATACGCTACTTCAACAACCTGAAACCTGCGTGAAAATGCTCCTGTGTTTGGACCAACCTGCGTATACGCCGTTTTCATTCACTGAACCAGCATGTGTATGCTCTTACACTTTACTGAACCTGCGTACATAACCATCAATAGAACTTATCCTTCTTTATGCGCTAAGGTTCCTCCTTCATTCAGATCCAGATCTGCACCATAACCCCAATCACAAATATTTCAGATCTAGCACTTATTAGATATTCAATTCATTCAGATTGATTGGCTTGCCAAATGATCTCCTTCCTCTTTTATAGTCTTAGGCCTTTCACAATACCTCGGTCCAAAACCATAATAACACAATACCATGAACCCAATACTTGGGGTCAACACTTTTGGATGCAATACCACGGACCAAAACCATAGGATCAAAAACATTTGAACTAATACCATCAGCCAACCATGAAAGTGCGTGAACTTTTCTCTTCATGAAAGGAACTTTTCTTTGCGTGAAAGTGCGTGAACTTTTCTCTATATGAAAGAAACTTTTCTCTACATGAAAGTGCGTAAACGTTTCTCTACATGAAAGAAACTTTTCTCTGCATGAAAGTGCGTGAACTTTTCTTTACATGAAAGAACCTTTTATCTTCATGAAAGTGCGTGAAATTTTCTCTACATGAAAGAAACGTTTATCTTCATGAAAGTGCGTGAACTTTTCTCTACATGAAAGAAACTTTTATCTTCATGAAAGTGCGTGAACTTTGCTGCACTATAATTTATCATCTGAGATGAGTGGGTTTCCATCAAGTACAACATATGTATCATAATGCCAACAATCTCCCCCTTTGGACTTGATGGCAACAACAACCAATCACTCTCCCCCTTTGTCATCAAGGGCAAAGGGAAGACCAAGATAATCTCTTTACTAGATAAACTTTCCGCTGCCCATACTCCCCCTAACTACCTGCTGAAATCTCTGAATGAGCTCCCCCTTTGTATATGCCAAGGTGTACCACTCTGTCCATGCTTCCTCTGAGTACATGCTGAAGTCTCTGCTCTGCTGAAGTGTGCTGTTCATGCTCCCCCTAACTATAAGCAAGGTCTGCAAAAGGATGTTTTACAAGAAGAACGATGACTTATACATCATAAAAGACCATCCTATCACCAAAAGACTCAATACATACATCCATCACCCAACCAAGTGGGTATCATCCAACCAACCAAGTGGGGATACATCAGAAATGTACATATGACAACCAAAAACATTACATCTTCATCCCAGGCATAGTGGGGAAACCAAGATAGGCCGTTACATGACCTTGACACCATAGAGATGACATATCTAGAGCAATACTTATAAAAAACACCAAAAACTGATAGCAGCAGCATCTGTTAATTACCATTCAGATCAGCAACCATGATTTCCTTCTGTTCTTTCTCTGCATTTGTTCCACCTGAAACCAACAACAGCTGTGAACTAGAACCAAAAGCTTCTAAGATAATGCCAACAATGCATCATTAGAAGTTTATCTGCTCCCCCTGAACATGTGTCAGAAGGTCTCTGTCAGACGCAATTCAGATTATCTCCACCATAACCAGAGCCTGTCCCTACTGATATACATCAAGCGTCCATATACGCGACTATATCTGCACAAACCTGCGTATGTACGCGGATCCTCCTCAGGCAACTCACGTACACCCATTTTTCTCTGAAATAAACAAGATTTAACAGCAAGATGATGCATCAACTACTCCCAGCTTCTGTTTGAGGTATTCAAATGTCTCCCTGGACAGTGGTTTGGTGAGAATATCAGCAACTTCTTCCTTAGAAGGAACATACTCCAACTTGACCTTTTGTTCCAACACTTGTTCCCGGAGAAAGTGATACTTGATTGGTATGTGCTTGGTTTTTGAATGCATGAATGGGTTCTTAGAAATGCTGATTGCACTCGTATTATCACATAAGATGGAGATAGGTGGTGTACAAGTGATTTGAAAGTCCTGCAAGGTTTGCATCATCCAAAGAAGTTGATTGCAACAAGATGCAGCAACCACATATTCCGCTTCAGCTGTAGATAAAGCAATTGAACTCTGTTTCTTACTGAACAAAGATACTAATCTGGAACCCATAAAGAATGCTCCGATACTTGTGCTCTTTTTGTCATCCACACTTCCAGCCCAATCTGCATCTGTATAAGCATGTAGAGTGAGATATGTATCTCTAGGATACCATAAGCCATAGTTTTGAGTTCCTTGAAGATACTTGAAAATTCTCTTTACTGCCTAAAGATGGGTTTCTTTAGGATTTTCCTGAAATCTTCCAACTATTCCCACTGCATGCATGATGTCTGGTCAAGTACCTATCAAATAAAGAAGACTTCCAATCATGAATCTATAGGTTGGTTGATGCACTGCTGCAGATTCATCATTTGCACTGAGGCTGCATCCTGTAACCATAGGGGTACATACTGGTTTTGCATCTTCCATGCCATATTTCTTCAAGATCTGCTTGAGATACTTGGTTTGAGACAAAAAGATACCGCCTTCATTTTGTTGGATTTGCAATCCAAGAAAATATGACAGTTCTCCAAGCAAAGACATTTCGAATTCTTTCTGCATTACCAAGGCAAAGCTTTGACTCATAGCTTCTTCATTGCTACCAAAGATAATATCATCTACATACATAACAAGTATTAGCAATTTGTCATTTTTAATTTTTATATAAGGATTGCTATCTGCTAATCCTTTTGAAAAACCCCGTTGATGAAGATATTAGTCCAAACGATAGTACCAAGCCCTTGGAGCCTGTTTAAGACCATAGAGAGCCTTTTTTAGTTTTCATACAAGATTTGGATCATTCCCAAGGATGAAGCCATCTGGTTGCTCAATGTACACTTCTTCTTCTAAGTCTCCATTCAGAAAGGCTGATTTCACATCCATTTGAAATACTTTGAACTTTTGAAAGCTTGAGAGAGCAAGGAACATTCGGATGGCCTCAAGTCTAGCAACAAGAGCAAAAGTTTCTTCAAAGTCTATACCTTCTTGTTGAGCATACCCTTTACAAACAAGTCTGGCCTTGTTTCTAATCACTTCCCCATTTTCATTCAACTTGTTTTTAAAGATCCATTTTGTCCCTATGACATTCTTATCTTTTGGTCTAGGAACCAACTCCCAAGTGTTATTCTTTTCGATCTGCTCAAGTTCTTCATCCATTGCCTTGACCCAGCATTCATCTTTGCATGCCTCTTTTACATTTTGAGGTTCAGTGGAGGAGAGTAATGCCAAATAGCTTGAGGCTTCTGCAATTGTTCTTCTTGTTTGTACACCTGCCTCTTTCTGACCCAAAATCTGAGATTCTGGATGATTCTTTTGAACGTACTTGGATGGAGTCTTCTCTTCTATCCCTATCTATTCCTCTGGTGCCTCTTGAGGTTCTTCTTCATCATCAGTCTGATTTGGAGAGTAGTCTTCATCCTCTTTGATACTTTCATAATTTACCTGCCTAGGAATGTATCCTTTTTCATCAACCACTACATCAATGCTGTCAACAATTCTTCCAAATCTTTTATTGTAACACTTATATGCTTTGTTGTGGGGACAATAACCAAGGAGAATGCCTTCATCTACTCTAGGTTCAAGTTTGCCAAGTTGTTCATCATTATTCTTAAAATAGCATTTTCTTCCAAAAATTTTGAAATGCTTTATCTAAGGAGTCTCACCATACCAGAGCTCATGAGGAGTTTGATTGTTGTTCACTCGGACATTTGTTTTGTTGAGAATAACAACTGCAGCAAATGCTGCTTCACCCCAGAAGGTTACGGGAGTTCTAGACTCATCAAGCATAGCACGAGCCATTTGTTGGACCATTCTATTCATCCTTTCCACCACTCCATTTTGCTGAGGAGTCCTAGCTGTAGAGAATTCCCTTCTTATTCCATATTCTTCACAGAAATCGAAAAATTCATTTGAGGTAAACTCCCCACCTCTGTCGGACCTGAGGCACTTAATTTTGTGATCTGATTCGTTTTCAGTCAAGGCTTTGAAGGATTTGAATTTTTCGAATGCTTCGTCTTTATGCTTCATAAGTCCTAACCAAACCATCCCGGAGAAGTCGTCAATGAATAATATAAAGTATTCTTCTCCTCGCGGTGACCTTTTCCTAAATGGACCACATACATCTGTATGGACTAGCTCAAGAGGCCTGCTAGCTGATCCATCGTTCTCAGGGAATTTAGTCCTGGTTTGCTTACCAAACTGACATGATTTGCATATTGTGTTGTCTAGAATTTTTATATTTGGAAGGCCACGAACTGCCTGGTATTTGCATGCTTTCCTTATTTGTGAAAAGCTTAGATGCCCCAACCTCCGGTGCCATAACTAGTGTTCATCATCCTTGCTCAAATAACATTATTGTTGTCCTTCTTCAAATATGTATAAATTATTTGTAGTTCTTCTACCTTTGATCACTGTTTTTCCTATATCAAGATCATGAACACTACATCCATTTGATCGAAATATTAACTCGGTTCCTTGATCGCACATCTGACTGACACTCAGTAGATTATGCTTCAAGCCATCAACATACAAAACATTTCCAGCTTTGACCTTTTCTTTCAACTCAGTAGTGCCTCTTCCTTTTATGACTGCAGGGGTATCATTTCCAAAAGAAACTTGATTTCCCTTTTCTAAAACAATATATGATTCAAGTTTTTCTTTATCACCTATTATATGCTTCGAACATCCACTGTCGATGTACCATAGATTTTCCTGTCCTTCTGCATAAAAAGCTATCCCACATATTTCTAGTTGTGGTTCCTTTATTCTCCATGTTCTGGTGCTTGAGGCTTGTTCCTTTGTCTACCGAAATCTGCTCCTGCATTCAAAATCTTCATGACCGAAGTTATTATAAATAGAACATTCAATTTCATTTTCAAGGGGCGAAAAGTTGTTATAGGTCCTTTTCATAATCCCAATCATACTTCTTTGTTTTTTGGGCTTCTCTAGTCATGATTGTCTTATAGGCAACACATTGAGCTGCTTTGTGACCAAAGTTATGGAAAGAGAAACATTGGCCATTGAAGAAACTTCTGCGATTATCAAATCTACCAGCCAAATGATTGTAGTTTCTATTTTCATCCATTCTTGAAGCAAATTGAGAATTTTTTACCTGTGGCTGGTTGTAGCTTTTGCTCACCCTTAAGATGGATTGCCCCTGGCTTACCTGGTAGTCTTTGTTTATTCTTGATGTAATTCGTCCTTGTTTTACCTAGTGATCTCCATTGGGCTTTTGCTCATTCCTCCTTGCTGCATCAAGATAACTCTTTGAGGTGGATGCCTGAGATGCTTCTCCATTATACCCTAGACCTATCTTGATTAGTGGAAAACGATGTACATTGATAATCTCATCTAGAGTTTCAGATCCTTTAAAAAAATTAATA
This sequence comes from Pinus tabuliformis, assembly GCA_031772625.1. Classification (NCBI taxonomy): domain Eukaryota; kingdom Viridiplantae; phylum Streptophyta; class Pinopsida; order Pinales; family Pinaceae; genus Pinus; species Pinus tabuliformis. Next base: position 1,161,300,064 of record CM062804.1, read on the forward strand.
GTAAGAGCCTTTGTTTTCTCAATTTCTTTTCTAAGGCCAACAATTTCACATTCTAACTTCTCAAGAAATTTTTATTTTTCATCAAGTTGGAATTGCAGAGTATCAATGATCATATCCTTTTCTTCTAAACATGTTTTGAGTCTAGAAATCTCTTCATAAAAACCATCTACATGTATAGTGTCCATGTAATCATCATCTTCAAATGCCATTCAAAGTTTAAAATCATTACCTCGTTCATCTTCGTCACTATTTGATAGGCCATCACTGTCTTCATGAGTGTAGTAACTTTTCTTAGTTTCATTATGTTTCTTGTTCCATCTAACAGGTTCCTTCCCTTTGTCAATCTTATCCTTATGAGGACACTTGGCAGCATAATGACTGACTCTTCCACAAGCAAATCATTGAAAGGTAACTTACCTCGGAATCTTCCAGCACCCCGTTGAAGATTCTTGACAAAATTTGATTCTTCTTCTTCTTCTATCACGTGTCCTGACTCATAGTAGTCTCCTTTGCCTGAAGCCTTGAAATCAGCTTCTCTCTTGTCCGATGGTCCTACTTTCCTCATTTCATAAGCAGTTAGAATCCCGTGCAGCTGTGACATGGTAAGGTTTCGTAGATTCTCTTTTTCTTCTATTGCAGAAACTTTAGATTCAAACCTAGGGGACAAAGATCTTAGAACTTTTCAACCACAACAGCCTCTTTTATTTCTTCACCCAAGTTTTTCATACAATTAACAATCTCATATACACGAAGGAAATAGTTAGCCATACTTTCATCATTGTGCATTCTGAGATTTTCATACTGAATTCTGAGGGTTTGGAGTTTTTCTCATTTTACCTATTCATCTCCTTCATAGCTCAGAACAATCTTGTCCCATACTTCCTTTGCGGATTTATACTGCATAACCTTGACAAATTCTGATTGAGATAGACATCCTAATAGGGTATTGACTGCCTTTGCATTTGTTTCATATTTCTTCTTCTCAGCCAGATCTGTAAGGGTTGCTGATGGAAAAGTGTACCCTGTATCAATGATATCCCAGACTTTTGTACCAAGAGATTGAAGATAGGCAGTAACTTTTACTTTCCAACATACGAAGTTTGTGCCATCAAAAATCGGTGGCCTGATAGATGCTTCTCTCTCGTAGTTGCTCATGATGATGGATCTTCCTCCAAATGATCAAGCTTCTTTAGAAGGACCTGCTCTGATACCAATTGTTGGAAATAATACTGAGAGGGGGCTGTGAATCAGTATTATCAAGCCAAATATTCCCTTTTTAAAATTCAGAGGATATATGCTACTTCAGTTAGTAAAACCCGCGTATATACACAACTATGTAGAAGGAAACCCACGTATACTATGCAAACTTATGATTTACTTTATCTTTCAGATGTTGATTATTAATCTGTATATCTGAGTGAAATAGATAGTAACCAGACCAGTAAAACAGAACAAAAGACAGTCACAAACAAGAACGCAAGATATAAGGTGGAAACCCAATGTGGGTGAAAACCACCTGCTGTAATTCGTCTCTATCTTTCTTTAATTAGAAGCTTCCTTTTACAATGTAATGGTGCAGTCCTTTACCAGTACATAGGCTACAACCTGCAGAGCACTACAACCCTCTCTCATTTTCCAGCTTCTCCTGGAAGGGAGCTACAACCCCCTTAGCTCTTGTACTAACCAAGATACTAGTATGTAGGTGCTGGCCTACTGAAGGCTACAACCTTCTCTTTCTTCCAGGGACCAAGTTTCATAAATTTTCAGACTGGATCCATGATCATCAATCAATCATCAAGTATATCTACATCAAACAATCTCCTTTTCCAAAATTAGCACTGAATCAAGTAAACACTTCTCTGACAGTTGTACCCAGAACACAGTAATAGTAACCACACACCAAATTCTGAACCCAGAATACTGCAACAATAAACAGAGGCAACTAGATCATAATTTAAAAGATATACGCTACTTCAACAACCTGAAACCTGCGTGCAAACGCTCTTGTGTTTGGACCAACATGTGTATACGTCGTTTTCATTCACTGAACCAGCATGTATAAGCTCTTTCACTTTACTGAACCTGCGTACAGATCTGTCAATAGAACTTATCCTTCTTTATGTGGTAAGGTTCCTCCTTCATTTAGATCCAGATCTGCACCATAACCCCAATCACAAATATTTCAGATCTAGCACTTATTAGATATTCAATTCATTCAGATTGATTGTCTTGCCAAATGATCTCCTTCCTCTTTTATAGTCTTAGGCCTTTCACAATACCACGGTCCAAAACCATAATAACACAATACCATGAACCCAATACTTGGGGTCAACACTTTTGGATGCAATACCACGGACCAAAACCATAGGATCAAAAACTATCGGACTAATACCATGAGCCAACCATGAAAGTGCGTGAACTTTTCTCTTCATGAAAGGAACTTTTCTCTGCATGAAAGTGCGTGAACTTTTCTCTATATGAAAGAAACTTTTCTCTGCATGAAAGTGCATGAACTTTTCTCTACATGAAAGAAACTTTTCTCTACATGAAAGTGCGTGAACTTTTATTTACGTGAAAGAACCTTTTATCTTCATGAAAGTGCGTGAACTTTTCTCTACATGAAAGAAACTTTTATCTTCATGAAAGTGTGTGAACTTTTCTCTACATGAAAGAAACTTTTATCTTCATGAACGTGCGTGAACTTTGCTGCACTATAATTTATCATTTGAGATGAGTGGGTTGCCATCAAGTACAACATATGTATCATAATGCCAACAATAGATTCTCCCTCTGACTGAGGATCTACATCATTCAACTTCATTCATGTTATCAAAATGTCTCTACTAGAGTCAATCAAAAATAGATCTATTATATGATAAACATATATCTATCATGGTAATCAACATCACGACATCAATCTTTCATCAAAGGTTAGACTCAAAGCAAAAGATAGATGCAACATCATATCTTAGAGATTATGAGCACAATAATACTTTCTATCAGGTCACTCCACTAAGTTAGGGTATTCAGTTTAACAATATGTCATCAAGACATGACCATGGTTAGTAAGAGATCTACTTATCAATATTACACTTATACTTCTCACATCAAGGTTACCATGCTCTTCATTACCAATGAGAACAGATTAGATCATTCAATCAAGATATCTAACAGATAGATCATAGAAAACATCAAGTGTATCAATGTACCAACATCATATAATTCAAGAAGATAAAAATTTCCAATACCAAGTGCATCTTTTCATGTGCATGTATGAGCCATTAAGGAAAGAGACGTTCTCATCATACCTTAGGGCTTACCAAGCCAATAGCTGAAGCACAACATACCATGCACACCTAGTGGTATTCAAATACTTGTGCACCCTCTTAGAGCACTTTTTTGTCTAAGTAACTTTTTATCTCTTTCCATATCTGCATCTAAAAATTATCCTAAATAAGGATCTACTCATCACATCTCATCAAGGAGGTTAACGACATCCAGATACTCAAATACATATGCAGGAAGTACAAGAAATTAACATAATCATCAAATCTATAATTCTAACGAGTAAGAAACATCATAAGAAATACTTATCCTCAATGAGAGGTGATCCTCTCCCTTTTGAACCAATCTTCAAGAGACATCATTGTCCATGGTCCATATACCAATGTTGCCTTCAAGTATCCAACTAGGCCTGCTAGGCATTATCCCATCTAGGGCTTCATCAAATCTTCTTCAAATTCTTGAGCACCTTCACATTGACCATATTAGGTTCCATATCTCATGTCATTTCCATGAACCAGGGTTTTCCCTCCATCCCTAACCTCATAGAATCCATTAAAATCTAATAACCAAGTTACCTATGGTTTTCTTCAAACCCTAGAATTGCTTTAGGTCTCCACCATCCTCTTCTTACTTCCATCAAAGGTGTTATCATCGGGGTGATCTCCATGAATTTTCTTCAACCCATCTCTGGTACCATGTTAATTTTTCATAGGGCTACATTGTCCTTTGCTTTGATAATTGAATTTCATCATCAATACATGAAGTTCACCCCATATCATCATTACATTGTTTAGGTCTACACCATTATTCATCAACATATGAAATTATATATAAATAAAAATGTCATCATCATCAATGCAGTGGAACATAAAAGGAACAATGGAATAAAAGCATGCACACATAGAAAGACACTAGGATTGGTTCAAGACCAGGGGAAAACCCTTACAAATATTCTTCTTCTTAGATCGTCATCAAATGATGCAAAAAAATAGAGTACAATTGTTGGGTAGCGGAGGCCCCGCGTAACGGTTTTGGGGATCAAAGCCCACATTCTTGGGTAAAAGTATGGTAAAGACACTGCAAAGTGCATGGAGCACAAATTGTAATGAATAATGTAAAATAATAGCAAGTGAGTCAGCCTGCCCATGGTTCACGAACCATGGGAATGTATAAATAGAGCAAGGCTCTATCGCTGGAAATCAGTTTTTGAGTTTTGGATCTTAATGTAATCAGTTTATGAAGATAATATTCTCTCAGCGTCTGTAAGTCCAAGTCAACGGTGTTGGTAGATGGATAGAGGCTCTGCAACTGTGTGCACAGAGGGATGGTAGAGCCCGCAACTGTGTGCGCGGACCCCTGCAACTGAGTGCGTAGGGTGGATCTGGTGGTATTAATGGAAGATATTAATAAAGATAAGTTTTTTGTGAAGTATCACAGATCTATTGTATTCTGGTTTATGCATCTGTTATATGAGTTTATGTCTTTAAATAATTGTGATTGTGCACTATGGGTTTTATTGTTAAATGTTTGCTTAAATATTGTAACAAGAAGATCAGAATTGTAACGATTTCATTAGTAAGAAAGTGCACCTGCGCGGATCTACGCGAAAGCCTAATAACCGTACAGAGTGGCGCGAGGCCACATAATGGTTCACGACCCCTCCAGTCCACAACAAGACATCCTAAGGTTGCGGAAACCTGGTTCCAACACACTTCCCTACTACCTTGGGTGAGACCTTAGTCCGCGCTCTGTGGGCTGTTGCTGAAAGGGCTGGTAGCTACAGGATTTGTTGGGCTAATAACTCTTCCAAACCTAGGTCAGGGCCGAATAATCCAACAACAATTATCCATAACTTTATCTATGTAGCAAAACAATAATGATATCCATGAAACATATTTAATCATGCTAGAAATCAAAACGCTCATACTGATGGATATAATTTGTTAGCAAGAACTGAAGTCAACTATTGTCTAATGTTGTCACTGTGACGAACACTGTTGAACACCTTTTTCACGGAGAAGAAACTTTAGAATATTGAAATATCATATTTGAGTCTCGGATGTAGGGAGGAGAAGATGTGCGAGCAACTATAGAAAACCTGGACGCTCTCTGTGAACTGTGTGCTAGTGACTAAAGCAACCCAAACAGTCCCATACCATTTTGTGCATGCGCCCGAGGACTAGTTCATCAGACCTACTAAAAAACCCTTGGTTGCTCCCTTGAAGTTACTGTGTGTGCATCCGGGACAACCTGGATGCTCTCAGGACCACTCTGTGCGAGCGTTCGGGGACCGACACCTCTATATCTGCCTCTAAAGTACTGGATGCTCCCATAAGCCTCTGTTCCAACATCCAAGGCTCTATGGATTCTATCGTAACCACAGTTTGCTAGCATCTAGGTACTAAAATGCCATGTTCTGTGTCAATGTCCAAAAACTACAAAACCGTAACTCAGAGTGAACCTCAAGCCCGTGATTTCAGACCCTTGCACGAACTCCTTCTAATGAACCTATGCAAACCAAGAAAAAGGAGAAGAGAATACAACTTGATCAAATGTGTCTAAATGAGCTTGAGGTCCCTTCTATTTATAGGCTTTATGGAGGGTTCACTTGGGGTTAATCATAACCCAAGAAGTTACTCATGTGGTTAGGGCTGACCCATTCCATAATACATGTATGAATAAAATAATTGATATAACTTAACTTCTGCTTTGACAAAATTGGGTGATATTTAGGTCGATTTTGGCACTCTTGAAAATAGGAGTTTAATGCCATCATTTTCTAGGTCATTTGAGTTGTCTGTGGTGGAATTTGACCGCAGTTGCAAAAATTAACAACAACTACAACAGATGACAAGAAACATGTTGTTTCAACCATAGCCATGAATTTCTCTAAGAATTAATTTGAATAGACACACAAAAATCCTTTTTCGCTCAAGGAAAAAAAAATTCAAAGGCCTAAAAGAACTAGGGATTTAGATAGTCCAACAAATTAATTGAACAGAGAGTATGATAAAAATAACTCCTTTGCCCCATTTTTGAATAATGTTGAATGTTACTATTGGTTGCAGTATGTGTTTAACTTATGACCAAACATCATTATTTCAATCTTGGATTTGTAGACATTGATATGTAGCACAATCTATGCCAGAGAAACACTCAAGAGACCTACAAAAGCAAACCTTATTCTATCCTTGAAACTGTCTATTCACACCTTCATGTTCCTACAAATACTAATCATTACCCTATTCCAATCTTTCAACCCAATGGAATTTTTTAGAAACAAAATTTGAAATACCTAACCATTCAATAACATGACCTACAACTCTATTACTCAACTGAGCAATCTTTTTTAGGACTAATATCAGAGTTAGAAATCTCTAACAAATTTACTTCATCAAATAAAAGGATTGGAAATATAGAGAGAATCTCTCTCGATCTTAATGTAGAAAAATAAAATGAATTCGCAGCTCTATGATGACTATTTTGTGATAAAGAAAATATGCTTCTTGAAAGGAAAGGACTTCTAGATCTATTGTAGTAACTTTTGAATCAAAAGTGAAATGTGCCATTGAAACCTATATGTAAAATTCAGATCTAATCTCATCACTTACTGTAGAAGCCTGAGTATATCAATAAATCTAAATCAAATCAAAATTGCAAGACTTTTATTTCTAGGAAATTTAGTCATTGTTGCAATCCACAATAACCAAATTCAACCAAGAAAAAGCATGTTGTCACAACAAAGTATTAAATCTTGTTTGCAAGAGTTGCAAACATAGTTTTATATCCAATTTTAGATCTACTTTTTACAAATAACATTAGATAGACTTCATCTAAAAAATATGATGCATATAAGCTTACAAACATTAAGATTATAATCCACTTGAAATAGTTTTCTGCGTGCAAATTTATTTCAAATTGGAATTTTATAAAGAGAATGAGGGAGCTTATAATACAATTTCATTAAAACTTTATGGGTATACATATAAAACCATCAATGCACAATAAGCCAAAATGTGTATGTTTTGAAATAACCTTTAAGGAACAATTGTATGAATAAACATAATAATCCAATAGAAGCCAATGGTTGACCTGATTATGCCAAATCACCATAAGACTTACTAGGAATGTTTCTTAGGTGACTTATGTAATTTTGGTGCCACATCATGAACGATTTGTTAGTTGTATGGGAGACTTACCAGTCCATGTATAGGAATTGCATAAAGGGCCATATATTTTTGCATATATCATAGATTGAGATGAAATTTATACATTTTAAAAAAATGAAAACCAATAGAATGTGGTGGTCTTAGAATTAGGGTTCAGGTTAAATGAAACAAGCATACATTTTATGACCCCTTCTAACACTTCCTTGCAACCCCTTGATACTATCTCAGGATGCAGGAGGTGTTACTTATTGAATTGATCTTGAATATTTAGTCACAAAATACTCCTTTTGCAAATTATTCAAATCTTAAAATAAATACTATAATCATGTTCAACTCATCGAGAGATTTATAGTGATATAAATTTTATCTCAATATGTCTCTTAGATTGAAAGTTGTACTCCTTTGATGTTTAACCAATAAGATAAGGCCACATCAATAATAGGTAGCCATGTGCCATCCATGTGACACCGATGTCACTACTTTGTGTTCACATGGAATCTATAGGTGGTTCATATATTTCCACCACACTGGTATAACTTGAGTCCACATCCTCATTAGGTATGTATGAGGTCCTCATCTGGCATCTATAAAACCCCCAATGGCCTTTCCATGTCAACTTAGGGCATAGGAACACCTAGCCTTTCACATTGTGTCTTGTGGAGTTTCCTATTATATGATATTTGGCCCAACTCCCAATTCTAGTACGGGTCTACAAACCCACATCATGTCACCAAGATGTGGTACCATCCTCATTTACTAAGCATTAAGGTTGAGTGATAGGCAGTGAGAAATGGGGCGCTAGCATAGTTATGATATTACAAGTTCTACCTAGTCCCACTCTCTATTGCCACTATGAATTGGTGTGAAATTTTTGCACACACATGATTCTAGTTAATGGAAATTAATGACTCATGGTGAAATGTTCGATTAGATCATGGTTCCACAAATCCTCCCACCAGGTTTGGTCCAACCCAAAGATTTTGTTTCAGGTTTGTCACCTGCCAGACTCAATGGCCATAGTATAAATCAATCAATTCAAGGCTAGGTTGCATGAAGTAAGAAGTGTCACACCTCAAATTTTATTGATTAATTGAGGTCTTACAAAAAATTATGACCCCAAAACTAAATCCTCGAAGCCTCATCTCTATAATTGTTGTTATAAAGGGGCAATCTAGGCCACCAAAAAATTGGAGATTATGGCCCCAAAGGCCTAAAACTATGAACGCTTGATTTAGTGAGAGTAACTAGTACATGTATATGTTAAATTCATGTATTTTTCTGTTTGCAAACATTTGGACTATATCAGAGTATTCAAAAACACATAATATCACAATCATCATGAATTATTCCATGGAAAGCATAGTCGAAACGACCACCAAAATTCATGAATACATAGAATATCATTCCAATCATGCACATAATAGTGAGGCTCACTTCTCAGGCATCATTTACATTTATCAATACAAAAATCATTGAATCATTCACATATAACAATAATTAGCATAGTCCATAACACAATATACACAAGCAATTTACAGTTATATGTATGTTTAAGGATGGCTAGCCACTTAAGGAGGGACTCCAACTCTTGACCCAACCATAGGCTAGCTATACCAAATACTTCTTGTAGTCGACCATCTCTAAGGTGAATCCAAAATATAGGGGGGTTCTTGCTTACGGAATTCACCGAAGGGCCAGTTGGGGTATTGCTTATTTCCAAGAGTCTGAATCTACTATCTAGGTGGTTAATCATTTGTATTTTCAAGGAAAGTAATGCAAGATATTGTATCCTATTGTCCATGTTGTTTATCACCCTTCTCAATAAGAAAAAAAGTGGCTCAATTACATTTCCTAGTGATTTATCATCCTTACAACAAACACATAATTGATTTATTATCCCTTTTAGTAAGCACTAAGTGATTTATTAGTTTATTCAGGAAGAAATTAATGGTTTATTAGCTTACTCAGTAAGCACTCATTATTCAATCCTCCATTGAACTTCCCACCGACCATTTATGCTTAGACAACATAGTCCAATTTCCCAACACATCAATACAAGTGAAACACCCCAAGTTTTAGAACATCGAGCTCAATTGCATCTCTGGTGTTGCTTCTATGCTCCTAGTCAAACATTTTTATGAATTCTTTCTCTATTGCCTCTCCCTTCTTTTGTGCTAACTTTTCCTTCTAGCACTTTATTTCCAGTGAACCCCTTTGCATTCCTACATCACACTCCCAAGTTTCCCTAACATCATGTAATTAAGAATACATGAGAATTTCCACTTTCCCAATCACCTATTTTCCATGTTTTAAATGGTGTCCTTGTTTCTCAAGCCATTGGGTACCACTCTCCCACTTCTCCACTCTCACTCAGTGATGCCGGCTAAGCCGACAATACCCATAGTATGCATATAAAATGCATAATCTCATTCATCCCAAGAATATCAATATCCCTACCTAGTCAACCCTTCATAAATTATGGTTTAAGGTCCCTTAATAAAATCTCATGCGAAAATGTTTCGAAGACTATTCAATAGTCTAATCCTTAACTAACATCTCCAGCGAAACTTTTTTCAACCTTCATAAACTTTCGTCAATTCTTAAACTCGCACATATTAACCATACATTCTTACTCTGGTCTCAGATTTACTCAACACTAATCATACCATGGTTAATTTCCCTTAACCCGCTTTATTTCTATAATAACCTCAGTTAATAAAAATATACACAAACCACAATAACGTTACCTTTCCAATTTTTCCACAGCCTTCACACATTTTTCGAAGCCCACATTTATCGATTCAATCTCCACCATCGATTTCATTCCGTCAGATCAATAGTTGTCGCGTGATCTCTACTCATCCTCCAAAACTCAAATAGATTTAACTCGCATGCATAAACTTATCGGGTCCACTCCGCAATTGAACAAGAATTGAACAAAAACTGAATAACAATTGAATACAAACTAAACAACAATTGAATAGCAATTTAACAGCAAATGAACAACAATTGAACAACAACTGAACAAAAATTGAACAGCAACTGAACAGAAATTGAACAATAATTGAACAGCAACTGAACAACAATTGAACATCAATAGGTATTTGAATAGAAATCAGTTCCACGTTGACTTTCGCGTTGAATTTCCCTTTTTGTACGGACGCTCCACTCTATGCCATTGATCTTACCATTCAATCTGATGATCGTTGATCCACCCAATCAACTAACCTAATCAACATCCTCCACTGTTGATCTCCTCATTAATCTGACGGTTGCTGGTTCACCCAATCATCGCACATCACATATCATAATTTCCTTCGGCCAAGGTTCATTCACTCCTGAAAGATGTGATAAAATATTAATTTGACAGTCAGCATTAGCCATGATCCAATGGACTATGGCCCTTCAACTAGCACATGTGTTACCAGATACTCAACCCCCGTAGTTGACTTCACATAAGCATTTGAATTTGTGATTGATGGCTAAGGTCAATTGCGAGCCTTCAACCGTGATCAAGACTTTCCATGCTCTCCCAACCCTGCGATCTAGTCCTCCACCATTATTCTTCTGCCATTCATATCCGTCAATCTAAAAGATCCGATGGTTCTCGTTCCTTTCTGTCTACTCCAGGTTTAGGTTGCTTCTTAGCATTCCTGTGATTTCAGGTTTCTTCCAGGGTTCTAGTCTTTAGTTGTTCGACATCACAACTTCCTCCTTAACTCCGCTTGTGCCTTCATGCTTCCTTCACCTCCACTGTAACATTAAAGGCTTCCTCCTATACTGTTGGTGTGTACAAGGCCGTAACACCTCTCTGTTATTCTTCTCTATATTTCGCCTCTGATTCTGCACATGTAACTTTTGTTACATAGAACTTACTCTAGTTCACACAAATATTATAACTAAATTACTCCATGCATATACATAAACTCAGAATCGAGTTGTTTGTATTAATAAACAGGTATTTACATAGTTTCTTCTCTGTGGCCTAATTTCCAATATTAGTGGCCTTTGTTTCACAATCTGTCCAAAGGCTTGCAATCAAACTCTTCACACTCTATCTCCTAACTTACCATCTAACCCCTGACTATGCCTTTGAGGCTTACATTTATACAAGAGTATTCTACAACCAATTCCTAGTTTAGATCCATAAACTTCTCAACAAAACCCTAAAATCTCTTCCTTATCTCTAAGGATCCTCTCTAATCCATCAAATCATGAATTAACTCCTAATCTAAGATTTGCAATTAATTCTCAAATCTCTCAATCTCTCAACTATCCTAATTCTCTAATGTTCTCCTACATTCGAGAACATTTACAATATGCTTTTAATACTTAATTAATTCCTATTTTCATTAAAATCACTCAAAGGCTAAGTAATTACATTAATTCAACACTTGGGAAACCAAATGCCTTAAAATACAAGACCCCCTATGTCTACTAAAATGCAATGATATTTTTTAAGCTAAATGCTCCTGCATCAGACTCCCAAAGTAGAAAATTTCATGATCTCTTGATCATGTGTCTTCATTTGTTAATAGAAAACCCCAAAGGTCCCAAACTTTAGTTTGTAGTTGTTTGAATGCTCTGCGTCTTTGCTACTGTTGTATGTCTATTGTCTTCTGTTTTATTTTCCTCTCCTTGTCAATTAGGTTCAAGTTCTGATTGATCATCCTTCCCATCATTATCAATCTTCTCCATATGGACTGTTTCATCATCAACTACCATAATTTTTCAATTTCCATTTCTAGCACATCCTTGGGCTGGTCCATACTTTTCCACTTACTATTACCTCATTCTCTTTGTTTTAGGTTGTTGTTTTTGTTTACTAACTCTTCAAACTTTTGTTATTCACTTTGAAGTTGTCGAATTCTATCACTTATTCTTTCTCCTACACTTACTTTTACTTATACTCTCAATCTTACTCATTCTGCCTCCCTTTCATCCTTACCCTCTTTCATGATCATCTCTTTCTGTAATGAATCCTAACTTTCCAGAATTCTCTCCAGCAATTTAACATCTTTGTTCCATGGATAAAATACTTCCAAAAATCTTCCTCTTTCATTTTTATTTGGTTGCTCATCTATGCCAAATTTTCTCTAACATCTGCAACTAAACCTGCACTTACCAAACAATTATTAAAATAAAAATCATAAGGCTTCTGTGCCTTTTCTTCCTTTCGCAGCACATCAGTATGTTGCTCTGATTCTTCCTCCTCTATCAGCACATCAGTATGCTAATTTAAATTCTCAATAGAATTCACGAGACTGTCAGCTAGTCTCTCCTCCCCACCATCTGTTTCAATGATGTCTTCCTATCCTTGTCCATTGTAGTGAACTTCTTCATTTTCATTCAGTTCTGTTTTCACAACCTGAACACTTACTTTTTGGTTTTCTAGCCTTTTCTCCAAAAGGCTTAACTCATGCCATAAATTTTCCATATCACTTGAAATTTCTCCTAAATTCTCTGTACAATCCTCACTATCTTCTTCTTTGTCACAAGTATAACTTCTTTTTGACACTACTTCTTCATTCTTGATTAGAATAAAATTATGATCCTCCATCTCTATGATAGTTTTAGATGTCTATCCATCACTCTCCCTTTGGCCATTTAACAAAATCAATTCCTCTTTGTCCTCATCAATAGAAAATTCCTTATCATAAGACATAATTGTCTCATCTCTACTGAAGATATTTTTTCCAGTAAGCAAGCAATTTATGAACTCCTTCTGTTGTAATAACTCAACTTGATCTTCATTTGAAAGACAATCATCATCATACTTTACTAGGAAAATTTCAGCGTCATTCAAGACAGCTCCATAAGATGGTTTGTCTTTTGCAAAATCTGCATTCACCCACAACTTGTTAGTTGTAAAACCACAGGACTTCATGATCTCATTTGATGATTCAATCACCAAATCTTTCTACTGTTCCAAGTCCTTTACATGACTCAAAAATATTTCAGTGGTCTTCTCTTCAATCTCATCAAGTCCTTCACTTGATTTCTTGATATCCTTCTCTACTTATTCTTTTAGAACAGAATTTAGATTTTGCCTGTCTTCTTCCTCCTTTATGACAATATCAGAAAATTGTCCTTCTTCACATGTTTCATCTGCAAAAATAAACAAATTATCATATTTAAAATCATGTGACCCTTTGGTCTCACTTGAAGTTTTAGTCTTCAAGTCTTCTTCTTCACCTAGAACTTCACCTTACTCTAGTTCACAAATGGATGCTTCCATTTCCAACTCATCTTCTCTGATTTTTTCCGTTAGCCACCTTACTTGCTTCTGTCGTAGCCTTCTCTATAACTTATGCCACTTCACTAGCTTCTTCTTTAACACCCAACCTAATCTTTGGCTTTACCCTAGCAACATTGTTAACACACCGAGTTCTTCTCTTATCTCATCCATCTCCTTGTCAAACTCCGCTTGACTCATCCTCTTTCCATTTGCCTTGGCATTCTCCTTCTTCACTTTTCTTCTGTTGTGGTTTCCCTTAGAACCTCCACTATGACTATCAGTAGTTATCTTCTTCTCCATCTCTATGAGTGCCTCACTCATTCACTATGAGCTGCATTAGAGCCTCTGCAACAACAAGTCCTACCTGCTACCACTTAACTCATCAAGCTTTCCTCTGTACTTGGTCTTTTGGAAAGCTCTTGGTTCGCTATCTTTGGAACCTCCTTTGAGCACCTCTCTCTGCTCCTTCTAGGATTCAACTCATCTGCATCTTCTAAGAACACAACTATCCTCTTTATGTAACATCTATTGAAATTCCTCAAGGTTATGCCACATTCTGGTTTCATTTAGAAACTTTTACCCGCTTCTTTTATCCCTTAGCAATTCTACCCACATCCTCTGTGGAATTTCCTTTGTGAGCTGCAACAATACCTCTGCACGATCTTGTTCTACCATTCACCTGCACTTTGAATGGATTGTTCTCTGTTTCCTTGCATCTGCAAGTTCTCCCAATATTTTGCTATACTTTATCTTTGTGTGCCTACTGTTTGTCAGATTAGAATCTGATCTCCTCTTGCCTGCATACACATCTTAACACATAACTTTGTTCTAAATTTTCACAAAGAAATTTTCACACAGGATTTATTTGTGCTGCTTTACCAAATGTCTCAACCAAAATTCTGTTCTGATACCAAAATGATGCCAGCTAAGCCGACAATACCCACAATATGCATATAAAATGGATAATCTCATTCTTCCCAGGAATATCAATCTCCCTAGCTAGTCATCCCTTCATAAATTACGGTTTAAGGTCCCTTAATAAAATCTCATGTGGAAATGTTTCGAAGACTATTCAATAGTCTAATCCTTAATTAACCTCTCCAACAAAACTTTATTCAACCTTCATAAACTTTTGTTAATTGTTAAACCCGCGCATATTAACCATACATTCTTACTCTGGACTCAGATTTACTCAACACTAGTCATGCCATGGTTAGTTTCCCTTAACCCGCTTTATTTCTATAATAACCTCAGATAATAGAAATATACATAAACTGCATTAACCTTACCTTTCCACTTTTTCCATAGCCTTGACACATTTTCTGAGACCCACCTTTATCTGTTCAATCTCCACTATCGATTTCATTCCATCAGATCAATGGTTGTCGTTTCATCTCCACTCATCCTTTGGAACTCAAATAACTTTAACCCATGCCTATAAACTTCTCAGGTCCGCTCTGCAATTGAACATCAATTGAACAACAACTGAATAGAAATTGAATAGCAACTGAACAACAATTGAACAACAATTGAATATAAATTGAACAACAATTGAACAACAACTAAACAACAATTGAACAACAACTGAACAACAATTGAACACCAACTAAATAGAAATTGAACAAAAATTGGTATTTGAACAACAACGGTCCCACTTTGACTCCCACGTTGACTTTACCTTTTTGTATGGACACTCCACTCTACACCATTGATCTTACCATTCAATCTGATGGTCGTTGATCCACCCAATCAACAAACCCAATTGACATACTCCACCATTGATCTCCTCATTAATATGACGGTTGATGGTTCACCTGATCATCGCACATCACATATCACAATTTCTTCCAGCCAAGGTTCTTTTATTCCTAAATGATGCAATGCAATAATAATCCGATGGTCAACATCAGTCGTGATCCAACGGTCTGTGGCCCTTCAACTAGTGCGTGGGTTACCAAATGCTCAATCACCATAGTTGACTTCACATAAGAATTTGAATTTGCGATCGACGACTAAGGTCGGTTGCGGGACTTCAACCATGATCAAGACTTCCTGTGCTCTCCTAACCCCACGATCTAGTCCTCGGCCATTCTTCTTCTGCCATTCATATCTATCAATATAAAAGATCTGTCAGTTCTCATTCCTTTCTTTCTACTCCAGGTTTAGGTCGTTTCTTAGTGTTCCTATGATTTCAAGTTTCTTCCAGGGTTCTAGTCTTTAGTTGTTCAGCATCACAACTTCCTCCTTAACTCCGCTCGTGCCTTCATGCTTCCTTCACCTCCACTATAACATTAAATGCTTCCTCCTATACTGTTGGTGTGTACAAATACATAACACCTCTCTGTTATTCTTCTTTGTATTTTGCCTCTGATTCTGTACATGCAACTTCTGCTATAGATAACTTACTCTAGTTCACACATAGATTATAACTAAATTACTCCATGCACACATATAAACTCAAAATCGAGTTGTTTGTATTAATAAACAGGTATTTACATAGTTTCTTCTCTGTGGGCTGATTTCCAATATCAGTGGCCTCTATTTCACAACGTTCCCATAGGCTTACAATCAAACTCTTCACACTTTAACTCCTAACTAACGAGCTAACCCCTGACTATGCCTTTTAGGCTTACATTTATACAAAAGGATTCTACAACCAATTCCTGGTTTAGATCCATAAACTTCTCAACAAAACCCTAAAATCTCTTCCTTATCTCTAAGGATCCTCTCTAATCCACAAAATCATGAACTAACTCCTAATCTAAGATTTGCAATTAATTCTCAAATCTCTCAATCTCTCAACTATCCTAATTCTCTCATGTTCTCCTACATTCGAGAACATTTACGATATGCTTCACAATACTTAATTAGTTCCTATTTTCATTAAAATCAATCAAAACCTAAGTAATTACATTAATTCAACACTTAGGAAACCAAATGCCTTAAAATACAAGACCTCCTATGTCTACTAAAATACAATGATATTTGTTGAGATGAATGCTCCTGCATCACTCAAACTTGGATCTATGTGTCCCTCGCTTTAGACCAAAATTTCATATTTTTTATTATTATTTTCAAGAATACAATTTAATATTTAAATATTTACACAACTTGTATCACATAGTCATGGTTTCCACACTAGAATTTACATTTATGATGACATATATAAAAATAGGGGGTAGAATGGTTGAAAAATTACAAACTCTACCCCCTTAAAGGAACATCATCCTCGGTGTTTCTATAACTAGAAAGAAAAAGAACAAAACTGAGATATATAATCACAACTCTTACATCCACTTAATCATTAAACAAAAATGGGTATAGTACCCTTATTTTTTCTTCCATCTTGTAGGTGGTTTCATATGGTAGAAAGGGATTTCATTGCACCCCACCCTTCTCTATTACCCAGTTTCATAGCACAATCCACCTTTGCTCTAGGATGCATAGTCATCCTAGTTGGAACTCTACCATAAGTTTCACCTATATCATAGACCAATTGACATTGTTATAAGTTTCATGTACATGCTTCTTAAGTAGAGAAATGTGAAAAGAATATTGTGCTTTCATTATGGTTTGTAAGGAAAACCTATAAGCCACCTACTCCATTCTTTTCAAGATATTAAATGGTCCACAAAATTTGGGTTCTATCTTAGAAAAAGAGCCCAATTTCAGTGAGATCTTGCTTGGTCTATTGTGGAGATATAGATGCTATTCCACATGAAATTCCTTTGTATTCTCTATTGGTTTGTATAATTCTTTTTCCTATCGCGGGTTTATTTTAATTTCTTCCTAATCTAGATTACTTCTTGACCCATTTATTTCAGCCTGTAAGCTCCAAGAACCTATTTTTTCAATGGGTTATCCCGTCTTAATAGGAATGTTACATTTTTTAGCCATTTAATGGTTCATAATAACTCATCTTTGTGACTCTTGATACCCATTGTTGTATGAAAACTCTATTGCTGGTAGGACTTCTTCCCACTTATTTGGTTGATGCATGACATACATTCTTAGCATGTCTTCTAAAATTACATTTAATCTCTCCTTTCATCCATCTATCTGAGGATGATATGTAGTGCTAAAACCTAGTTGGGCTCCAAAACTAGTAAACAAATCCTTCTAAAAATTGGAAGTGAACATGGAATCGTAACCTAAGATTATTTTCTTAGTACACCATGGAATTTGAATATTTCCTTCATGAATATTTGAGCTATATCAATGGATTTGTGGGTGGAATTAATAGCTATGAAGTGGTTTTCCTTACTCAACCTATCCATTACCACCATAATGGCATCATGTTGTTTGGTCTTTTTTGGTAATGCCACAATGGAATCCATGGATATGACTTCCCACTTCCTCTTAATAATTGGGATTGGTTGTAGAAATCCTTCTTGTTGATTTTCCACCACCTTGGGTCTAGGTTAGAATCTTAAAATCATTGACGCTACCAAAGCAAGAATCCCAATGATAAACTACTTTTTAATAGTGGAAATATAAAGTAGTAAATCACATATGCACAAGTATCCACAATTTTTATCAAATATTGTACAATAATGTACAACCCAATCTTAATTATATTAAACCAATATGAATAATACAACAGTATATGGTATACAATATACAATGACAAACTTTGTTGTAGCTTCTATGTCGTATCATGTCTTATCGGTCCTTCGCTTTTGTATTGCTCACTAGTAGTGCCTTAGTCCATCAAGGTCACTACACATCGAGACTCCAGGAGGGCTTCCGCCTAACACTACTACATGTACATAGGCTCATCAATATGAACTCTAGGTAGGCCTAATTCCTGAGCTCCAAACTGTTAGGCTAGCAGTCACCTTTGTCCATAAAAGTGTTTCACTTAGGCAACAATATTCACCCAATATTCAGCCCCTCTTCATCTCTTCAAGCTAGCTCATTTAGGACTACTTTCGGTAGCCAACACACTTCCCTCCACCAGATCAATGGCACCCAATACTTCACTGTTAGTTCTACTCCTAGGATGGACTCCTCGCTCCTTAGAAAGTCCTCCAGATGACACCAACATGATGCAATATCAAATTGATCCAACATGATCACTGCTCGAACCAACATACATCAGCCTTCCACTCCAAGTCTATTGTCACATGCTACCCTTGAATATCATTGGTTAGGGATTCTTTAGCAAGATGCTACAACCCTTAAGTGACCTCTGAATAGCGCTCAAACAACCTCAATACACTGTGGCATCTACTTAGAAGATCCCTCCTCTACCATGTTGTTGATGTAGGCTTAAACCAATCCCTTAAACCCTCCTTTGCACACCTTTTTGTGGTGTTATGGCCTTCAGCCTAGCACACAACAAGTTTGTAGCTAACAACCATCACTATCAGGTACTTTTGTCACCAAGAATTTCTCCAAAATATACTTGCGAGGAGGCTCTTCAACTCTGCCTAGCCTCCAACATCCTCGGCCTCCACTACAACAATTTCATACCCAAAGACAATACTCCCACTTCGTTGTTCTGCCTCGTTCTTTACTACAACTAGGGCTCATAAGTTTCCTCCTCAATGAGCTCCTCTTTGATGTATAATGTGTTGCACACTAGATGCCTTAATGAATCCAATTCACCCTTTATTTATACACCAATAAAGGGGTTCCATGAATTCACGAAGAGACACATCTATTAGACAATTTTACTTCAAGCCTACATGATCTAAATACCAATAATTATTTGTCAACTTCAAAAAATTATTTCTCCACTTCTACAGCTCAGAATTCAACGATTCTCAAAGCGTTGGATTCTCCTTTCTGCCCTCTATCGTCTCGTGTAATCACATGTAGAAATGTGCTTCTAGAATTTCCCCAAACATGAATGGTGAAAAACCCCACCCTTGGATTCCAAGCTTACAAGTGACACTTGTGGATCTTTCCCTCCAAACGTTGAACCCTAGGGCTCAGAGTACCTCCCATGCTACATAAATCAACAATCCCTATTAGCGAGGGAGGTACTTCCAAGACTATGAAGTACTTCGTCATTGTCATCACTTCTCGTAACACTTGCCCAACTTCTAGTGCTCACAATCGTAGCCATCCCTGTATGGTGAGCTACGCCCTTCTCGAAAGTGTCGTTGTCACTGTTGGAAGCACTCTGCTTCTTCTTATTATCCTGTAATGTATTCTAATGTCTCCATTATTCCTTCTTGGTAGTTGTGGGAGCACCCTTTCTCCCCACTGATCACACACTCTTCTTGGATTGCAAAGTCTCCATCTGAATCTGCAAGCTCCCTCTCGAACTCGACTCCCTTTGAGTCTCTAGAACCTGGACCTTCTCGAGAAGGTGTCACCTCTTCTCAAGAACCTATACCTGCTCATCTAAATCCTTCACCTTATCCTACTTCTCTGGAACCTACACCTGCTCCACCTGCTTCTTTCCATGATCCATAATCCTTCCTGTCAACATATAAAGACCATGCTCTCTAACTCTGAGTACAATCCCATCCGACTTAGAGCCTCTGGGCTTGATTTTTTCCTTCCCATCCTAGAGAAAGACCTCAAACCCATTCCTCTTGATCATAAATATGGAAATCACACTATATATGGGTCCTGGTATAAACAATACATCTTGGACCTACATCACATGTACTGTCTCCATCCTGAATGGCACAATTCCCAATCCTCAGATCTCCAACTGGCTCTTGTCGCCCAACACCATGTGTTACTTTGAGTCCCATTTAGTTAGAGTCTCAAAAAACTCATGTGACCATTTCATATTTTTCATCGCATCACTATCCATGTACCATCCATCCTCATTGACAGTACCCTGCGAGAAATGAGAAATCATAGCAAAGCCCCCTTCTAATGTCCTAGTGAGATCATCTATCTTAGCTAAAGTGGAAACACTAACAACCTACTTTTCTTTCCTCTTCTCATCATCTCCCCTCTTCTTCATCAGATATCTTGACAAATAATGACCCATCTCACCACATTTGAAACACTTGACTTTACTCAAGTCCTTCTTTTTATTACCCTTCATTCATGCTGCAAGTGCCCCATCATCATCGAAAGACTCCTTATTTGGATGAATATCCTCGTCTCACAACTCTTCCTAATCTAATTCATGCCACAACATATCCCAGTCTAGCAGCTTCTCCCTCGCAAGGATCCCTTTGATGAAGGGATTCCATTCCTCGGTGAACCCTTTCAAGGAAATCCTTACCATATGTCCATTATAGATAGTCACACCGATGGAAGCAAGATCATCTTTGACCTGAGACAATATCATCAGATACGAGGTCACACTTTCACCCTTTATCATCATGGTGGGCTCCAACCTATCCTCCTATACCAGTACTCGGTTCTTGTTCTTATTTTGGAACAAATTTTGAAGAGGCATCCCCACTATGTGAATTCTTCTTCCCAAAAAATGAGTTATTAAGGAATCCTTCACACCATCTCAGATGATCAATCTTGCCCTCACCTCAATATATTCATATATTCCCATCTCCTTAGGTTCGGTTGGCTTCTTGATCCCTTCCTCAGTGAACCCCTAGATCATGTTGACCTGCAAGACCAACTTGATCCCTTCCTTCCAAGGACTATAGTTGGACAACCTCTCCATCCTGTCCTCATAGTAGAGACCTCCCTACAACTTTGACATTATAGTGATCCCTTCACTTACGATGTGACCAACTCCCTTTCACACTATAATTTGTTGCACACAACTCTCATTTACTTACTTCAAAAGTAGCTCTGGCACGCTCTAGGTTAGAGTCTTAAAATCATTTACACTACTAAACAAAACGTCTCAACCATAAACTGCTTTGCACAACAGAAATATAAAGTAGTAAATCACATATGCACAAGTATACACAATTTTTAACAAATATTGTACAATAATGTACAACCCAATCTTCGTTATATTAAACCAATCTGAAAAATACAACAGTTTATGGTATACAAGATACAATGAAAAAAGAATTTGCAACTTTTATGTCATATGTTGTCGTCCTCGTCCTTCGCTTCCGTACTACTCACTAGTAGTGCCTTAGTCCATTAAAGCCACTACACATCGAGACTCCATAAGGTTTGCCACCTAACACTTTTGCATGTCACTTCTGCTACCTGTACATGGGCTGATCAATATTCTCTCTGGGCAGGCATAATTCCTGAGCTCCAAACTGTCAGGCTAGTAGTCACCTTTGTCCATCAAAGTGTTGCACTTCGGCACCAAATTCCAATGTTCACCCAATATTCATCTCCTCTTCTTCTCTTCAAGATAGCCTGTCTTGTTCTACCTTGGGTAGCCAACACACTACCCTCCACCAGATCAATGTCACCCAACCTATAGAGACCATGCTCTCTAACTCTGAGTACAATTCCATCTGACTTAGAGCCTCTGGGCTTGATTTTTGCCTTCCCATCCTAGAGAAAGACCTCAAACCCATTCCTCTCGATCATAAATATGGAAATCACACTATATATGAGTCCTGGTATAAACAATACATCCTGGACCTACATCACATGTCTTGTCTCCATCCTGAATGGCACAATTCCCGATTCTCAGATCTCCAACTAGCTCTTGTCGCCCAACACCATGTGTTACTTTGAGTCCCATTTAGTTAGAGTCTCAAAAAACTCGTGTGACCATTTCATATTCTTCGTCGCATCACTGTCCATGTACCATCCATCATCATTGAGAGTACCCTGCGAGAAATGAGAAATCATAGCAAAGCCCTCTTCCAATGTCCTAGTGAGATCATCTATCTTAGCTAAAGTGGAAACACCAGTGACCTGCTTTGCTTTCCTCTTCTCATCATCTCCCCTCTTCTTCATCAGATATCTTGACAAATAATGACCCATCTTGCCATAGTTGAAACACTTGACTTTACTCAAGTCCTTCTTTTTATTACCCTTCATTCATGCTGCAAGTGCCCCATCATCATTGAAAGACTTCTTATTTGGATGAATATCCTTGTCTCACAACTCTTCCTAATCTAATTCATGCCACAACATATCCCAGTTTAGCAGCTTCTCCCTCGTAAGGATCCCTTTGATGAAGGGATTCAATTCCTCGTTGAACCCTTTCAAGGAAATCCTTACCATATGTCCATTATAGATAGTCACATCGATGGAAGCAAGCTCATCTTTGACCCGAGACAATCTCATCAGATACGAGGTCACACTTTCACCCTTTATCATCATGGTGGGATCCAACTTATCCTCCTATACCAGTACTCAGTTCTTGTCCTTATTCTGGAACAAATTTTGAAGAGGCATCCCCACTATGTGAATTCTTCTTCCCAAAAGAACGAGTTATTAAGGAATCCTTCACACCATCTTGGATGATCAATCTTGCCCTCGCCTCAATATATTCATATATTCCCATCTCCTTAGGGTCAGTTGGCTTCTTGATCCCTTCCTCAGTGAACTCCTAGATCATGTTGACCTGCAAGACCAACTTAATCCTTTCCTTCCAAGGACTATAGTTGGACAACCTCTCCATCCTGTCCTCATAGTAAAGACCTCCTTACAACTTTGACATTATAGTGATCCCTTCACTTACAACGTGACCAACTCCCTTTCACATAATACTTTGTTGCACACAACTCTGATTTACTTACTTCCAAAGTAGCTCTGGCACGCTCTAGGTTAGAGTCTTAAAATCATTTACACTACTAAACCAAAAATCTCAACCATAAACTTCTCTACACAACATAAATATAAAGCAATAAATCACATATGCACAAGTATACACAATTTTTAACAAATATTGTATAATAATGTACAACCCAATCTTCGTTATATTAAACCAATCTTAAAAATACAACAATCTATGGTATACAAGATACAATGAAAAAATAATTTGCAACTTCTATGTCATATGTTGTTCTCCTAGTCCTTCATTTCCGTACTGCTCAGTAGTAGTGCCTTAGTCCATTAAAGCCACTACACATCGAGACTCCATAAGGTTTGCCACCTAACGCTGTTGCATGTCACTTCTGCTACATGTACATGGGCTCATCAATATTCTCTCTGGGCAGGCCTAATTCCTGAGCTCCAAACTATCAGGCTAGCAGTCACCTTTGTCCATCAAAGTGTTGCACTTCGGCACCAAATTCCAGTGTTCACCCAATATTCATCTCCTCTTCTTCTCTTCAAGATAGCCTATCTTGTTCTACTTTGGGTAGCCAACACACTACCCTCCACCAGATCAATGTCACCCAATACTTCATTGGCAGTTCTTCTCCTGGGATGGAACCTTCGCCTCTTCATAAAGTCCTCCACACGGAACTAACATGCTGCAATATCAAACTGATCAACCTCAGTCACTCCTTGACCCAACACACATCAAACTTCTGCTCCAACTCTGTTTTTCCATGCTTCCATTAACTGTCACTAGTTAGGGCTTCTTCAGCAGGCTACTACAACCTTCACCAACCCTTGAACAACCCTCAAACAGACTCAATACACTGCGACATCTACTTAGAAGATACATCCTCTACCACATTGTTCTTGTAGGCTTAAACCAACCCCTTAAACCCTCCTCCGCACACCTTGTTGTGGTCTTATGGCCTCTAGCCTAGCACACAACAAGTCTATTAATAATGGCCAGCACTATTGGGTAGATTCTCTCCCCAACCACTGCTCCAAAATAGACTTACAACGAGGCTCTTCAACTCGGCCTAGACTCCAATAGCCTTGGCCTACACTATAGCAATTTTAGACCCAAATACAATCCTCCCAC
This sequence comes from Pinus tabuliformis, assembly GCA_031772625.1. Classification (NCBI taxonomy): domain Eukaryota; kingdom Viridiplantae; phylum Streptophyta; class Pinopsida; order Pinales; family Pinaceae; genus Pinus; species Pinus tabuliformis. The sequence goes on from CM062804.1 coordinate 1,161,324,482, forward strand.
TTCATTATTCAGCCTGCTTCTTTGTTGCAGCTAAGGCTCAAAAGTGTCCTTGTGAACGAGCTCCTCTTTGGTGTATAATGTGTTGCACACTGGATGCCTTAATGACTCCAACTCACCCTTTATTTATACACCAATAAAGGGGCTCCACAAATTCATGAAGAGACACATCTATCAAACAATTTTACTTCAAGCCTACATGACTTGAATACCAATAATTATTTTTCAACTTCAAAAATTCATTTCTCCATTTTTAAAACTCAAAATTTGATGATTCTCAAAGCGTTGGATTCTCCTTTCCACCCTCTATCATCTCATGCCATCACATGTAGAAATGTGCTTCTGGAATTACCCCAAACACGATTGGGTGAAAAACCCCATCCTTGGGTTCCAAGCTCACAAGTGAACCTTGTGGCACTTTTCCCTCCAAACCCTAAACCCTAGGGCTTGGAGTACCTCCCAAGATACACAAATCAACACTTATGGGTGCCTGCATTATATTTTGATGTGTTTTCATTCCAGGAACCTAACAATGTATTCAAAAGATTCCTTCTGAAATCATAGCCAATAATACTTATTCTTTATGGCTATTATCATTTTATAGTAATGCGTATGACATGAGTAAGGTCTCTTTTGAAACTCATTCATGATGAGCTTCCTTAAGCCAGCTACACTAATAACACGCTTATTATCTTTGAATAGTAGCATGCCATAATTAATGATTTTTTAGCTCTTTCTATTTTATCCCTTTGGATCCTTTTGCAAACATTCCTTCAAATGTTGATAAGGCTCATCATGAAGCAACGACTCCTTGATCATTTCCTTGATGGAAAATTCACAAGTTCTCATGCATACTAAATGGGCCACTTGAAAACATCTACTAAGTGCTTCTACTACCTTATTTTCCTTACCTTTGATATGCCTTATCTTAAAATCGAATTCAGTTATCAAGGCCAACTATCTGGATTGTATAGCACTTAACTTGGGTTGGTCAAATAAGAATCTCAACCGTCCATGGTCTAACCTCAACAAAAAAATTCACCCAAGCAAGTAATGCCTCCACACTTTTAAGGTGTGTGCTATTGCTACAAGCTCTCAGTTATGATTAACATATTTCTTTTCATGTTCATTTAATTTCCCTGAATCATAACAAATCACATGTGCTTCTTGCATCAGGACTCCACCTTCTCATTCCTTACAAGAATCAATAAAAACCAAAAAGTCATTCCCTTGATCTATTATTCTCAAAATGGGTACAATTGTGAATAATTTCTTAAATTTCTCAAAACTAGGTGTATACTATTATTTCCATTGAAATTTGATACCTTTCCTTTGTAATGATGTGATTGGATGCTTTATGCTTGAAAAGTTTCGAATGAAACACCCATAGTACCCAACCAACCCCATGAAGGATCTGACCTCTTTGACATTCCAGACAGTAGGACACTCCATTATTCCCTTGATCTTTTTGAAATCTAAAACCACTCCTTTTGAAATGACATGCCCCTTGTATTGAACTTTTTTTGGAAGAATACACATTTGCTAAGTTTGGCATAGAAGTTATGTTCCCTCAGCAATTACAACACTGCTTTCAGATGTTCTTCATGCTCTTCTTTGGTTTTTGAGTGAATCAATATGTGATCCACAAAAACCAATACAAATTTGTTGACATAAAATCTAAGGACATTTCTCATCAAGCACATAAATATGGTTGGTGGATTTGTGAGTCCAAATGATACCATGACAAACTCACAATTCCCTTATCTCATCTTAAATGTAATGTCATGGATGTCTTCATCCTAAATTCATATCAGATGGTACAAAAACCTGAAACATGTTTTTTAGAACATCATAACTCTTCTTAGTCGATCAAAAAATTCATCAATCCTAGGAAGTAGGAACGTGTTCTTCACCGTGGCTTTATTCAACTGCTAGTAGTCAAGATATGTCACAATGTGTCATAATTCTTCTTTATAAATAATTCTTCTTCTTCTTCAACTCTACAAGTTCTAGATTATTCATATGATATGGAGATTTCAAGGCTAACAGTTCCCCATTAATCAACTGAATGGTAAAGTTGATTCCCCTCTTATGTTATAATCCCAATATTTCTTGTATATATGCATCACTAAACTTATTTAACACTGGGTGAGTTTACATTCCAACCTCATTTCTTTCTGACTCGCCAGTCACTTGGACTGCATACATTTCACACCCTTTCATACAACCTCTTTTCAATTGAAATTTTGATATTTTCCTAAGTGTGACAAGACTTTTTTATCCCCTATAGTGTCATTTATTTACCATCATCACTAAGGCACATTAGTGAATTATTGTAGCAATAAATTTTGATTTTATTTGATGCTAACCAATCCATGTTGATTAAAACATCATACAATCCCAACGATAAAATGTTAAGAACGGTTGATGTAGATATCCCACTTATGATCACCGTGCATGATTCCACCATATCCATCAGCCATCTCTGGTTCTCATGGTCAACTAAGCCAACCATGATTTCTCATGGGTTTTATTTTGCAGAGAAAATTTCTTTGCGACCTTTAGGATGATATGGTTGAAATTAGAAAATAGGTTAATTAAAATAGAAATAGGTCGGTTAATGACCATACCCTCCATCTCGATTACTGAAGCTTGATGGTTTGTGTGCCTATTATCTAATATGGTGTATGTTCATGGTATATTTTAAGCCACATCATTCACAATTGTAGCCTCTTGAACATTCTAGAACATTATGACATTCTTCTATTCTTAAGGACAATTTCTTCGCAGATGTTTGTCTCCTCATGCCCAACATTACATGGGCCCTTTTTAGAACCCTTCAGCCTCCTATTTTTCTAGTTTCATGGGCCAATTTCTATGAGAAATAATGCATTTTTTGTTGATGTTCATTATTGGTAGGATTGGTGAACTTCATATTCCTCCCTCCTTGATTATATCTTAAGAATTTCATCCCTTTTCCCTGGAAGTTGGTCTTAACTCTCCTCTTCACTCTATTTGGGGTTTAGCTTTGTTTGAAATTCTCATAGTAATAATTTTCCTTTCAAATATTTTCCTCTAATGTTCTTGTCTCATCAACACAATCTTATCATGGTAAGCTTGTGGTAACTAACTAGGCTACCTTTCAATCTTCACCTTCACATCTTTGATATATGGGCCATACCTGGAAAACTCTAAAATATGTATTATTGTATTCATCATGAGTAAGATACCCTATCATATTCTCATGTAATTCTTTAACTTGCTATTGTAGCACCTTTTGGACAAGTACTTCTCCTAGAAATATTTCTCAAACTTTCTCCATGACAGTTCCTTCTCCCTAATTTTCTTAACATTTCTCAAATCCTCTCACCATATATCATCTTTTCCCTTCAAGCTAAAAGTGGCTACTTTGATTTCATGTTTCAGAATAATCATGCATTCTAAAGTATTTCTTCATTCCCAAAAACCAAGATCTTTCCTCTTCGGCCTTCTTTATCTCTCCATTGAAGGTAGTGATATTTACTTTCTTAAACTCTTTTGACATCATGTTCTAACTTCTCCTTTGATGATGTTTAATTCCATTTGTAGTATCTGATAACTGAACATGGATGCTTGACTCCATGTTTGGAGTGTTGAGTGGGATTTCTCCTCTCATTATGTATTCTTTTCCTTTCCTATGACATTTCCTTAAATTTCTACCTTCTACCCTAATTTTCTCCAATTTTTGTTTCTGGATCTTGAATGGGGATTTACCTAGATTTGTTCCTTCCTATATAGTTTACACCAAGATCACATTGTTTCATCATTTTCATGTCTGATAAGCTTTGAAAAATCACTACATTCTCCTCTTCTTCCATGTCTTGTGATGTAACTATATTTTCATTGTCTTCCTTACAACTTCTCAATTCAACTTGCAAGCTCTTGAGAGTGTTCATCCAATCAAGAGAGTTTTCCTCTAACTTCTTCCCAAATGATTCCTCTTTTTTACCATCATGGTATCTATTTATGTCATACTATACCATTCCATTACTCATTCTCTATGTTTCTTGATACAATTTTTTGTCTTCTTATGTTTCTCTCTCTTTGTGTTGTTACACACACATGATTGTTAGTTAAATCAAACACAAATACATATATTTAGACATAACCTTTGCATATTTTCAATAAGAATAATCATCCAAAAATGGTTGTAAATTCAAACCCCAAGTTAATATGTAGGTTACAAGACATAAATATTATATTAGTAAAATGTCACACCAACAATCATATCAACTATAAATATAATATAATTAAACATGAGTATATGACAATTCAAATATTTGATTAAGTGTTTATCCTATTGGCATGTATGTGTGAGCTTCTTCAGGTCCAATATTGAACCTCACTTTGATACCACTTTGTAACAATCTCTTCCACCCCCTTGATTATATTTTGGGATGCGAGAGTTGTTACTTACTGAATTGACTAGACCTCTAAGGTCTATTATGAGGACAGGGTAAAAAAAGTCCTCTTTTTACAACTGATCCAATTCTCGAAATAAATACCATCATCAAATTAAACTTGTTAATATATTTTTGGTGATAAAAAAATTATCTCAATCCAACTCCTATATTGAAAGTTATGTTCCTATAAATTCTAACTAATCAACTACGGACACATAAGCTTTGGGCTACCAAATAACATTTGCGTGGCACCCAATTCATTAGTTTCTTATCACATGGCATCCACGGGTGGTACATGTAGTGTAAAACACTATCATAACCTAAGCGCACATACTCATTAGGTATTTGTGAGGCCTACATGTGGCATTTGTCATCCACCCTATTGCCTCGCCACATCAACTCAAGCATAGTCCCACCTGGCTTTTTCGATCATGCATTGTATGATTTTCTTATTATATGAGATTCAATCCAACTATTGGTTCAAATGGGTCATCATATACCCATGCCACACCACTTAGATGTTGTATTTCTCACAATTCATAACCTTCATGGTTGGGTGGTGGCTGGTGAGTGATGGGACGGTAGCACAGTTCTAATATTCCAAGTTTTTCCCATTCCCACTCTTTCCCCTTTTATGCATATGCTAATTTTTTTTGTATACACAACCTTACAACCAATCGCCAACATTGGCTTGCAATGCATATCTCCACTAGATTAGGGTTCTACTAGTGCCTCCGTTGGGTTTGGCTATGTCTACATACATTTAGTTTGAGCTTTGTCACTCGCTTATCCCATTGGTCAAAGTATCATATAGTCAATTCAAGGCTACATTGTGTGAATCAAGGGTGGCCCCTTGCTCATGCTTGACTATTTGAAGTATTACAATGAACAATGGCCTAATCCCTAAAGCCCTGATCCGTCATCTATGTAGTTACAATTACAAAGGGACAACCTAGGCCACCAAAATACTAAAAATTATGGTTCCAAAGGCCTAGAACTATGAACTTTTTATGTAGACAAAGTAACCAGTACAGGTATAGGTATGGTTCATATATTTACTCATTAACAAACTTTCAAAGTATATCAGAGTATTTAGAAACACATAGTTTCATGTTCATCTTGAATATAACGATGAACAACATGGTCCAAATAGACATCAAAATTTATGAATACATAGAAAATCATTTCAATAATGAGCATAAAATTAAGCCTCACTACTTAGATATTGTTTATGTTTATCAACACATAAAGTATTGCATTATTCACATATAACAAGAATCAACATAGTCCATAAGATAACATACATGAGAAATTTACACTTATTTGTGTGTTTATATATGGATGGCAATTGAATAAGGGATTTAAACTCTCCACCGAACCATAGGCTAGCTACACCACAACTTTATTGTAGCCAAAAACCCCTAAGTTGGATCCAAATTCTAAGGTGATGCTTGCCCAACAAATTCACCCAAGTCCGAACTAGGTTATTGCTCAGTTTCAAGAATCTGAGTCTATTATCAACGTGGTTTATTAACTGTATTTTCAAGGGAATCATTGCAGGATCTAATGGCCCACTATCTAGGTGGTTTACCAACCTTCCCAAAAAGAACTATAGTGGTTCCATTACCCTAAATAGTAGTTTATAAGCCTTACAACAAGCACTCAAGTGATTTATCAACCCTTTTAGAAAGAACAAAGTGGTTTATTAGCTTATTTAGTAAGCACTTAGTGGTTTGTCAACTTACATAGAAAAAATCAAAGCTCAATCCTACACTAAGCATCCCACATGTTGGTTAGGATTGGACAACATAATCTATTGACCCAACACATCAATACAATGGAAACAAGCCAAGTTTCTGAGCATCGAGCTGAATTACATCTCTAATGTTGCTTACGTGCACCCATTCCAATGTCTTTAAAAAATATTTCACTATAGTATCTCCCTTTTTTAGCACTCCCTTTTCCATCTCACACTTTATTTTCCTTTAGACCCGTCATATTCTTGCATGAGACTATTGAGCTTCCCTCATGTCACGGAATCAAGAAGATGTGAGCATTTCCTCTTTACCAAACACCTATGCACCATGTGTTAGGTGGTGCCTTCATATGTCATGCCATCAAAAACCACTCTCACACTTCTACTCTCTCCCACAAATTTGTATGCATCTATCCCTCCCTTTAGGGAAACATTCCATATTTTTTTATTCATTCCAACAAAACAAATTAATATTTAAATCATTTACAAGATTTGTCTTAGCTAGTTGTGGTTGCCTTGCTATCATTTACAATTATGAAAAACCTAACCTCCTCCTTGAGGTAACCTATGGGGTTGGGTGTGTTACACAAATGGTAATATAGCTTGTGGGAAATAGAAAAGCTCCTAGTAATCATGCAATTGACCCAACGAGCATGGAATACAACTTGATGGGTAAGCCAATATTCCTAAGAAATTGACTCAAATAAAGGCTATTGAGCATGGAAATGACGAAATTGTATATGTTGGGTAATTTTGTGACCTTTATGAGAGATAATCTCACCTAACAACCAAAAAACAATTAATAGAAACTCCCTAAACTATTGCAATGAACCTAGAATGAAGTCCTTTGATATCATACCTTAGAAATGCATAAGTTGTTGGAAATAATTTTTTTTTTGGACAATTACCTTGCTCATTGTTATAGACATTTTTGGGCACTGCAACCTCAATCATAAATGTCCATAAACCAAGGGCTCTTAAGTCTTTAAAAGCGTTGTTCCAACCTCTAAAAGAACAAGGTCAATTGATTACATCTTTTCCCAGAAGTTCTCCATGAAAAACTACTCAGAACTGGTCAAAACTGGACCATCTTACCTGCTCCATGGTCAAAGTGCACTGCATCCCACCTAAATACACACAGTAGGTGTGATGCATCATGAAAAGCCCTTATATGGGGTGCGATGGGCGAGAGTGGACAAATGGCAGGGTCAATCTGCAAGGTGGAGGATCATGGAATCTTCTAGAAACTTCTCCTGTGACACTTGCCTCTCTGTATTTGCCCAGGGATGAGTAAGAGATCATCAATCTCCAAGTGGAATCAAGAAATATCAGAGAGAGGACACTAATCAACTCTCAAAAGTTGAGTCACCCCCCTTGCAAACATCTATATATGGATCCCTCATCCCAGAGATCCGGAGGCTGGAATTTTGTATCTTGTAAGGAAGTGTTGTTGGTTTCTTGGTGCAATATCATAGTGTTGGGTGATCTAAGTTTTTCATGAGGTGAAGAAGGGCTTTCTTGCTAAGAGGATGACGCTAGGTCAGAACAATTGGTTGTAATCCTCTTTTCTCTTTCTTGATTATCAATAAAGCTATTCAAGTTTTCCTCCACATTCTTGTATGATTGATGTTATGTGCATTTGTGTGGTCAATATATATCTGATCCTATATTGTTTATGATAATAGATCTATGTTCTTGGATAGTGTTATGATGCATTGATTCTACAGGTTCTCTTTGAAGCTGGGTAGACAAGGAAGGGAGTAGCAAAGATCTATCAAAAGGGAGAGGAATCAAGCAAGGAACCAAGCACAAGACAGAGGTTGGTCTCCTTATTCCCATCTTATCTATTTCTCATAAAGGAAAATGAAAGTAGTTTTAGTTTGTTTGTTTCTAAGGTAGCTACCAGCCTTAGTGGGACTAGCAGCTCTGCATAGACACTAGTTTTCCCAATAACAAAATGGCGACTCCACTGGGGATCGAATAGATTGTTTGTTTATATACATTTGTTTTCTTTATAAATTTACAGATGGAGCCTGAAGTCAAGCCAACTAGCCTTCGAACTGCATTTGCTATGCAAGTGCAAAGTAGATCAATGCTGCTTCAGTCTATCTCCGGGTTTTGTTTATGAACTGAACAATTGATTTACAAGCTCTCTAATTGCCCTTGTGGTGGCTCTAGTAACCTCTTTAGATCTACCCCTGTGATTGATTTACTAATTACCACTTGCTCGGCCTAAATCCCTGAACTGAGCTGCAAACTGTGACCTGGAACCCAGTTAAAGTCTCGTCCCTGGTCCAGCGCACTGTCTCTTATGTGAATTCTAGATGCATCGCACTTCCCGAGTGTAGTAGGTGCGCTGCATCTCTAGTTCACTATGTTACAGGTGCGCTGATCAGACAAGGCCTTTCCTGCTCCTAGATTTGGTTTCTGTGTTCACTCTTTTAAGCTCTATTCAAGAGTTTTGCTGCCTATAGTCAGTACACCTCTGTTGAAACCCCCTTCCTTGCCATTATTCCCCCTCCATTTTGCAAAGGACTGTAAATTTTTTTATGTATTTTGAGCCATTTTTAATTCTCTTTTACAAAGAAGTAGCGTAATCATACTATCGTTTCTTGATTTGAAAGTGTCACAAGTGTCGTTTTCAGTCATAGAAGAGAATCTGATTGTTCTTGATAGTCGATTACAATGTTACTCTTGTATTTGATTTGAATTAGTAGTTTTTCAAGTGTCGAAAGCAAGTTTTCATTTCCAAATCGCAAAGTGTCGTCATTGTCCTCATTTTGTCTTGAAAAGAAACTTGTTAGTAACATCGCTTTGAAAAATAATTCAGATTTGCGCTTAGCTTTCTTTTTATCATTCACACATTAAGAAGGCTGAAAACAAATACATGCACGTGCATTTTGCATTTAGACTGTTTGTTGGTTTGATTTAGGACAGTGCATATAGTGTGTGCTCTCTACTCTATGTTGAAAGAACGTCATCTCTCTTTCCTTAGAAGCTAGGATTTTCATTGCAAAAAGAAGATTAAACGACTGTTTATCATCTTAGATTGCATTTTAGGAATTGTATATCTACATCATGTGGTGAGCCTGAAAGGAAAATTTCTTAAGCAAGATCAACTGTAAAATAAATTCAATGAATCTAAAAACGCTTTGGAACCTAACGCACAACATCTAGAAGCCTAGGCTAGAGACGTATTCCAGCGTCGTAAAGCCTGGTAACTATTGTTTTCATTGTTAGTTGGGTGATTCCTCCACTTTGAGATGATAAGTGCCAGTACGAACTTGTGCTCCCACGTACCGTCAAGTATATATTGGGAGACCACAATAGGCTTTATCCTTTATCCATAGGAAGCCATGTCTACCGCCCTATCGATCACAATGCACTGAACACAGCATTCGGGAAGATTGACTGCCGTATCGTAAAAAGTATTCTGTAGTTTTCTGATTAGTTTGATAATCCCTCTGTCTAGATTTCCAGAGCAGTCTCTTTCGTTCCTTTTTAGACTCCTTAAAGGAAAAGGCCCATCTGAGCACTTGTCACTTCAGGCTCATTAAAAATCGAAGGCGACTAGAGTCATCTTTTGTTTATTCTCGACTCTTTAAAATTGAAAAAACAAGTTGTGTCAAAGCATCTAAAATTTATTTTAAACGGAATAAATATCACCTTTCCTACGTTGGTCTTAGGTTAAGAAAAATGGAGTCCACCAACCAAGGAATTCCCCTTGGAGGAAATCCTAGTCCTTTCTCTTCTTGGGGAGATGTTGGTGTGCCCCATATGGCCACATTGTCGCTTCCAGGACTGACAATCGGCTTGCCCGTATGGCTCTTCTCAACCTCTGTCGTTCAGAACACTGTGATTCCTGCACAATCAAGTCAACAAATAAACGATACCAGAGTTACCCCCAACCTTCTACTTCATCCAATTCTTCCTCTCCTCCTTCCTCTTCGCTTGATGAAGCTGGTAAAGCCAAAAATCAAGTAATCGAGAAGAAGAAGGAGAAGAAGAAGAAGGAGCCAAAGGCAAAAAGGGGCGACCAGGCGTCGTCTAGCGAAAATACACACACTGCACCATCCAGGCCTAAATCGCCATGTGTCATTTGCAAAGGAGACCACTATCATCGAGATTGTCCTTACATCCCTCGGATCTTAAGGGACTGGTCTCCTCGTTTGCACAATCCGGTGTCGTCATCCCCTGATGATCATGTTTAAGGGACACCGTAAACTAGTGAAAGTGAAGCCCCTGGAGAAAAAGGAAGATGTAAATTTCCTTGTAAATTATGTGAAGGCGATCACGCCATCCATCGTTGTCCCTTCTTAGACGAGGCTAAAAGAGTTTTTGACGACCGTCTAGTTTCACCGTTACGACTTCCTCCTGGATATAAGAAGCTCTTGCCGAGTCCATCACTAGTTGAAAATCTGGCTGACACGCCCTTGTGGTCAGCCAAAGCATCTATCATTGAAGATAAACCATCTGAATCCATACCAGACGAAAGTCAAAAGTTCGAGGCGGTAGTTGACCCAGTCTTGCCTTCAGAGGATCCATCTTCAAATGATACAGTCACTGAAGAGAACAAGGATGACACCGTCCAAATTCTTTTCATAAGCACAGACTCTGATGAACATGGGGGCAGTCTACCCATTCTTTTACCGCAGCAAGGAAGTTCGTCAGAGTCGTATCCGGCCGTCTATTCGGTCCCACCTCCAAGCAACCTAGTTGTTTCCTTTGATTGGAATCTACTAGGCAGACTCCGTTTACCGGCTAGTGTACCATTTCGAATCATTGCTCAAATATATAGAGTGGTCATGGCCGATACCACCATAGATGAAGGGGCTTCTATGAGTATCCTTTCCTCAACTGCTTGGAAAGCGCTTGGTTTGCCATCGCTTTTGCCTGAGATGAGAAATCTAACAGGCTTTGACAAAGGAACCAGTCGACTGTTGGGGATCCTTCCCAATGTGCCAATAACATTGAGAAGGAAAACCGTTCACATGAACGTAATGGTAGTCCAAGGACCCCTAGATTATAATCTAATCCTTGGACGAGAATATATTTATTGCATGGGAGCCATTGTCTCCTCACTCTTTAGAGTAATGTGTTTTCCGCATGAAGGAAGAGTGGTCAAGCTCATAGACCAGCTTTCATTCCCCAGTTCACACATAGCAAATAGTCATATACCAACACTGAATGGTCTTTTCACGCAAGGAATGTCTCATCAATCCCCAGTCCGTGCTCTTGATGAGCGCGAGTGATTCAGAGGATATGACTAAAACCCAGGGGGCATGCACCCTGGCCTGTTTCGACAGGAGAACCTTGGGTATAGGGTAGGTTTCTACAAAGGATATATGACTGGCTGACACACCCGTCCATTTTGGAAAATGGGATTAGACCGAAATAAGATACTTCTATTAAGGTAGGCCTTTCTCGATAGAACAAATGTTTTGTCTGCAAATTGAGGGGTAACTTGTAAAAGGTAGGCCTTTCCCGATAAAACAAGTGTTTTGTCTGCAAATTGAGGGGTAACCTAGAAACTCTACTTCGCTATACTTGGGGGCATGCAAACCTTTTGGCATGCAAGCGAAGAGCGGCCATTTATTTTTTAAATTTATAGGTCCTCTAACCCTTTAAACTCGTAGGATTGGTCGTTTCCTAACTTGCATAAAGAAAGGATGTGGGGCAAAGCTTTGAAAAAATGTCGTGTTATAAGAGACATCCTTATTATACGACTGGATCAAGCAGTTTTAACGCGGAATTCAAGATCGTCAAAAAATAAACATAAGCAATGAGCAAATGTTCCCCCAGAGTTTAAGCTCGTTAAATAATGAACCAATTTCCGGTAAATAACCATTGTGAATGATTACCATCAGCCTTTGAAGCCTTGGTCGTGTTCTCATCATCACCTCCACTTTGTTTTGGCCGATCATTCACCTCCATTTGATTGTTTACCTTTTTGAGGAACAGCTGCGAAGAGTGATCCTGTTATAAACCTTACCTGGAATCAGCTGCTACCCGTATTTATCACTCATTCCTCAAAAAACGAGTCTCCTTTAAGCTCTTTTCAACTGACTCGTAAAATATGAAAAGATTGCTGAGCCATTGGCCTCTCCAGCTCGTTAAAGGGACTGGAAGTGCTATCCCTCCTTTAGATTTTAATCTTTTTGGACTTGAGAGATTATTACACAAAAAGATCGAGCGCTTGCTTTGTTCGGCTCGTTAAAAGTACTGAAAATCCATCCCTTTTGTATTGTTTTATACTTTTTCGGACTCAAGGGATTATATGACAGAAAAGGATTATTGGTGTTTTCTTTACATCCCTTTTTTCAGACTCTCTAAAATTGAAAAGGACCGAGTTATCCTTGTCATTAAACTCGTTAAAACCGAATAGCGACAAACTTGTCCATATAGACAAGAACGAGTTTCACTATCGCTAGGCTCGTTAAAACGTAGCGATGGGTTTGCCCGGAGGGAATATTATAGAACAAGCATATGTTATCCTCCTCAACCTTGACAAAAATAAAGAGGTACTGGTCAGCAATGACTGGGGAAAAAATTGGGAAGAAAACTTGAAGAAATTTTATTGGTAGCAAGTCGCTCTTGAACATGACACTTTCACTCCGCATCCAAGTCGGGTTGGGTTGTTCCATTCACTAGTCACATCACCATGGTTCCGTCACACCATCCATATTTGGGCTTAATGTTATCAATCCATCATGTCAGTGTCGCTGATATGTTCAAGAGAAGTTGCTTAGAGAATTCACCTGTGTCTCGCCCACTGCAATACATTTACACTCCATTCTTTCATGACCGCCACCCTGAACCTTATATCACCAAATCGTTTTCACCTCCATTAAAATCATTTGCTTTGTTCCATGTCATTGATGTGGGATTCACTAAGGCCCTCCTATGACAGATCACTTCTTGTCGACATCAGTTTATTATCCAAGAAGTCGATCTAGGAACAACCCTTTCAGTACTTTGAAGCTTGCATGCCTCAATGGCATGTTTCTCACTTCTGGCAACAAGTTTACATCAATGGCCTTCGACCGAAAGATTTTGCGTGGTGTTCGATGCCAAGTCCCTTATTCACACCACGTGAATTGTACTGTAGTACCTTGAGGGTCATCATCATTATCAGTGATTCCTCTCGCGCCTATTAATAGCTTACATCATTGGCTGGTAATCAGGCGATGTCTTTCCATGTTCGACTCCAGAACATCTCTCACATGGATCGACTTGTACTTTGAGTGAAGATCAGATGAGATTGAAGACCCCAAATCTAGTTTCATCCATCCGGGTTGCGATACATATTTAGGAAAATAAAGACATCAAATGTACATCATTACTGCACAGATAATCATCCAACCTAAGGGATGATGGCTCTACCAGAATCATCAATCTACACTCAGACGATTGTCTGTCTTATGTACATGAAAATGAATTTATAAAGCTGAGCATGGGAATAACCGCCTCAGCTGGATCATGAAAATATTATGAAGATAATGTATTGTATTGTATCTTATTACAGGTCGCCTTCTAGCTTGAAAGAACTTCAGATCCTCTTGATAAAGCATTTCACCCGACATCAACAGATTAATGACCTCATGCTTTAGGGGGCAACCGTTATAGACATTTTTGGGCACGGAAACCCAAATCATAAATTTCCATAAACCAAGGGCTCTTAAGCCCCTAAAAGTGTTGTTCCAACCTCTAAAAGAACAAGGTCAACTGATTACATCTTTTCCCAGAAGTTCTCCATGAAAAACTGCTTAGAACTAGTCAAAACTGGACCATCTCACCTGCTCCATGGTCAAAGTGCGCTGCATCCCACCTAAATACACACAATAGGTGTGATGCATCATGAAAATCCCTTCTATGGGGTGCGATGGGCGAGAGTGGACAAATGGCAGGGTCAATCTGCAAGGTGGAGGATCATGGAATCTTCTAGAAACTTCTCCTGTGACACTTGCCTCTCTGCATTCGCCCAGGGATGAGTAAGAGATCATCAATCTCCAAGTGGAATCGAGAAATATCAGAGAGAGGACACTAATCAACTCTCAAAAGCTGACTCACCCCCCTTGCAAACATCTATATATGGATCCCTCATCCCAGAGATCCGGAGGCTGGAATTTTGTATCTTGTAAGGAAGTGTTGTTGGTTTCTTGGTGCAATATCATAGTGTTGGGTTCTAAGTTTTTCATGAGGTGAAGAAGGGCTTTCTTACTCAGAGGATGACGCTGGGTCAGAACAATTGGTTGTAATCCTCTTTGCTCTTTCTTGATTATCAATAAAGCTATTCAAGTTTTCCTCCACATTCTTGTATGATTGATGTTATGTGCATTTGTGTGGTCAATATATATCTGGTCCTATATTTTTTATGATAATAGATCTATGTTCTTGGATAGTGTTATGCTGCTTTGATTCGACAGGTGCTCTTTGAAGCTGGGTAGACAAGGAAGCGAGTAGCAAAGATCTATCAGAAGGGAGAGGAATCAAGCAAGGAACCAAGCGCAAGACAGAGGTTAGTCTCCTTATTCCCCTCTTATCTATTTCTCATAAAGGAAAATGAAAGTAGTTTTAGTTTGTTTGTTTCTAAGGTAGCTACCAGCCTTAGTGGGACTAGCAGCTCTACATAGACACTAGTTTTCCCAATAACACTCATGGATACTATAACTATTAAGGAAATCCTCAAAAAAAAAAATTATAAATATTCCTTGGTAATTAAGGATTATATATAACCATTAAATTAAATAGAAGCTTCATTAATGAGCATACATATAAAACATACATAGTATTTTAACACCATAGAGAAATCCATACCCAAAGGCATAGTGTTTGGCCATAAAATACAAATCTAGTTTCAAACAAATGCTTAGTTTATTCTAGTAATCTTTACTCAAACTTCCATCCATTGCTCTCCATCTGTCCTCATCTCCTTGGCCTAAGAAAATCCCTTTCATTGTAAGAGTAAAACTATCAATAGAGAGAGATAGGGTAATGAGAAGGCCAATAGGAATGACCTTCCATTTCCCATTCCTCACTCTTGTCTCCACTATATGATTTTTTTTTTTCATTTAAAGGTCTCTTTTTTCTCCATGTTTTTACTTACTCACTTTTACATTGGCATTGTCTTTCATAGTTTGTCTAACACTATTTAATTAACAAATTAGCTTACAATTACTAATTCTTACGACCATTAATTTTTTTGAATCCCTTTCATATCACACCTCCCCTATGTTGGGGTATATTTCACTAAGTAATTCATTAAGGTCTCATCAAAAACTACACTTTGGCCATCATCAAGCCCTATTCCATAGATTATTGTGGGCACATATGATATATTTTCATTCATTAATAGACATTCCATATCACTAGGCACATTTTATAATTTTAGCATGGGCATCATGTATAATGACATGTGGCATTGATTCGATAATGGCTGGAGGATAATATGGATATTTACACTCAATTTTTGAAATTTTGTTTCCTAGGTATCCCTAGAGTGATTGTGTAATTACTCCAACACATTTAGTAGTTTCCACCAAACCTATAATGCCTAGCACTCATTAGCTGACTTTTAGTCATATTTTTGAGTCTAACTACATATACTTAAGTTTTTTGCATGTGAGAAATATTTCTAAATCCATTTACTTCCAGTTTAGTCCCTTTTAGGATATTTTGCTAATTTTAGGTCTCCTAGCCTAATTTTGACTCACTAACTAAGGAAAGTGATTTTGATTTATCTTGGGTGCATGTGCATGGAACCCCATCCTAATTCAATTTTGTACTTCCTCGTGGAGAGTCTAGATATTGTATTCATGTTTAGAAGTAATATATCATTAGATTTTATGGGTAATTTTAATTGTCTCCTTGGTTAATTAGTGAATTTCTTAGTAGCTTTATTCTCTCTTTTTTTTACAAGTAGCTCATCAAGTATTTTTTGAACACTTAGATCCTATGATTGTGCTTAAAATAGATGGTATTAGGGAATCAATAAGTTTACTAGAGATATTACTATTTCATTGTAGATTTGGCAGGCTTAGAACAAGCCACAAAGAATTGGCCAACTCACAGTGATCGTCACTCATTTAAATTATTTTTATTGGAAGCCAATGATCCTTCTATTATTGGATACTAAGAGACTCTATATGATTATAATGGCAACTAAAATTTAGTCTACATCATGCATTCGGAAATAAATACATAAATAGGATGGATGAATCCTATGGGATAACTTGTTTGACTAGCTACCCTTTTCATTTTTCTTCATGTTGACTCATGCTCAATACCTAGTGAAGTTTGGACAAAATTAGAGAGAGATTTTGGCAAGGAAGATTAGTTGAGATAACATACGCTATATAATGAGTTTCTTTCTTTAGTTCCCAACCATTTTGATACCTTATATGAATTCTCCTAAAGATTCAAGACTCTGATGACACATGTAAAATCTTGTAGAATAGATAGTAAGTTGCAAATTAAAGCCTCAATATACTATCTATGTCTCTTCCATCCATACTACTAAACTCTTCATGTGTAAGAATTCGAGTATTTCCATCTTTGGATGATGTAATTGAGTGCTTGATACAAGAGTGGAATATGCTCATACATATTGGGGCTCTCAAGCCTTCCATGCCTTATTCACTTAAAAAGGATGATAATAAGAAAGGTCAAACATAAAACAAGGGATCTTGATTATATATATGGAGAAAAGTCTCAATCTAGTAAGGACACTAATGTTCCCAAGGGAGATAAATATAAGAAGGAGAGAATAAAGTGCATTTATTGCAATAGGGGATTCTATTTGAAGAGTTAATTTATGTTGAAGACAACTAATCTTATGTTCAAGGTACTTCAACAACATAATCTAAAAGCTTGCATTCCAAAAAATGTTAACAAGAAGATTTTAGAAAAGCCACTAGAGGATCAAGGAATATATTATGATTTCACTACTATTTCTATATCAAATGATAAATGCATTTTAGGTTTAGGTTCCTCCAATTATATGGATGCATCAAATGCTTCTTATTTGATATCTGATACTAGTACTACTACAACAACTCCTCCAACACTTCTTTTTGAGTGAGATCTTGAACATGATTTCGCAAACTCTTCAAATCATATTTATGATGGATTTTTAATGTATAATTTAAAATTTCATTAACATCCATTACAAATATAGATCACATGATATGGAGGGTATATCATACTCTGCACTCAACTAATCAACTAGTGGGTGAAACTACCAAGTCACAAAGAACTATTTTTTAAAATTTTTGGTATTCCACCAACTTGCTATTGTTAAAAAGAAAAATGCTCCACCAAAAGAAAAAATATTGCTATATGATGGAATAGGATATCTCCATGAATATATTTTTGATGGGGTTGATCATGAGGAGGAAATCGTAAGTTTGGCTTATACAATTAACTCTTGAATGGTATTGAAAGCATTGATTGGTCACTATTGAAGAGAAAAATAATGTTTCCTTAGATTGTAATTTCATTTTTTGATTTCATTATAAAGAATCTTATCTATAAGCAAGGATTAAAGGAATTTCTCATGACTTATAAGCTATTGTGGGTTTCAACATGCTTAGAAGGATTTGATAAAAGTGTACACCGTGTTGGAATCAGATTTGGTCATCAAAAGTAGGCTTGAAAATTCAAATTGAAATCTTGTAACTTTGACAAATTTGGATATCATGTTTTTGGCCCTAGCCCGTGATCACGTGGACCAGCCATGCCCATGACCAAGGCGTTGTAGATAAGATGGGATAAAGGGGGTGGATGTATGCTAATATGTAGATGCTCTAGATATCGATATATCCATACATATTCAAAGCTTATCATAGTTTGGTAGTATGACAAGAGGAAAATTTTCCAGGTATCTTGACATTTAGGAATTTTGGTAGTGTGTGTGTCTAATTAAGATCAAATTTTTTGTATATATAGATATCTAAATAGGTAGGCACCCAAAAGTTTGTTTAAAATAACCCAAGATATTTTTGTATATTTTAGAAGGCCTAGATGGGTGGAACATTTCCTATCATATTGTTGGTGATACAGTTATGCAATGCATCTAGAAATACAAAAAATTACATAAGCATGCAATGAGATGAAAAATAAGAATCCTAGACTATGTTAGCAAGGTAGCGCATATGGATTTCACATGAGTCTATCCTAGACTATCCAAAGAACTGTGGGTGAAATGACATGTTGATATGGCATATTGATGTGTCATTACTAATGTGACATGAAGGATAGAATAAGATGACGTGACATTCTCACATGGCATGCAGATGTGGCATGATGAAGTAACATGATGAACCAACATAGTGACTAATTTAGCATATGTCATTGCATGCGATGTGGATATCAAGAGTCCAAAAGCTTGGAATTTTAAGAAATAACCCTTTTTAGGATTTTCTAGATGTTGGATGGTTTAGATATCTAGAGATCTAGATATTAACTTACACTAATGACGATAACAACAAGGCTCCATAGGACTGTTGTTGTTGACATGAAGGCTAGGTGGGTAGTTATGTGGAAGATGATGTGGAATCTCTAGAAGTTGATGATTCAAGAATTCAAAAATATGGCTTTCCGATAAAATTGAAATATGAAAATTTTCAAAATAAGTGATTCCCATATATTTGTATTAGACACTTTCAATTAAGGTAGTTTATGGGATCATCTAGTTGATAGATTTTCTTGACATTCAAAAATCCAAATATATGGAGATTCAAACTTTTTATAAAATTGGATGATTAGGATTTACTCAAGTTCATATATGACTTGGTAGCATAACATGCCTAGCTTGCAAATGCCACGTTATATGATGCTAGTAGATGGGCAAAGAACTACCATGTTTCAAATGAATAACATGTTAGTATGGTAGTGACACATAGACATAGAGTTTCCATGTGTCAATGGTTCAGTTTTGGATGCAATACTAAGAGGTGTAAAAAAATTTGAGTGTCATACCTTTTTATCTAGAGCTCATAATTTGCTGAAATTTATATCATTAAAAAATATCACACAATAAAAAATAATGGTGGTTTCGGAAAAAGGGTTTGATATTGTTAAAAGAATAGTATATTTAGATATCTCATCTCCATAAAATAATCTTTGGGTTTGGGCATGTCGGTACCCTCAAAATACTTAGAGTGGACTATGTGTGTTATAGTCCAAGAAGTAGTCACAAAAGTAATTTGTATTTCAATCAAATCTAAGGAAAATTGCAGCCAAAGTATAGAATATAATATATTTATTTATAAAACTATAATTTTATTATAAAATTAGTAAAAAGGTAAAAACATCATTCTTTATCTCCAAAAACTCAATTAGGCTAGTAGATATAAGCTTGTATGTAATTCTTCATATGGTAAAATCTTCAAGGTAGACACTAGAATTGCAAATAGGCATAAGAGCATAGACATTATCATTATTAAATAATACTAAATGGCTAGGGTAGTGGATGTTGTGAGTAGTCATGGCTAAGAAAGTGGTACTTCCAAAATAATCATTAATATCATGGTAAATGCTCTAAATTTACATAGATGATCTCTTTCATATTCTCACTATTACATAAATTATGACAAATTTTCTAATAATTTTCAATGTAAAATTTGATATTGCTTAATTTAATAAATTAAATAAAGTCATGAAACTTAAAATTTCGCAACCAATAAAAACTGGAATTAATAAATTTGAATAAATTTGAACTTGTAAACTCATCCAAAAAAATCAAACTATTGCACAAAATTTTAAGTCTAGTGAATATATAAAGCTCTTAAATAAAACTGAATAATAATTTATATTTTTAAATTAAATAATTTTTAATAATAAAAAAATAAAAATAAAAATTAATTAAATTAATTTAAACGATAAAAAATTATAAAATTCCATGAAAAAAACATATTTTGTCTTTATCATCCTAATAAGTTCTAAAGACTAAACATATTTCAAATAAAATCCAATCCAATCTAATAGAATCTTTCCTTTTCAACTTTTGCTTTTACTTTAGTGAAAAAAACCAATAACAATGAACATAGAGATAACAATAAACACCGCAAAGGTCCACGGCTCCCTGACCAGACCTCGATTTATCTTGTATTTCAACTGGAAATTTCGTGAATGTCAATTGTTTTTTATGTCTTTTATTTTATGTTTTAGGTAGATTTTTGAGCGTTAATTTTTTTGGGTTGTTATATGTAATTTTTTATTATAACAGTAAAAGATAAGTTTGGAGATAATTATCTTTAAAAAAATTATTATAATTTACTATTTTAGTTTTATAATACCAAAAATTATTTATATGATATATATCAATTATGTCTAACTAAAATTTCATTATTTTAATATTTCTTTATATTCTTTTTTATTTAAAATAATTTTATTTCCCTCCAATATATCAAAATAATGACAAGAAATAAGTACTCCAACTAAATATATTTTGTTTTATAACGAGCAACTTAAATATGTAAAAAAAAAACTCATCTATTTAACGTTTCTAAATTTTATGCAACTATCAAATACATTTAGAATCGAAAAAACGTTCTGTAAGATGTCAAATTCCAGGCCTGAACCACTCAATGCAACATATCAAATAACATATGGTATGGCTCATGGATGCAGAGTTGGTTAGATTATCAGTGTTTTTCTCGTCAAAAGATTTGCTTTAGTTGTAAATGTATCAGCATTCATCAACCACTTAAATTTTTGGTTGCGCCACTAAATAGTCGTTCTTTTAAGTAGATATAGTTTTAGATTAGTTTTATCATTTTAAAATAAAAGTGGTGTTGGAATATGAGATTTGATTTTTTATTAATTATTTGTTATATTAAAAAAATAATAATAATCATTTTGTTAAAAATTATATGATTTGATTTCCAAAATTAAAACATAGATCGAAAAAGTTCTCATATTAATAACCAATTTTAATATTAAAAAAAATTAAACTGATCACTAAATAAACAAATAAATTGTATAGTTGTTTGATTAAATTGTAGGAATTTGATTCTTGTTGGAAGCTAACTCTATAACAATTATTTTGATTATATTTTGATTTATGTGATTAGTGGTATAAATTAACATTTTTTTTAAAGAGTTTCCCAGATTATTTTGTTTATATAATTATGGAAGACAATTTATTTGCTATAGATATTATCAGATAGATAACCCGGGAAATTAAGATTAAAAAGATTATATTTTTCTTGTAATGGGAATATTAACATTGAACTCAATTTCATACTATGAAAAAGCTATTGAATTTTTATATCTTTATTACTATTGTAGTAAATCATTCAAAAGCATTAAAAAATGTATAACAATCTCTTTTAAGCAAAATATTTTGATAATAATATCTAATTTTCCAAAACTTCATCTACAACAAATAGAGTTTTAGACATTATGATAACAATAATAATTTTGAGAAACAAACAATCTCCCTTTATATATTTGTTTTTCTTATGTACACTGCATTATTAAAATAATATATTAGTGTTTACAAAATTCTATAGGATAAAAAAAAAGTAAATACAAAATTCTATATGATTAAAAACAGTAAATATGTAAACAATGAAAACTATATATATATATATGCATTGGAGTCTATGAAATCCATATATCTAATTAATAAATAAAATAACTTTTTTTATCGTAAAAACATAGAATTTCAAGTAAAATTTTAAATTCTTTTGATGTTTAAAATATTTTTTTGATTACATAACAATCTGAGACACTAGAATTCTACCAAATATTTTTTAAAATCCATTAAAATTGAAAAAAAAACGTTTGTTATACTATACATGATGTTCATAGAATCGGACTCAGAATTTCGGGAAAAAAAAAAAAAAAAAATTACGTCCATTACGGTAAACTAAACCAAAACAAAAAAATGTTGGCCTATATCCACATGGCGCCTTAGGAGCAAACAAATAGATGAGTCACAGAGAGTAGGAAGAGTAGGCGATTGCTATTTCCAACCCGATTGCTATTTACAATCTTATAGCATTATAAATGCGTGCTCACAAGCGAGGGAAATAGCGCTTGCCCTCTCTCCCCACAGCACGTGAACAAATGAATAGAGCGTGGAGAAAGAGGGCGAGCGCTATTTCCCTCACTTGTCAACATGCATTTATAATGCTTAGGATTGGAAATAGCATTCGCTGGAAGAGCATGTATTTTTATCGTCGTACATGATTACGAACGTGCTGCTTTAAGTCAATGGTAAATTCGGTTTGCGTCCATTCTGTAGATGGAGCTGTAATCACATGCTGCCGTATGTACGTACCTTATTCCAACCACCCTTAACCATGTGCACGCTTGGGGTTCCTCGTCCGCGTACCTTTCTCTTTATTTCAAGATATGGGGAATTTTGGCAGCTCCATTCGCTGTCAGCTCTAAGTGGAGCAACCCTGTATTCAATGAATTTGGGAAATTGTCAACATTAAGATAATGAATGTGGCTACAGCCGTTTCTCTCTATATGGTTTTGAGGGATGTTTGAAGCTTACTGATTTCCTTCAAATTCAAGATTGTGATAACTCCATGTTCCGTAAGCACGCGTGGTTTGGTCAGAGTACGGGACTTGGTATATTTCTTGTTCAAGTTGTGTAAAGTTAACGAGTAAAATAACTGACAAAAAGTTAAAAGAAAAGACATGTTAGTTAGTTTAATGAGAGGGACTTTCTATTTATTTTAATTGCACAAAGAGGTCGAGATTTAACATTAATAATTTTATAGATTAATATTTATATTTTTTTTTGTTAGCAATAGTTACAATAAAAATATTAAAATTGATTAAAAATAGTTAGGTTTATTTTTTTTTAATTAAAGAAAATTTAATTAATTTATTATATTTAGTAGGTTATATGATTTATTAAATGTATATATTATGTTTTTGTGAGTATTAGATTTATTAAATGTATATATGTTTAAGAGAATGATTTTTTTTTCCAAGTGCTAATCTATATTAGAATATCACTAATTTCTCCAAGAACTCTCATGTTTCTCAAAATTCATTTCTTTGAAAGATGCATGGATTGGAGCAATCTGCAAGCCTAATCTTTTAGCCACATCCTCTTGCCCTGCCATCTAACATAGGCATAGACTAACTCCCGTTCACATCAATCTTCACAACTCCCCATAATACTGCACACAAAGTATGGGAACCCTCTATTAAAACTTGATTGATGTTATTCCTTTCGTGTATTAGGCTTTTATTTTATTTGGGGGTTCTTTTATTTTCTTTTTCTTCTTTGTGAGGATACCTTAAGAGATCACCATTTCACATTTATAATGACACCCTCATAATGGTCACTAGAAGGTGATGTGGCACCTTTGATTTCCAATCACCCCACATTTCCCATTTAGCATTGGGTGTCTACACCTCTTCCAATTTGCTTAGTACGCACATGCACTAACTCATATATTAATTCATTTTATAATTATTAATAATAATTTAAAATGATATTATTATTCAATTATTTTTTATGTGTTTTTAAAACTTTGGTAATGTGAGATGTACTATGACTTAAGTGTTTTGATGCCTATGATAGATTAACATCTATTTGTGTTTACCATCCACTGAATTATATGGCTATGATAATTGACATCTATTTGATTTTGTTGAAAAACAATATTTTTCTTTTTTCTTGGTTTAAGTTGTGTAAGTTAATTAGTAGGAAAATTCTACTTCTTTAGATAAAAAAAAATATATTTTATAAAAAATTAACTTGACAAAAAGATTTTATATCTTTTTATTTATACTTCAAAAATTATATTCAATATTTATCTGGTGATGTGGTCTTATAATTTCACAATGATGTTTCATACAAAAGAGTCTCCAAATCACTAGTCTGTTGAATGTCTCAAATAATTTTTTTATCATATATTAAGTGGGTGTAACTTATGATATGTAGACTAATTATTTTATGTGGGGAATAATACCCATCAAGTCTTGGATTCAAATCTCAAGAGGGGTTCAAGGTGAGTGTGAACTACAGGGTGTTATTGTTGTGTACCCATGGGTTAACATTGGTACCTAGGTGCCCCATATTACTAAATAAGGGTCATTATAGTAGTTAGTTGTGAATAAATATAATTGGGCATCATTGAAGAAGATTCATTAGGTAGTTAGGAGTTTGTTATGATTAGAGTTGTCTAGAGTTCCTTAGATATTAATAAAAATGGACTGAAAACTCCTTATGGGATGTGTCAAAGAATAATAATTATTTATAAAAATGGATTGAGAACTCCTTATGGCATGTGTGAAGGAAAAATTGTAATTTCGCTTCACTCATTATGGGTTTTCTTAATTACAATATTCTTCTACACATCCCATAAAGAGTTCACCATCATTATTTATAATTAAAAAGTGAATTCTACTAACATCAAACACCACCTTATATAAGGAGGGCTCATGACATTTATTTACTACTAATTATGATAGTGAGCTTTATTTAATAATATGGTGGATGTATTAGTCACATTAAATGAACTCCATTATTATTATTCTTTTACTATTATGTTAGGTACCTCCCTAGATACCCCATATTATCCCTCTAAAACACAACATTGACAATCTTCCAAGACCATCTAGATTTGAACTAATCCCTTTCATATCAAACCTCCCCTCTGTTGGGTTATATTGCACTAGGTAATTCATTAGGATCTAATTAAAACCTACACTCTCACCATCATCAATCCCTGTTTGATAGATTATTATGGGCACATATGAAAAAATTTCATTCACTACTAGACATTCCATATCACTAGGCATATTTTATATTTCCAACTTGGGTGCCATGTATGATGACATGTGGCATTGATTGGATAATAATTAGAGGATAATATGGCTAGTTACGCTCGATTTTTGAATTATTTTTTTCCTAGGTCTCCCTTGAGTGATTATGTAATCACTCCCACAATTTTAGTAGTTTCCACCAAACTTATAATAGTTGACGTTTTGTACTAATTTGGAGTCTAACTAGGTCTAATTTGTTTTTTTTTCATGTGAGAGATATTAAAATGTTCTGAAAATTTCTAAATACATTTACTTCCAATTTAGTCTATTTTAGGATATTTTGCTAATTTTAGGTCTCCTAGTCAAATTTTGACTCACTAAGTAAAGAAGGTACTTTTGATTTATATTGAGTGCATGTGCATGGAACCCCATTCTAATTCAAATTCATACTTCCTCTTGGAGAGTCTACATATTGTATTCATGTTTAGAAATAATATATCATTAGATTTTACAGGTAATTTCAATTGTCTCCTTGTTTAATTAGTGAATTTCTTAGTAGTTTTATTCTCTCTTCTTTTTTGTTTTTCAAGTAGTTCATCAAGTATTTTTTTAACACATAGATCCAATGATTTCTCTTAAAATACATGGTATTAGTGAATAAGTAATTTTACCAAAAATATTATTATTTCATTGTAGATTTGATAGGTTTCAAACAAACCATAGAGAATTGGCCAACTCAGAGTGATCATCACTCATTTCAAATATTTTTATTGGAATCAAATGATCCTTCTATTATTGCATAGTAAGAGACTATATGATTACAATGGACACTAAAATTTAGTCTACATCACCCACTGGGAATAAATACATAAATAAGATGGATGAATCCTATGGGATACCTTGTTTTACTATCTACCCTTCTCTACTTTTTCATGTTGACTCATGCTCAATACCTAATGAAGTTTGGACAAAATTAGAGATAGATTTTGGCAAGAAAGATGAGTTGGGATACCATAAGCTATATAATGAGTTTCTTTCTTTAGTTCCCAACCATTTTGATACACTACAGGAATTCTCCTAAAGATTCAAGACTCTCATGACACATGTAAAATCTTGTGGAATAGAAAGGAAGTTGCAAATTAAAGCCTCAATTTGAGTATTTCCATCTTTGGATGATTTAATTTAGTCCTTGATACATTATTATAAAATGCTCATACATATTGGGGCTCTTTAGACTTCCATGCCCTATGCAGTTACAAAGGATGATAATAAGAAAGGACAAAAATAAAAAAGGGATCTTGATTATATAGATGGAAAAAAATATCAAACTAGTTGATGAGCACCAGTATGACAGCAAGAATGTTGCAACTCATGGGGCTACCAACTTCACTTTATCAACCCAGGGTTCATACAAACTTAGAGGTGACAACGTTGTATACACAAGCAGATGCAATGGGTCCACTCTTTGTCACCGCTAAGTTGGCAATAGACCACTATGGTTTCTCAAACCAACCTTTTATTGATTAAGAAGAAGCTTGATTACCAATGAGGAAAAGAGTAATTTACACTAACTGGATCCTTGTCTACTGTAGTAAAGAAAGACTGAAATCAAATTCTTAAACACACCATTCATCTAACTAACTCCTAAGAGACTTTGCTTCAAAAGAATGCTAAGTTAACATGTGTATAATCCTACTGTCCTAGGCATGCAATCTAAAATAACCAAGCATTCTATTGTTGTGCATGTAAATGAACACAATAAATTTTCTCATTTTTGTCTTTTTGTGTGAAAATGTGAATGATATATCCTCTTGGTGATGTGGCAGGTGGGTTGGAGATGGTGGTGGAAGGTTATATGGCTTAGGAGGCAAGTAAGGGTCTTATCCTTTCTTCCTAGATGCTTTTTCCACAATTTGGCCTCAAAATAGGGCACTACAGGTCGTTCTATAGGATGTCCTAATGCCTCCTACGGGATGTCCTAATGCTCTTATAGGATCCCCTGTATTCCTACACGATCCGGCTGAGAGAAATAGGAGTGATTCGGAAGGTAGTGTAGGGTGTAGGAAAGGTGAATGGCAGGAGAAATAAGGTGAGGGAGTGGCTAGGACTCCTTCAGAGCTTCAAAACAGAGTTTTTAAGATGGCTAGATTTGCTCAACAACACTAGAAAGTTGTTCTTATGGAATGATGAATTGGGTGAGGGACTTAGTGGCTTTTGATGATCATGGATGGATGAGGTTAGGTTGGGGTTTCTGGTCATGAGATCTCCTTGCACTATTGAAACTCCTACACCGCATCAATCACTAGTATTTATCCATGAATCATGTCAAACAATAAATATTTTAAATCTTGCTGCCTATTTCATGCATGGAAAAACATGCAAAGTAATGTGAAAAACTATGAGATCTAATGCAAGGCTGAAGATATCAGAAATGACATTTGAATTCTACTCTTGAAAACTAAAAATATTTTGGCCTAAGTAGCAGAAAACCCTAAATTCCATAAGAAATCAGAATTTTTTCTTTTTGGGGTTGCATAGGAGTTCTTTCCTCAATCCATTATCCCTGAAGGGAGGAGTGAGGCCAAAGCTACCTACTAGCATCTCTTTGGTGTTCCTTTATCTTCCTAAGCTACTATGAGAGCAATGCACAAATGGAAGAAAACTAAACAAATCCATAACTACTTGCAATGAAATAATGCTAAAACCAATTCAACCATTAATATATGAAATCAACCAAACATACAAATACTAGAAGAGAAGCCTTTGCTGCTAGGGTGGGGCCCTAACCCAAGAGCTTCATCCCTCTGTGTCAACTCAGTGTTGGATCAAGGAATGCTCATTCTCATTATCATATTAGAAAATTACATAACAATGTCTTCTACAAGTCTTGATCTCGAAAATGATTAGTGCTCTTACATAAAAAATCTGAATCCTAATGAGGCTCTAGGCCTCTTTATTTATAGAACTAAAGACTTCAACGACTACCTTAAATTTAGGGAGGCTTCACTTGCAAACTCAAGATGAACTAGCTCTTTAACTGTCACTGACTCGGCTGCTTGCAACTCCAAGCTAGTGTGATTTGATGGAAGAATATTCGAATGAGTGAGGATTAAATGAGAAGGATCTATCTCCTACATTTTCTCCTCCTTGTCTCATTCGATTTTCTTCCCTTAATTAGCCAAAATTTCCATGATTTGCTCTCAAAAACTTGCAATCAATGCACATTAGTCCACTAGGCATAACATCTTACTTTTACTCATCTCATTAAGCAAAATATAATCAAAATATGTAAGGATTTATGAGAAGAGTTTATTTAAATAAGCATGGAGGTGTATTAAGGTACATATAGTTACCCAATGATGAGTCTCATCATCACCACCCTACTGAAAGTGTTGCTCATCCTCTAAGCAAATCAATCTATATCCATGTATTTCATTGCTCTAGTGGCCTCCCTGACATCCCATGCTTCTTTCGTAGTTTCTTCTTCTTGTGTATAAAATATTGTCTTCCTCTCTATCTCTTCCCATTGCTTTCTTTCTTCCTCTTCCTTCATTCCTTCTAGCATTCCCAAGAGTAGTGGTGGACTGAGTCTCAAGCCAATCTAATTGACTTTGAGTCTTCCTAGAGCTTTCTTATACATGGGTGTCATGTTTAGTGCCTCTCTCATTCTCTCAGGAGAATGGAATTCAATGATAATCAGTCTATAGGGAAAGGTGTTCCATCTCCTCTGGCAAGCTTTCATGTTGTCATCTCCTAACAACCTGAACATGTTTCAAAGTGTGTGACCGCTTGCTCTTGTGTAGCAAGGTACCTAGGTTCTAGCTTAGGATCATCTGCAATCAAGTTGTGGGTGCTAATGATAGCCATTGGATTTGATTGCTCAACTCTTATCATGAGGGGTTTTGTCTCTTCTCTTGCCATTACTTTCTTCATTTCTGCAGCTCTTAACTCCTCATGATTCATCCATGATGGTAAGGCCATCAATTGCAAGTCCCCTAGTTTTGAATTTGGGTCCCACACATCAAAATCAAGGCCAAATTGTGTACACAAAACTTAGACATTTTTGCTCTATCTTCCAAGGTGCTTTGATCATAGAGATCAATGAATTGTCTATAATCTTGGAAGGGCATAATGCCTCTTTCAAGCTAAGGTTTTAATTTGGAATTGTAGCTACTTCTCCTTAAGATACAAGGCATAAGACTTTGCTCACATCCTGCACTGGATTGCCTCTAAGGATAAACTAGCCATAGCTTCCAACTAACTTTCCCTTTCTTGTAACTATCCCCTCAACCATGCATTCTCTGCTTCTAACTAAGCTTTCATCATTGCTTCTCTATCCCTTATGTTGCTCAGTTCTCTACCCATCTCCCTTACTTTCTCCTCCATGTGGCCTACATCCTCCACTCCTTTAGATTTGGAAATTTTCATCCACCTATGTGTTCTTGCCCTTTCTTTTTCAAGCCCAAAGAATAAGGGGATGGAAAATTTTAGTGGAATTGTTAGGCCCCTATACTACTAGTGTAACCCCTTATGGTTATTAGTACAACCCACTTATTATATTGATGTAGCCATGTAGTGCCCATATTGTTACTATTGTGCTCCATAGAAGCCCACTATTGTTATTATTGTGCCCTTACATTATTATTGTTATGTCGGCTATGATTATGTTATGACCCCTTAGACTCCTATATATAGAAAGGAGGTCTTTTCATTTGTATCATCCAAGAATTTTTCATTTATGTAATGTAAAGGAGGTTGCCCCCTCGAAGAGGCTAAATTCTAAGGCATTGATCTAACTTTTCTATCTTTTCTTGAGTTGGTTTCATAACATTTGGTATCAGAGCTTTGGATTCTAGGGTTTCGCTGCTCCAAACAGGTCATCGTGGAATTTTCACTATAACTTTTTTTCTGCGATGTTTCAGAAGTTGCAAAAAAAACCCATTTGAGAAGAAATCGCGCTGAACTTCGAATCCGAAGTTCAGAGCTTTTCGCGCTATATTTGTGGAGATATGATCCGAGGAAGTTGGTCTTTTTGTAGACTCCTGAATTACATTCCAAACAGGTGACCTGGGGAAAATCATCATAACTTTCTCTCTGGGGATCGGATTGAAATTTCGTAAGAAGGTACAAAAAGAGGACGGACTGTAGTTTCTTTTATGCCTTTTTCAGATCCAAAGGTCGAAACACTAACTTGTGGCACGTCGTACAAGTTCCCTCTACCGAACTAGTCTATAATCAAGTCACTGTGGGAGATTTCACATAACTCTTTCTTGGAGAATCCAATTTGGATTAGACTGGTGGCATAGGAAAGAGGAAATAGAGGGCTACTACAAGTCACAATTTCAGAACTTAAAGATCTGAAAGTACAGAGTTACAGTCGTTTCAAGATCGAGCTCCTAAAATCAAGAAAAATCAAGATGAGGAAGTTTGATGGCAAGGATCCTGTAAATTGGATAATTCAGATGGAGCAATATTTTGATCTACATGGTGTACCACTGTTACAAAAGGTACGTATTGCATCCTCATATTTAGAACCTGATCAACTTTTATGGTATGAAGGGCTTTGTTCTCGTAAACGAATTGTTACGTGGTCAATTTTCACAGAGGAAATGATAGCACCTGATGAGGATACAAAGAGCAATACCTTATTTAGAGCAACACCACAACAATTGGAAAGAATAAAAGGGATTTGTGACATAGTGGAAAGAAAAATTATGGAAACCAGGAAGCATACCCCTCACAACTATAAAGATGGAAGTGTTATTTCTCCTAGCCTTCCACAACCTACAAGGGTTACACCACAATAATTGGAAGAAAAAAGAGAGAAAGGGCTTTGTTACAATTGTGATAGAAAATGCACTAAAGGTCATAAGTGTGCTGAGAAGAAATTATTTTACATAGAATATGAAGAGGAGGAAGAAAATTATCAAAAAACATCAAAAGAAGAGGATCTATGCTAGGACCCCACACCAGGGAAAGAAGAAATGAATCAGACCATATCTTGTAAAGCATTGGCAAGAATTACCACTCCTCAAACTCTCAAGATAGAAGGACATATCAAGAAGAAAAAGGTGCAAGAAGTGAATGATCACATCGAGAAAGAAGAAATGAATCCAACCATATCTTGTAATTCATTGATCGAAATTACCACTCAAACTATCAAGATAGAAGGACATATCAAGAAGAAAAATGTTCAAGAAGTGAAAGATCACATCGAGCATCAAGAAATGAATCTGACCATATCTTGTAAAGGATTGGAAGAAATTGCCACTCCTCAAACTCTATAGATAGAAGGACATATCAAGAAGAAAAATGTTCAAATAGTGAAATATCACATCAAGCATCATCAAGAAGTTTTCCAAATTTTAAAGGATAACACCACTTCGATGCAAAATCAAACGAAGCAACAGGTAGATCAACATTGTAGTGAAAAATGTTTTGATGTAGGTGATTGGGTATTTTTACTGCTACATCTCAAGCAAGCTATTTATGAGAAGGAAATGTTGGCAATGCTACATGCACTTAAAAAATGGCGACCTTACAGAATGGGAAGTGTTAGAGTCTGTTTGGTCAGCCCTTCGTCAGAGATCAAAACTCTTTTGCATTTCAATTTTAGGTGTCCCGCTCCATTTACTCAGCTGCATTTCGCTAGGGACATGCCATGATTTGATGAAGAAAGTCATGCTAGTCATTTTCCCTCATGTCTGGCCCCTGCTAGGTTAGGTCTTGGTCCATAATCACTGAAATTCATGATAGTCAAGGTCTGGTCATATTACAGGACAAAGTTATATTTTATATTTGGGTTTAGGAAATCATCAATGTGGTCTTTGAAAAACATGTCCAGAACAAGCCATGCAGGCCAGAGGGAGACCTTATATAGCTATGGCTCCAAAAGCTTCATCATCACCTGAAGAGACATCGACTCTTCTTCAAAACTCTGTTTTGAAGAAAAGTCAAACAAGGTCAACTATGACAAAATTTTCCAAAAAAATCGCCAGTCGACTTTTTCAGATGCAGCCATGGTTTCCATGGCCAAATGCCCAGTCACACAGTCCTCACAAAGAAATGCCGAAAATCTCATCATGAGAGCCAAAATTTCAAAGAAAAATGAAAATCAAGGTGTTTTAAAGTCAATGAAAAAAGTGCAAAACACAAACATTAGAAAGTGGGTTTTCAAGGAAGAAAAAATCAAACCAATTTCTCTCAAGCCTATATATATACTTGTTGTGGCCCAAAGCAAAGCCATTGTTCCATTGAAGACTTGGATAGACATTACAAAAAGTGGGAGAGCAAAATCGTGAAAGTGTGAGTGAGTGAGAGTTGGTTTGGGAAGCGCGACGCATACAACAGGGAGCGCGGCGCACACAGAGGGCGTGGCGCATAGGCAGCCTGCCCGCCATTCGGCTTTTGCAAGGGCACAATGCACACCCAGCGCGCGGCACACTGGGCTTGGCGCGCGACGCACACAACCAGGGGCATAAAAACAGTGCAAATCATTCCAAATCTCGATGAAGGCTAGCAAATCAAGAGGTAGGCCCTGTTGACACCTCTCCTCTCTCAAATTTGTCAATAATTTGGTGTGCATAAGATATTTAAATGGTACCCCAAAAGCACAAGATCGACCATGAAAAAATCATCAAGAAAATCAAGAAATGGGGTTGCAAAATGTGATGATAAGCACCAAGGTTCTGCTCCCCTCCCCTTGTCCCCTCACTCCTCATCGTTCCCACCTCCATTCCACCATGTTTCCTAAAGAAACCACCCTAAAACGGCCCTAAAACCCTCTCCCCTATTTTTCAAACAAGTCTGCGCGACTTTTACAGTGTGCGGTGCACACGAGGTGGCGCGCCGCACTCAGGGCGCGCGGTGCACTGGGAGCCTGGCCACAATGCAAAATCGCCACTAGCATGGCGCATACCCAGCACGTGGTGCACTGGGCAAAGTGCGCGGCGCACAGACCTATAAGCCCAAAAAATGTACTAAATTGCCCAAAATTTTTGTGAATAACCCTCAATGTTGGAGAGTTAGCCCAACTACCTTCATCATTGGCATTTAAAACTGGAAGAGGAACGTGATTTCGATGACCATGAATCAAATGTAAAAAAAAATTAAAAAGTAAAGCAAACATGACACAAAGAAGGTCAAGAAGCTAGGGTTTTGCTACAGTGACATTGTTGCTAAAGTATGCTCCTACCCTACCTCTATCAGCTAATTCCCCTGTAGCAGTTTCCCCTAATAATCACCCTAGCTCCACTGTAATCATATCCATTCGTTCCCTTTTTTCCTATGGCTCAAGATACCCAAACCCTACCCCATCAAACACCATACCCAAAACGCTCCCAAATCCCTAATAAACTTCTCCTTTTAAACCCCTATTCCCCTTTTCATCATCCCCCTCCTAACACTCCCTGTTTTATTGTCCCCTTGGTGACAGATTTTCAGAGCATCTATCAGTTTCATTGGATTCAGAGGGAAGCATAAAACTCAGGGTACAAACAGCAATAATGGCATCAGAAAATTCATCAAATTATGAGGAGGGGACCCACAGTGACACATCTTCAGAAGAGAGAGCCCATAGAAGACATCACTGGAGCGGAGACATCTTAGAGATGAGCCAAGCATCCTCACTGAGCTGCAGGCATGCCCACTGGCCATGTCTTGTTTCCAGCACTGGGCATGTTATGAATTTTGTCAAAAGGTGGCAAATGTCAGAGTCCATCATGAGTTGGCCCGACTTTTTTCTCTTCATCTACAGGGAGGTCAATCTGTCCTGGCTTGGGTCACTTTCACATTGACATCGGAAACCATATCAGTGGCAACAGGAATACCGAACATTAGGGAACAGTGGCATAAGAAAAAGAAGGTGG
Source organism: Pinus tabuliformis (assembly GCA_031772625.1). Taxonomy (NCBI): domain Eukaryota; kingdom Viridiplantae; phylum Streptophyta; class Pinopsida; order Pinales; family Pinaceae; genus Pinus; species Pinus tabuliformis. Next base: position 1,161,358,285 of record CM062804.1, read on the forward strand.
AGAGGCATCACTATGAGCCTTACATCAAGAACAGCTGCTTGAGCCAGCTCACCAGAGTTTTTCCATTCAGATTTTTTAGAGATGAATATGCCCCACTCATGAGATTGATCATGAAGTATTTCAGTTGTGAGGGGGGGTTTTTACACCTTTATGCATATCACATCAGGTTGCTCATGCACTTCACCTAGGTGTGGATGATGCGCCTCCCAATTTTCATTTGCAACAACATTGAGAAGATGAAAAACTTCATGCAGCGCAAGACCCCTCGACAGTAGCTAAACAATGTCTATCATTTTTCTCTCATCCGGATTTTGGTGGACCATCAGTTGGGATTGCAGGGTATTGCTTGGGAGGACTTCATCTCCCGTGATTTCTTCAGCACTCCACCGATGGTATCAGAGGCAGAGCATGAGGTGGGGGGTCCTTCACCTCAATTTCAGCTACACGAGACTGCCACCATGCCAGTATACATCACATACCAGAAGGGCAGTAGACCGTTGTTTGCAGCAGCAAAGCGAGTTTTATCTCCACCCGGGGTGGAAGGGGCCTCGCTTCCGACATCAGCACCACAGGAGAAGGATAAGGGCAAGGAGCCAGTGTAGGAGGAAGGGCCATCAGGTGAGCAGGATACCAAGTTTGTTCTCTTCCAGGATGATGAGACAGATGCAGAACCTACGAATGCTGAGCTGGGAGAGATCATTCAGGAGCAGCAATTAGTGATTGAGAACCTATCCCTGGACTTGGAGAGGGCCAAGTGGAACGTGCAGTATCTGGAGCAGAGGAACAAGCAACTTGAGGATTGGCTAGTTGAGATAGAGTTGCAAATGATCAAGGAAAATCGGCGACACATCCTGGCAACACAAGGCAGACCTATGGAGCAAAGAGACGAGGACCAGGAGTATGCATTAGAGAAAGTGAACGTTCACTTGGAGCAGTGGTTGGACAAAGCTAACAAGGAGAAAGATATGCTGAGGTGCATGACTCACCACTACCAGGCCCAAAACATGAGCTCCAAAGCAAGGATCAGGAGCCTAAAGGCAAAATTGAGCAAAGCGACAAAAGAGGCAAAGGAGGTAAAGGAGCAATATCGACTTTGAATCTTGGCTAAGGCTTCCTTGGAACAGCATAGCACTTCATAGGGAACCTCCAGCCCAAATTTCAAAAAATTTGGGCAAATTTTGGTCACAGGCAAATTTTTTGGACACAAAACAGGAAATTCCTCCCTATGCGCCGCGCCACTCGCGCGACGCTAAAAATCTAGGGCTCCAATCGAGGAACGGCTTGCGTATTTGGATTCATCATCGAAAATTACGAATACCGACGTTCGAGAAAGAAATTTTGACAAGATCTGAGTCTCCTAAAGGTCAAAAAACACCCAAAAATGGCCTCTCTGCCACGTTTTTGACACACAGAAAGAAGTCTTGGGAGAATGAAGATTTGGAGGGGAAAATGAGCACCAAATTGGGAAACTCTAGTGGGGTTAGGAAGAAAACAGGATATTCTTTCCAACAAGCCCACTTGGGCACATTTTCGACACTTGAAAGTGCCCCAAAACAAGCTCCAAAGTGGCGCGATGCACAGAGAATTTGGCGTGGCGCACAGAAGAAAAAACTGCCAATTTGCTCCCGTTTTGCGAAATTTCGGGTCGCGACTTCTCCAAGTGGGCCCGGTCATCTACACTTCGATTTTTTGGCACCAAAGGCGGCATTTAAAGAGTTTTCTCTCTAGATGGGCATCTATCCAAGTGGCAAAAGAATGCAAAGGGTCACTCCAGCCAAATGTCATGCTTGAGAGCGTTGCACCTGTAGCTGATGGTTGGCTCTCCATCTCCTTTTCGGAATGATTTGAGTAACTTACCAACCCCTGGGTGTTCTATCTCTTCCTCACACATTCTATATATTGTATGCAAGTTATTTGCAAAGGGTTGGCTGGCTTGTAACTTCTGGGAGACTGTGGGAAAGAAACTTTGTTTCTGCACTGTGTATTTTTTATAGAGAATTAATGAAAGGCAGCGGCTCTGTTTCATGAGATTCTTGTGGTTGTGAGTGTAGCAAATGTGTTCTTATGTTCCATATGTATCTTGTTATGTTTCATATTTCAATTCATGTTTCATTTCCATGAAATTTTCTAAGTGAGATTAGGTAGAATTCAATTTATATTGCTCTGCCTGTGGCAAAATTTCATGTGCAATGTTTTTCTTCTGTTGAAAAGGATTCATGCAACTATGCCCTTTTCACTTTCTTCAGCAATCTTTCCATTTCATGTTACCTTAAACTGAATTTTCTGCTCTTTCCGCCTACCTTGCCTCATGGAATAATCTGTGCCTTCATATTCAATTCTCTATTCTTTGCTGAGCGCCAGTCCCATATACATCCCAGAAGCTCTGTCATTCATAAAATTGTTTTCAAAATCCCTTTTCAATTACTAGCCTAAGGTAAATATTGCATTTTAAGTCATCTCAGACCATTTTTCTTATCCATTCGCTGAGCGTGACTCGGAGAGAGCCCACTCCTGCTCTACTAGGGCTAGCTACTAGACTGAGAGTGGTTTGTGGTTATCCTAATTTTTTCCTTTCTTCAGCCTAAGGCAGATTTAGGTGCTAACATAGTGGTGACCATACTGGGCACAAGTTGAAAATCAAATCCCCTTGTTTCATAATAATTCTAGGCTTCCAGATGATGAGCTTAGGATTGGAATGGCTGAGTAAGTTGGTTGTGTCTCGTAATTTCTCCCAATAGCATGTTGGCTTCGAAATGATATACCAGAACGAATCCAGACCCAGACCCTCCTAATATTTACGAAAACCCCAATTTGATCCCAAGACTCCTTTGTTAAGAAAACACCATAACTCCCGTGTTCAAATCCCATTCATGTCCCGATATTTTTGAGTATCTTGAAGAGCTTGAGTTTGACGAACGATTTGAGATATCGTTGTTTGAATCTAAATCTGAAAGGGCTGTTGATTATACCGTCCCCAATCCACAATTTCTTGTAGGCCTTGAAACAAAAAGAGCCAATAGACTAATTGATAATTACATTGCAACACAGCCCCAAACTCCAAGTGCAAGCCCCTTGCAAACTGTGCACACTCCTCCAACACCTCCAAGGCCAAATCCACCGAGAATGATGGTTGCCCGTTTCACACCCCCTGTTCTGCCCCAAGTCCTAGATGACATGGAAAATGATTATCAAAGTAAAATCCCATTTTTTGATGGCACTCCTAACATCATTACTGCTCAGTAACATGTGGACAAAATGGCAGACTTCTATGAACTCCATGAGATCGATGCAGAGAACGTGGCAATGAGGCTCTTTGTACAAACTTTTGCAGGTGATGTGAGGAAATGGTTCAGAGGTTTGACGACTGCAAGTATCACTACCTTGGCTGAGCTACAAAGACAATTTTTGAATTGGTGGGAAGTGAAAAAGAATCCCCTCCAAATTCTGGCCGAATATGAGAAAATTAAACAAATGCCGGTGAGTCGGTCCAAGATTATTGTGTTAGATTTAATGCAGTCTACAACGAAATTCTAGACCATCTAAAGCCACCAGTGGGACTAGCGATGATGAAGTTTCCAGATGTTTTTGATGCTGACATGGCATACCAATTAAGAGAAAGAGAACTGGCTACAATGGAAGGCATGCAGAAAATTGCGATCAGCGTTGAGGCAAATCTGCTGTCCAAAAGAGCTAGAGTGAAAGCAGAGAAGAAAACCATGGTGAAAGAAGAATCTTCTTCAATGGATCAGCTGCTCAAAAAGGTAGAACAGATGCTTGAAAGGGTAAAACTTGACAAGCTAGAGCCACAAGTTAGGAATCCTAACTTTTGTGGCCAACAGCAGCCGCAAGATAGGATAAGACAAAGAGATCAGCGAACTCAAGAGCAAACAACACAACAACTGGTACAAACAACTTTGCAGCAGAATTTTGTGCATGGACCAAAGTCAGATGAGGATGGGAATGTAATAGGCGAGGAAAACCATCTCTTTACTCCAGATGAGCTGCCTACTTACATCACCGAAGAGGAAGAATGTGCAGTAAATTCAGCTACACACCAAGACACTGATTTTATTCTAGCTAGCGACACCGTGTTGGAGGAAGAATCAGAAGAATATCAAAGAGGGTATATGAATGCTTTGTCTGCACAACAACAGCGATATTCCCTTAGAAACAAAGATGTACCAGCCAAACCAATTCAAAAAAAGAAGGAGGGTGAAACAACAAAGAATGATCCATCAGCTACACAAAGAAAGGGAAAGGAGGCGGTTGGTCCTAAGAGCAGTAAATCAAAATCAGCAGAATAATCACAACAACCAACCACATCAAAAGAGAAGGAAAGGAAAGAGATCCCAATCAAAGAGGTAGATAGAACTCCCACTTTTAGCCTATAGAATGAGATTTCTAAGTTAAAGGTATCCATCCCCTTGACTGAAATCATGAAGAACTACAGTTATAGAGGATAGATTTCTAAAATGTTGAATTTGGACCCAATGTCCGACATGGTAAATGTAGAAGATGATCAGCCTGAAATGATTTTTGGGCCAGCAACGAATGGTGAGTCTCCCGATAGCATTGTGCCACCCTTCTATATCAGTTTATGATTGCATGATTTTGTGTTACACAACGCCATGTTCGATTCCAGAGCTTCTCACAATCTCATGCCCAAGGCTATCATGGATAAGCTTGGTCTGGACATCACCCGGCAATATCATGATCTATATTCATTCGATTCCAGCAGAGTAAGATGTATAGGACTCATCAAAGACTTGGTTGTGAGTTTGGATCAGCTTCCTATGAAAAATGTTCTGATGGATGTGGCGTAGCAGATATTCCTCCAAGGTTTGGCATGCTTCTTTCTAGGTCTTAGGTAGCGAAATCGAAAGGGACACTACAGCTGGATTTCTCCTATGCAACAATCCCAGTGTTTGGAAAAATGAGGAAGTTGTATTGGGAACAAAAGATGAAATATATGATCACAAGCATGGAGAAACCGATAAATCATCCTATTAACTATGTACATACAGATTTAGAGTCTTTTGTTTTGTTTTTAGATAGTTTAATTGAGATAGATAGTCAGATAGTAGAAGCAGACGACATTCCAGAAATAACAGAAAATTTCAGAGAAATCTTGAAGAAAGAAGGACAAGAAAAGCAGCAAAATATTGGGCAATCAGCTGAAAATGATGGACAACAAGCAAACAATGGACAACAAATAGATTTCCAGCACTTGCAAGAAGACGAAGAAGGCTTGTGGACCATGGATTTTGATGGAGCAGTAGGGAATGATGGCGTTGGTATTTGTATTTGGGTACGTAGTCCTTTCTCCGCCCCAAACAAAGTGCCTAGCAGCGTGAGAGTTTGCTCTTACAAGCTGGCCTTTGAATGTTCAAATAATGAAGCTGAGTATGAAGCTCTGATTGTTGGCTTGAAGATTCTTAGAAAGCTGAATGCAAAGATGATTTTGGTATATGGCGACTCCGAGTTGGTGATAAAACAGGTCAGAGGTGAGTATCAAGCAAAAGATCCTAGGATGCGGGCCTATCGTAATGCAGTTTTGGACATCTTGAAGCTATTTTTCGAATACACCTTGACATGTGTGCCATGAATACAAAATAGTATTGCTGATGCTCTTGCCAAGGCAGCGAGCAGCTTGAAGCTCACCATGAACTCTAGCAATAAATTTGAAATCCATGTCAAGCATCGTCCAACCATTCCAGACAATCAGCGACATTGGCAAGTGTTCCAAGATGATGAGGAGACTAAAGATTTTCTACTCAACAAAGGCAAGTTCAAAGAAACCTCAATCGATGTGGAAAATGATGAGGGCAAAGGGAATGGTACAGATGAAATGCAGATCAATCACATGGACTTATTACAACTAAAGAATAACATCATTCCTAAAGGCTTGATACCGCTAGAGGAACTTTTTGATCAGGATGATGTAGCCCGCAAGCCAACATTGCAGTCGACAGAGAAGGGTGTAGAAGAGGTCAACATCGGTACAACTGCCAATCCAAAGTTGGTAAAATTGTCCAAAGCATTACCGCCAAAGATCAAGGACAAATATATCAATTTGATGGCTTCATTTTCCGATGTATTTGCTTGGGATTATTCTGATTTAAAGACCTATGATATGAATATCATTCAGCACACAATACCCATCAAGCCTAATCAAAAACCATTTAGACAAAAGCTAAGAAGGATAAATCCAAAGTTGCTGCCATCTATCGAAAAGGAGGTAAATAGGTTGTACAAGTCAGGTATCACTATGCCCATCAGATTTTCAGATTGGATATCTAACTTAGTACATGTACGCAAGAAGACCAGTGAGATCTGCCTATGCATCAATTTCAGAAATCTAAACAAGGTCTCATTGAAGGACAAATATCCGCTACCCAAGATGGACCATATACTTCAGTGAGTAGTGGGGGCATCTCATACGTCGCTACTTGATGGTTATTCCGGATATAACCAAATTTCTGTCCATGAAGATGATAGGGACAAGACAACATTCACCACTCCATGGGGAACCTTTCACTATGCCAAAATGCCATTTGGTTTAAAGAATGCAGGTGCCACATTTCAGCGGGCAATGGACTTGGCATTTGCGAATGAGAAGGATGTGTTTTTGGTGGTGTACTTGGATGATTTGACGGTGTTTTCAAAGTCTGATGAAGAACACATGCATCACCTAAAAATTGTCTTTCAAAAATGCAGGAAATATGGTCTATCGCTGAATCCAAAGAAGAGCTTGTTTGCCATAGAGGAAGGAAAATTACTTGGGCACATCATCTCAAAGGATGGCATCCATATAGACTTAGCACGTGTGCAAGCAATTCAGCAAATCGATCTGCCCAGGAACAAAAAGGAAATACAATCATTCAATGGTAAGATGAATTTTCTGTGTCGTTTTGTGCCTAATCTTGCAGAACACTTGAAAGAAATGACCAACATGCTTAAGAAGGACAACCAGGTGAAATGGACAGAGGAGGCTGTAAAATCTTTCAACTTGGTCAAATTGGCCCTTTCTTCAGCTCCAGTTCTAGTTAGCCCGGACTACACTCAAGATTTCATATTGTTTTCATTTGCGTATGAGCACACTATGGCAGCGGTATTATTGCAGAAGAGGGATGATCATGAAAGACCCATTGCATTCTTCAGCAGGGCTATAAGGGATGCAGCTTTGAAGTACAACATCATTGAGAAGCAAGCCCTGGCATTGGTAAAGGCATTGAAGGATATCCGAGTGTATATCCTACATTCTCACACTCTGGCCTATGTTCCTAATACTGTTGTAAAAGATGTTTTAGTGCAGAATGATCCGGAAGGGAGAAGAGGCAAATGGATCGCAGCCTTGCTAGAATACGATGTGGAGATAAAGCCTACAAATCTGGTCAAAGGACAGGGTTTGGCGAAGCTGATGGCCGAATCGAACTTACATGCATTAGACATAAATCTAATCGCTGCCATGTCCGATGAGAATGAGGAAGGAACATCAATTCAGGTATCTAAAATCTTTTCTTTGTCCCCATGGTATTCAGATATAATATATGTGCTGAAAAATCTATCACCACCGCTCGGCATGACTAGAAACAAAGCAAGAACACTCAAATTGAAAGCTGCCAAGTTTTGTATTTTGAATTCTGCACTGTATTGGAAAGATCCCGGTGGCATTTTGTTAAATTGTTTGGTGGAAGAGGAGGAAAAGAAAGTCATGGAGGATTTCCACGGAGGAGAATGTGGAGGTCATCTTTTTTGGAAGTCAACAGCGAACAAGATTTTGAGAGCAGGGTACTACTGGCCTACTTTGTTTGCTGATGTGCATAAGATGGTCAAGCATTATCATAAATGTCAGATTTTCGAAGGGAAATAGAAATTAAATCCGTTGCCACTTAAGCCTATTGAAGTGAGCGCTCCCTTCCAGTAGTGGGGGTTGGATTTCATTGGGGAAATTCATCCCGCCTCTTCCGGACAGCATAGGTGGATCCTTACAGCGATGGACTATTTCACAAAATGGATTAAGTAGCCCCTACCAGACAAGCGATGGACATGGTAATCATTTCATTTCTTGAAAATAACATCTTGTCTCGCTTTGGCTGTCCAAACAAATTAATCACTGATAATGCAGTAGCTTTCAAATCGAAAAGGATGGTAGAATTTTGTCATAAATATCATATAATTTTGGGTCATTCAACTGCCTATCATCCGCAAGGAAATGGATTGGCGGAATCTTCGAATAAATCTTTGGTCAACATCATCAAGAAGCTGCTGGAAATAAATAAGAAGAGCTGGAACAAGAGGTTGGTCCATGCGCTTTGGGCAGATCGGATCAGTCAGAAAAAGTCTATTGGTATGTCACCGTTTGAGCTGGTTTATGGAGTGGACACAGTATTTCCCACTTCTCTTGCTTCCCCGGTGGTTAAGCTTCTTTAGGAGGTGGCAGTGAGGAAGATCCCATGCAGAGAAGGCTGAATCAAATGATCCACTTGCAGCAAACAAGAGAAGAAGTTTTCAAAAGCACATCCAAGTTGCAGGAAAAGATAAAGAAAATCTATGACCGAAAATCTAAAGCGGATAAATTTCAGTTGGATGATGTAGTGCTGAAGTGGCATGCTAGGAATGAAGAGAAAGGCAAGCATGAAAAGTTTGAAAATCTATGGAAAGGTCCTTTCAAGTTCGCAGCATATAGGTGTCAGAATGCCTTTCTTCTGAAGGAAATGAACGGGGAAGACTGTCCTGGAGGGCCAATCAATGGTTGGCTGCTCAAGCGGTATCACTATTGATCTATTAACGCTGCTTCCATTGTCATTGTAAATACCATTTTTATTTCAGTTTGGTTTCAGTCTGTAAAGTCAATTTTTGAGTTATTTCAAGGTCAAGTTTGAGTCAATTTCTTGGTTATTCCAGTTGTACAAATAAGTCAGAGTCCTTTTTTGTTTATTAAAATGATGACTCCATAGCCTAATGGACAAAATGCACTATCTAGATCCTTGAGAGATCTACTATTCTTGGCACCTCCAAGGAGCTACCATCCCCCATTGGAGCCAATGTTAGAGTCGGTCTGGTCAGCCCTCCATGAGAGATCAAAACTCTTTGTGTATTTCAATTTTAGGTGTCCCGCTCCATTCACTCAGCTGCATTTCGCTAGGGACATGCCATGATATGATGAAGAAAGTCATGCTAGTCATTTTCCCTCATGTCTGGCCCCTGCTGGGTCAGGTCTTGGTCCATAATCACTGAAATTCATGATAGTCAAGGTCTGGTCATATTACAGGACAAAGTCATCTTTTATATTTGGGTAGGAAATCATCAATGTGGTCTTTGAAAAACATGTCTAGAACAAGCCATACAGGCCAGAGGGAGACCTTATACAGCTATGGTTCTGAAAGCTTCATCATCACCTGAAGAGACATCGACTCTTCTTCAAAATTCTGTTTTGAAGAAAAGTCAAACAAGGTCAACTATGACAAAATTTTCCAAAAAAATCGCCAGTTGACTTTTTCAGATGCAGTCATGGTTTCCATGGCCAAATGCCCAGCCACATAGTCCCCGCAAAGAAATGCCGAAAATCCCATCAGGAGAGCCAAAATTTCAAAGAAAAATGAAAATCAGGGTGCTTAAAAGTCAATGAAAAAAGTGCAAAACACAAACATTAGAAAGTGGGTTTTCAAGGAAGAAAAAATCAAACCAATTTCTCTCAAGCCTATATATATACTTGTTGTGGCCAAAAGCAAAGCCATTGTGCCACTGAAGACTTGGAGAGACATTACAAAAAGTTGGAGAGCGAAATCGTGAAAGTGTGAGTGAGTGAGAGTTGGTTTGGGAAGCGCGGCACATACAACAGGGAGTGCGGCGCACACAGAGGGCATGGCGCACAGGCAGCCTGCCCACCATTCAGCTTTTTCAAGGGCATGATGCACACCCAGTGCGTGGTGCACTAGGCTTGGCGCGCGACGCACACGGCCAGGGGCATAAAAACAGTGCAAATCATTCCAAATCTCGGTGAAGGTTAGCAAATCAAGAGGTAGGCCCTGTTGACACCTCTCCTCTCTCACATTTGTCAATAATTTGGTGTGCATAAGATATTTAAATGGTACCCCAAAAGCACAAGATCGACCATAAAAAAATCATCAAGAAAAATGAGAAATGGGGTTGCAAAAATGTGATGATAAGCACCAAGGTTCTGCTCCCCTCCCCTTGTCCCCTCACTCCTCATCGTTCCCACCTCCATTCCACCATGTTTCCTAAAGAAACCACCCTAAAACTGCCCTAAAGCCCTCTCCCCTATTTTTCAAATAAGTCTGGGAGACTTTACAGTGCGCGGCGCACACACGAGGTGGCGCGGCGCACTCAGGGTGCGTGGTGCATTGGGAGCCCGACCACAACACAAAATCACCACTGGTGCATCGAATACCCAGCGCACAGTGCACTGGGCAGAGCGCGCGATGCACAAACCTATAAGCCCAAAAATTGTACTAAATCACCCAAAATTTTTGTGAATAACCTTCAAGGTTTGAGAGGTAGCCCAACTACCTTCACCATTGGCATTTAAAACTGGAAGAGGTAGCCCAACTCCCTCTGTTTCTAGTTCTGGTGTTCTAATTATTTGAATAGATTGAACCAGTCTGTTATTTGGGTTTGGGTTGGGTTGGGCTAGGAGTTATGGTCTTAAATTAGACTGGGGGTTTTGTTGTAGCGCTGGCAGTGTAGGTTGAGGGAGTGGAATGATTCCTACTGGCTGACTCATCGTTCTTTGCTAGTTTGTCTGCGAGGCATGACTCTGTGAATTAGGAGGGGACCATTGTGTTGGATATGCATTGTTTTGCCAATGTGGTGGAGCATAGGGAAAATTTGGCCAATTAGATTAGCTTGTTTGGTTCAGCCATGGAGAGGATGAAGGAAATGGTTGTTGCGACCAATTTGGGAAGGGAGGTTGATTTTGCCACATTGTATTATATTGCTGAGCATGATATTATGGAGGTTGAAAAGAAGAAGCTGGATCGGGGAACATATCCGATTGTCGTGGCTGCCATTGACGACGCTGGTTAAGTAGGTACACCGATTCTGGTTCTTCTTCCACTTCTTTGTATACATCTTTCAAACCAGGAAGTGAGGGACAAATTTGTGTAGAGTGGTCTTTTGTACAAATGGCACAGACTTGAATTGCATCTAATGGGTACTCTTTGTGTTGTGTTTCTTTCTGCATCTGGGACAAAAGACTGCTAGATTTTTCTCTGCCTCTGCTTGTTTCTGCTTGGCTTGCATAATATCGAGCTGCGTTGTTAGAGTCCCCAATATATTAGTTTTGAAATTTTCTAATAAATTTCCAATTTCTACTCGAGTTACTCCTTCTGCAAAGATCTTGTTGTCCCTTGTAATCCTGTCATGTTCTATTGGTTTTAGTCTGGTGCTACCTCGTGAACTCCTGATACATAAATCAATAATGTCAGCAAAATTTTCTTGATAAATATCTCATTTTACCATTATGTTTAGTGTTTCAATCCATTGTTCCCTCATACCTTTAATTATTGTTGTTTTTAATACATTATCAGGTAAGGGTAATGATGCAAAAGGAGATCTTTGAATATTATACTAAAAATGTTCAACATACTATTCTAATGTTTCATTACGTCTAGCTACCATTTGAAATATTTCATCTTTTAACTATCTGGACCTATAATAATCCTGATATTTCTTTAGAAAATCTTCTTTCATTTGATCCCAGTTATTTATAACACCTCCACCCAACCCCATAAACCATCATCAAGCAGCCCCTTTCAATGTAGAGCAAATTAATTTCAGCTTTTGGGGATCGGTGGTATAGTCATATCCTCTGCACAACACATCAAATAAAAATAAAAATGCATCTGGATCTTCTGATGTATACCATGGAATGTAGGGATACGCTGGAGAGGAATGGCCTTCATAGGTGCATTAGCTGCAGTATCTACAATGGGATATTGTAGTGTAGAGATCTGGGTTTTTGGCTGATTCTGGGCCATTTGGTCAAATATGTGCCAATAACCTTCTAGGATGTCTAGGAGGGTATTCCTAGGCTGGCTAATAGGAATGGCCTTAACAACACTTCCTTGATCTGGGATAATGAGAGTTCCAAGCTGAATTAATGTTTGGGGGGATTCTTCATTTTGAATGATCTTTACAGCACTTCCCTTATCTGGGCTACTTAATCGCTGAATTATCCCAAGAGGAGATTTTGGCTCTTCAGTTTCCCCTGTTTCTACTCTTTCCTGACAGAGATTACTAAAGTTCCCTTCTTGCAATGATTTTGGACTAGAATTTTCAATTTCTTGAAAATCTTGCCCCTCAGTTTGGCTATGCACCTTAGAAAAGGCTACAGATGGTGATCCTGTGGCCTGAGGGGAACTAGTAGGTTGTCTAGAAGCAACTTTTCTGGGTCCTACTGAACGCTGAGATTCTATTTTCTTAAGGATTTTGTCTATAAAGGTTGATCGACCAAGGGTCACCGGCCGCTTAGCTTTTTCAGGTTTGGATAGTGGTTTAGGATTCTTTTCAAGTTGATTTTGCTTAGTCATGCACACAAATCAAATGCTACTTTCTACCCAAAACAACAACAAATCTACAGGAAAGTGAGTAGGGGAGCAGGGTTGTTACATGCTTCGTACGCAGGTTCTTACCTTCCATTTTTAAAACCCAATTCTCTCCTAGCAGGTACTTACACTACTCTGAAAAGAAACAAATGGCTACACTCTTCCCCAGAAATGACGCCAAAATGTCGAGCAGTGAAAAGGGTCTTTTTCACCTCTATTTACCCTACATTAATTGTCAATCCAGGTATGATTTGTTATCTCAAAGAGTGTACTTAGTCTGAGGCAATCATTTGTTAGAGTAATGCTAGTATTATAGTGCGTTAAATACAAGAGTAAACGGATGCTTTCAATAAAATCTACTTTCAAAAAGAAACTTAACACTAAATCATTCACTCAGAAAACTACAACAACTTATTAGTCAAGGGTACAGTAAGAATAACTCGTCCCTTTGGAAACTGATGTAATTGAGAAGCAATTTAAAGGAAAAGATCATCAACCTGGGAATTGGACAACAACTGTCAGTGTTCACTATAGTTTTAGATTGTTCTCGGCACGTCAAAGCAATGATAATTGAAATGACAGGAAATGAAACAATGACTGATCTATTTAACTCAATTGAACAACAAAGCTTTAATCTACGAAAATGAAGCAATAATTGCAATCCTCACTCAGAATTGATTTGAACAGCAAACGAAAATGGGACAACACACTAACGGATGCTATGAAATATTGAACAACGACTTGAACCGAATGTAAATGCACGACAAACCAAATCAAATATTACATGAAACACTTTACTGTTGAAGGAATAGTAATTTGAGGTTCGACATAACAATTATTAATCATGTTTGTGAAGAAACAACAATTGCGATCACGGTGGAACAACAGTGCCAAGGAACAGTAATCACATTTGGAAGTAAACCGTAGATAAATGGAAAATAATACCGATTTATAAATACACAGCACTATTACTCTGTAATCGAATAGTAACGGTAATTTGTAAGGAACAACAATGCTATACAGTAATATCAGATTGTTAAAGGAACAACAATAGGATATAACTTCAGAATGAGTAGTATAACATTCTTGTGCAGAGAATAACCTTACTATTTAAATAAGAACGAAATATAACAGAGCTAAGATATGAAATAATAAGGAACGAAAGATTACTGAACAAAGTAGATAAGAGAAATCAAACCACACACGACTTGGAATCGAGAATTAATGGTACAGGAAGCAAGTGATCCACTAGGGCCGGGCCCTTAGCCTCCAGGGATGCACTTCTTACGATTACTCCAAAATCAAAGTTAGAGCAACAACAAAGTTTATATATTAAGCATCAAAACAGAGTTACAGTAATCATTCTTTTAGAGAGAGTCGATGATCAAAGTTTCAATTACAATAGTGAATTTCATAAAAACAACAATAGTCCGACCCTTGGGCTAGAAATGTTGTCCCTTCTTATAGCAGCCAAGTGGAGATATCAACTTAGAAAATCATTAAGGTTGCAATCCCTTAAGATCAAGATATCTTGCGCCGATTTGGTATCTCCTCTTCCTTTTCCTGGCTTGTACGCTCCAGTCTAGATTTCCTTGTTTGGATGCGGTTCCCTGTCAAAGGGACAACAGTTGATTGTGTCTTGTCGCTTCCTTTAAAATGGCTTTTTTCTGTTTTCCTCTTTTTCTGCATAGAAAAGGGTAATTATTAGTCATCTTACATTGCACAAAAATCTTCTAAATTTTATCATAATATTTCACCATATACCTATTTCATAATGTAAAGAAGTTATGAATTTAAAGAAAGGATGACAAACTAAGTGGTAATTTACATACCTTCTCTAGTGCTCAACAAGGGTGCGGTTGTAGTGCAGCACCCATAGCATGTTGAGCAGACCTACCTTGTCCACTCCTCTAAGCCACCTTCATGGCTCCAATGCGGTCATTCCAATGGTTGGGTCAGTAATGCGGCACATCAGCTACTTGGTCGCCATGTGTGGGAACTTCTCATGGTTAGTCAAGTCCCAGTCTTCGAGTTTTAGCAGAGGAACCCGTGCTAAGCATTGTCCTTCAAAAACAATTTCATCCGGTAGCAAAGGGGTTTGTAAGGGGACCTTGCTCTCGTCAATATCCTTCGGTACTTTGTCTTACCCTTGCGTGGATGGACGTACTCAGGCAACCGAGTGATAGGGTCAGCACCCTGAGCTTCAACTTCCTCCATGTCTATCCCCACATCCTCATCATCCATCGGGATGTCTTCGATTTCTTCCTCCTCCGGCTCCAAATTGATGGCTTTGCCATTTTCCTGTGTAGTGAGCTTATCCTTCAGTGGGTTTCTTCTCAGCGATGCACACACTGGTATTGCAAGTTGGTTGCCCTTCTTATCCTTCGTGCTCTCCTTGGTTTGGGTTAGCTTTGGTCTCGGCGTCCTTGGTGATTTGGGGATTTCCACTAATACTTTGGAAACCTATGGAGCAGCTACTTCTAGCTCGCTAACCACTTCTGGCATATCCTCTTCAATCGTCACTGCTTCGATGTTTATGGCTATGGCAGGTGTCGACATAATGCTCATCAACAATGTTCATGATATCTCTGGTAAGTTCTCAAACACTGGACTCGCTATGAGAGCCTCGAAGAATTCTCGATTCATGTGCGGCTGAGAGCTCAACAACTCAATTCTCAAAATGCTAAGTGTTTTTTTTTGGATAGCCACCTGTCATTTATAGGGAATTTTGAATTCAAATCCAACCATTGCCCCCAAATTCGGTTCATTAGTGCTAGATTGGTAGCATATTTTCAAGGATCTGACCCATAAATTTTGTCTTAAATGTCGGCCGCCCACTCCATTTGGCCGCATTTCTATAGTCAAATCATGAATAATGACTTTAACGGTCACTTTCTGGGTAACTTACGCGATTTCTCCCTGGGTAGCACAGCTACCTTTGTGTTGCCGTGAACCATGTGACACTTCCTTGCTTCACACAATCATCCAAACGTGCAACTCCCCAACCTAGGTAGTGTAGTTTATAGTCCCGCACCTCCTTAGTTTCATGGAGCACTAAGACTATGCTACCTTCATATAGTCACATTGCCAGGCCACCAGTGTATGGCTTCAATCAACTGCCATTCTCCTTTCCTAGGAAGGGATCTCCATTCAATTTGACTAGATGTACTGCTCCTCTGTCAGTAATCTCCTTAATGACATAGGGCCCTAACTAGCGCATTCTGAATTTCGCTGGAAATTTATCAAACTTGATGTCATATAACAAAACCAATTCATTTACCTTAAAGGTGCACAACTTAATGTGTCGATCATTCCATGATTTTTTGCATTGATTTTGGACCTGTTGGTGAAATCCAGCTAAAAATATTTCATCGTTAAGCTCAGCCAGCTGCATAAGCCTCTCTTCTAGGGCTTTGTGATCCTTTATACCCGTGAGTGCCACTATGCACAGACTAGGCACAATGTATTCCATGGGAATCACTGTTCAACACCATATAAAAGCCCAAAGAGTGTTTGTCCAGTCAACTTCTTGCATGTCGTCCGATATGCCAATAGTACTGCGGATATGCGTAGGTCCCAATCACTTTGCTAAGCATTGCAAACCTTGGTCAATGCGTTCTCCAAAACTTTATTAAATGCTTCCACCATCCTATTAGCCTGTGGATGATAAGGCATGATCTTCTGGTGATATACCTGAAATTCCTCCATCAACGCACTGATCGTTTCATTCAGAAAGTGCGTACCATGATCACTCATCAAAATATTTCGACACCTGAATCGCATCAGTACATACTCAAAGAGGAATTTTGCAGCAGTTGTGCATGTGCAATCCTTCACAGGCTCTACCTCTGTCCATCGAGTCAAATACTCCGTCACGATGATAAAGTACCTCACAGTTCTTTGACACACATCACATGCTTTGCAGTAAGCTTTTGAATCCTGATGGAGGGTTGGCCACCACAACCTTGAACGTAGAATCTTCTACATGGTCACTCTCCCTATGTAATGTCCACCCGCGGCACCCCCATGAGTGTCCACGAGGATACTGCTCCTTTCAAACTCTAGTACATATCGTCGCAATATCTCATCCGACCCCATCTTTTACAGATGCCCAGGAATGACAGAAAAATCTACGTGTGCACCACTAATTCCTTCTTCTATTGGATGGTGTATCCTTCCAGGGCAGTTCCTATTGTTAAGAAGTGTATGATATCTTCAAAATGACAATCCACAACGTGCACTGTAAATAGTTGTGTGTCAGGCAATCCCTCCTCCAAGTTAGTTGGCTATTCCCCTATTTTGATGCACGACAGATGGCCTGGTACCATGTTCAGTCGTCTAAGCTTCATAACAAATTCAAAATCATACTCCTCGAACAATAACAACCACCTGTAGATTATCCCCCCCAACACAGGCTTATTGAACATGTATTTCAGGGCGAAATGATCCCTATACATCTTAAAATGGCCACCCAGCAAGTAGTGTCTAAACTTCTGGAGTGCATATACCATGGCTAATCCTTCGCACTCAGTGGTGGAATAGTTCTTCTCCACCTTGGATAGCCTTCTTCGTATGACCATCCTCTGCCAGTCTTTGTTAGTACCACTCCAAGCGCTATACATGACGTGTCGACATGTACATGAAACTGCTTATTCCAATTCGGGAAGACTAAAATTGGCGTGGTGACCATCTTTTCTTTCAATACATCCAACTTTTCTTACAGTCCTCGTTCCAGTAGAATGTGACATCCTTTTCCAACGACTTCTTCATAGGCATGGTGGTCTGGGCATAGCCCTTGATAAACATCCTATAATATCCACTATGCCCTAGGGTAGCACGCAACTATTTCAAACTCCACAGTGCTTCTATGTTAAGTATCACCGCGATCTTGGTAGAATATACCATCAGTCCCTGTCTACATACCACATGACCCAGCAGGGTCCCAAAAGGGACAAAAAATAGGCACTTCTTCATATTGAGAGTGATCTGGTATCTTTGACAGGTATCCAGGATCAGCCGCAAGCTTTCCACATAGCACTTCACCAGCCCAAACACAGTCCAGTCATCAAATTATACTTCCAGGAACTTGTGAATAAATTCCCTGAATGCAACAATGACTGTGCGCAAGAAAATTACAGGCACATTCTTCAATCCGAAAGGCATTACAATGTATTGAAAACAACCCTACTCAGTCGCGAAGGTCGTCTTTCTCCTATCCTCTGACGCGATTTTGATCTAATGGTACCCAGAGAACCCATCAGTGAAGGAATATGCTTCCTAGCCACCTACATTGTCCAACACTTCATCAGTGAATAGAGTCGGCAAAGGATCATGTACACAAGCGTCATTCAACTTCCTGAGATCTACGCAGATCCTTATTTCATCCTTCTACTTCTTTTCCTGTACCACCATTGGGCTTAGCCAATCAGATTCTGCTATCGGCTCAATGATGCATGCCACAAGCATCTTGTCTAGCTCTAAGCAGACATTCTCCTTATACTTCAAATTGAGACGGTAAGGTCTTTTCTTCACCAGTTTCATGTCAGGCTTTAATGTGATATTCATAACACCCAGGTCTCCGATTATCCACTTTAGATCCATAAAATTGGTAGGGAACAAATCCTGGTATTTGCGGAGTAATTTAGTGACCTTATCCATCATCATGTTGTGTTGGGTCCCTATAATACTAGTGATTACCCCATTACTATTGTATTTATACCCGTTATTTATATTGTTGTGCCCCTATTACCCCCATATTGTTATTTCTGTGCCCCATAGAATCCCTCTATTGTTATTTTTGTGGCTTTATATTATTATTGTTAGGTCGGCTGGATTATATTGTGACTCCTTAGACTCCTATATATAGAAAGGAGGTTTTGTCATTTGAATCATCCAAGAATTGTTCATTTATGTAATGTAAAGGAGGTTGCCCCCTCGAAGAGGCTGAATTCTAAGGCGTTGATCTATCTTTTCTATCTTTTCTTGAGCTGGTTTCATAACATTTGGTATCAGAGCTTTGGATTCTAGGGTTTCGCTGCTCCAAACAGGTCATCGTGGCATTTTTGCTATAATGTTTTTTTCTGTGACGTTTCAGAAGTCGCAAAAAAAACCCATTTGAGAAGAAATCGCGCTGAACCTTGGGTCCGAATTTTAGAGCTTTTCACGCGATATTTTCGGAGATATGATCTGAGGAAGTTGGTCTTTTTGCAGACTCCTGAATTACATTCAAAACAGGTGACCTGGGGAAAATCGTCATAACTTTCTCTCTGGGAATCAGATTGAAATTTTGTAAGAAGGTACAGAAAGAGGACGGACTGTAGTTTCTTGTATATCTTTTTCAGAACCAAATATCGAAAATTGTACACGTGGCACTTCATACAAGTTTGCTCTTCTGGAAAGGTCTATAATCAAGTCATCTTGGGAGATTGTGCATAACTCTTCTTGGAGAATCCAATTTGGATCAGACTAGTGGCATTGGAAAGAGGACACAGAGAGCTACTACAGGTCACAAATTCAGAACTAGATGATTGGAAAGTACAGAGATACATCAGAGGCAATATCGAGCTCCTACAAAGTGAAAAAAGGTGTGTAGATTTTTTTAAATTTTTGCTTAAGCTTGGTTTGAAAATTTATTTTGAAGGAATTCAAAGGGCATAGTAGAGCATTATTATCGGTAACTGATGCCCCGAGGAAAGAAAATGCAAACACCTAGTAAGGAACCTGAAAGCTCTAGCATGACTCATGAAGAAGAGGAAGAAATGCTACATGATATATCAAAATTACAAGAACAAGTGCAACAAATGTCACGCTCACAAAAGTTAACAGATGCTAAGATAAATGGCGTGGAAGCTAAGATAAATGGCGTGGAAGCTAAGATGAATGGCATGGAAGCTAAGATGGACAATTTGAAGATAGATTTGAACACAAATTTGAAGACAGGCATGGAAGATTTGAAGATAGATTTGACAAATTTTCTACAAGAAATACTTACTAATGGTGAAAAGGTAGTAAAGGAAACTCATGATGAGAACAAAAGAAATGTTAATCATGATTCCATAGACGCTAATGTTGGATCGAAGAATCACCATATTCCAAAAATCGATATGAGGAAGTTTGATGGCAAGGATCCCGCCACATGGATATTACAGATGGAGCAATTCTTCGATCTCAATAATGTGCAAAACACACAAAAGGTACGTATGGCAACTGTATATTTGGAACCAAATCAGTTTGTATGGTATCAATGGCTTTGTTCTCGTAAACAATTTATCACTTGGGCAATTTTTACGG
The DNA here is from genome assembly GCA_031772625.1 of Pinus tabuliformis. Taxonomy (NCBI): domain Eukaryota; kingdom Viridiplantae; phylum Streptophyta; class Pinopsida; order Pinales; family Pinaceae; genus Pinus; species Pinus tabuliformis. The sequence continues at coordinate 1,161,378,144 of CM062804.1, forward strand.
AAGAATTGATAGCACATTATGAGGATACAAAAAGCAACACTTTTTTTAGCCAATTGATAAGTCTCAAACAAAAGGGTTCAATAATGGAGCACATTGAGGAGTTCCAAAAATTGAACATAAGGGTAAAAGATATTCCAGAGGAGCATAGGATTGATGTGTTCATAGGGTCTTTAAAGGATAATATCCAACATGATGTTCGCCTTTGGGAACCTGATTCATTAGAGAAGGCATTCAGGTTAGCAAGAAAAATGGAAAGCAAAATTATGGCAACTAGGAAGCATACCACTCACAACTATAAAGACGGAAGTGTTGTTGCCCATAGTCTTCCACAACCTACAAGGTTGACACCACAACAATTGGAAGAAAAAAGAGCAAAAGGGCTTTGTTACAATTGTGATAGCAAATACACAAAAGGTCATAAGTGTGCTGAGAAGAAATTATTCTACATAGATTGTGAAGAGGAAGAAGAAAAGGAGCAAGAAAGGTCAAAAGAAGAGGATATATTCCAGGAACAAAGCCTAGATGAAGAACAAATAAATCCGACCATATCTTGTAATGCATTGGCGGGAATTACCACTCCTCAAACCATCAAGATAGAAGGACAAATCAAGAAGAAAAAGGTAATAGTGTTGATTGATTCAGGAAGCACCCACAATTTTATTCATTGTAGGGTAGCAAAAGAATTGAATTGCTTCCTATATCCAGCACCAGAGTGTCAAGTGATGATTGCAAATGGAGGAACAATAAATTGCTCTGGAAAGTGCCATAATATCAAGCTATCCATGGGAGAATATGTATTGACTAGCCCAATGCTTTCCATTCCAATGGGAGGTGCTGATGTTGTACTAGGAGTCCAATGGCTACAATCCTTGGGTACAATAGCTTTTAATTTTCAAGAACTTTTCATCAAATTTTCTACGGAAGGAAAGGAAGTTGAATTAAGGGGTATTGCAGGGAAACCAGGAAAGATAATCAGCTCTAATGGCATGACAAAGCTTCTAAAAAAGGAGCAAAGAGGTGTAATTGCACAATTATGTTCGCTAGATGTTTCCACATTGGAATCATCTATTTCTCCAGATCTCCAAAAAGTCCTGGACAATCATTCCAAGGTATTTGAGACTCCCAAAGGTCTCCCACCTATGCGTGATCATGATCATGCTATTCATCTGATTCCAGGAAGTGTTCCTCCAAACATCAGGCCGTACAGATATCCCTATGTCCAAAAAAGTGAAATTGAACGTATGGTTGCAGAAATGCTAGAGGCTGGTATAATTCAACCGAGTCAAAGTTCTTTCTCAGCTCCAGTAGTATTGGTGCACAAGAAGGATGGATCATGGCGCATGTGTCCGGATTATAGGGAGCTCAACAAGCTCACTATTAAAGATAAGTTCCCCATTCCTGTCATTGATGAATTACTGGATGAATTGCATGGATCAATTTACTTCACCAAGTTGGATCTTCGTTCGGGATATCATCAAATCAGAATGAAGATTGAAGACATTCCGAAAACGACATTTAGAACTCATGAGGGTCATTATGAATTTTTGGTCATGCCTTTTGGCCTTACCAATGCACCTTCAACATTTCAAGGTTTGATGAATTCAATTTTCAAACCATTCCTTAGAAAATTTGTGTTAGTATTTTTTGATGATATACTAATCTACAGCAAGTCTTGGAAGGATCATGTTGAACATGTTGACAGGGTGCTACAACTATTGGAGGAGAAACAATTATATGCAAAAAGATCCAAATGTTTCTTTGGAGTCCAGGAGGTGGAATATTTGGGTCATATTGTATCTCATGAAGGAGTTAAGGTAGACCCTAGCAAAATTAAAGCCATTAAGGAATGGAAAATCCCCACATCCATAAAGCATCTGCGAGGATTTCTTGGGTTGACAGGGTATTATCGCAAGTTTGTTAAGAATTATGGGAGAATAGCAGCACCTCTAACAACATTATTGAAGAAAGATTCATTTTCATGGACTCCGGAAGCAACAAAGGCCTTTGAACATCTTAAAGAGGCAATGTGCCAAGCACCGGTCTTAGCTACACCGGACTTCACAAAAACCTTTATTGTGGAATGTGATGCTTCAGGAAATGGAATTGGTGCTGTTCTAATGCAAGATGAAAGACCCATTGCTTTTGAAAGTCGTCCAATCAAGGGAAAGTTTTTAAGCAAAGCTATTTATGAGAAGGAAATGTTGGCAATACTCCATGCACTTAAGAAATGGCGACCCTACCTAATGGGAAGACACTTCAAGGTAAAAACGGATCATGATAGCCTTAAATACTTTTTAGAACAAAGATTATCCTCTGAAGAGCAACAAAAGTGGGTCACAAAGATGTTGGGTTATGACTTTGAAATCATCTACAAAAAAGGGAAGCAAAATGTGGTGGCAGATGCACTCTCAAGAAAGGATGAGGATGTGGAAGCATTGTTGTGTGCCATTTCTATTATCCAACCAGATTGGATAAACGAAGCAAGGGAGGAATGGAAGAATGACGAAGAAGTGTGGGCACTTATTCGAAAGCTACAACAAGATTCCAGTACTTCTGATACATTTAGCTGGCAAAATGATTCGTTATGGTACAAAGATCGCTTATACCTCTGTAAGAATTCCCAGCTAAAACAAAAGATTCTTATGGAATTGCACACTTCTCCCTTAGGAGGGCACTCAGGATTTTTAAAAACTTACCACAGGGTTAAGAAGGAATTTTTTTGGGATGGCCTTAAATCAGATATTCAAAAGTTTGTGGCGGAATGTTTGGTTTGCCAACAAAATAAAGTTGAAACAATTAAGACACCGGGTCTATTACAACCTTTATCCATTCCAAGCCAACGTTGGGAGGAGGTTTCAATGGATTTTATCACAGGTTTACCCAAGTCTGAGGGAAAGAGTGTCATCATGGTGGTAGTTGACAGACTTACCAAGTATGCACACTTTTGTGCATTATCACATCCATTTAAAGCCAGTACAGTTTCTACTGCATTTATGGAAACAGTTCAAAAGCTACATGGAAACCAAAGATTATTGTAAGTGACAGAGATCCCATTTTCACTGGAAATTTTTGGACAAAATTATTTTCTTGTCTTGGTACTCAGTTAGCTCATAGCTCATCTTATCATCCTCAATCTGATGGGCAAACTGAGATAGTAAACAAATGTTTGGAAGGATATCTTCGTTGCTTTGTATCTGATAAACAGACACAATGGGTCAAATGGTTGCCTCTGGCTGAATGGTGGTATAACACTTCCTTCCATACAGCAACAAAAATGACCCCATTTATGGCACTTTATGGGTATCAACCACCATCCATCACATCATATTTAAGAGAAAATTCTAAGGTTCAGGCAGTGGAACATCACATCGAACATCAACAACAAGTCCTCCAACTCTTAAAGGATAACCTCGTGTTGGCACAAAATAGAATGAAACAACAGGCAGATCAACATCGCAGTGAAAGAAGTTTTGATGTAGGTGATTGGGTATTCCTACGGCTACAACCATATAAGCAAATGTCCCTAAAGCAAGCTAAGAAGGATAATAAATTATCACCAAAGTATTATGGTCCGTACAAGGTGTTGCAAAAGATTGGTACTATGGCATACAAATTGGAGCTTCCTGCAGCTTCTCGATTGCACCCAGTTTTCCATGTTTCATGTTTAAAGAAGGTTATAGGCGACAAGCTCCCAATTCAAACAATATTGCCAGAACTTGACGAGGAAGGAAAAATTATATTGGAACCGGAAGCAGTCACAGAAACAAGAACTCGACAGCTACGAAATCGATCAATTTCAGAGTATCTTATCAAGTGGAAGAACTTATCTGCTGAAGATTCAACATGGGAGGATGAGAATTTTATGCAGAAGTATCCAAACTACTCAAGCGTTGAGGACAACACTTTTTTGAAGGAGAGGGGCATGTTGGGTCCCTATAATACTAGTGATTACCCCATTACTATTGTAGTTATACCCCTTATTTATATTGTTGTGCCCCTATTACCCCCATATTGTTATTTCTGTGCCCCATAGAATCCCTCTATTGTTATTTTTGTGGCTTTATATTATTATTGTTAGGTCGGCTGGATTATATTGTGACTCCTTAGACTCCTATATATAGAAAGGAGGTTTTGTCATTTGATCATCCAAGAATTGTTCATTTATGTAATGTAAAGGAGGTTTCCCCCTCGAAGAGGCTGAATTCTAAGGCGTTGATCTATCTTTTCTATCTTTTCTTGAGCTGGTTTCATAACATGTTGTCCCAATAATCTCCAATCTTCGTGAATTTGGGAGCTGCCTCCCTACCAATATTTACCTGTTTCATTCTTAGTGGTGCAGTTATATCAGGATTCTCAATATGAGGTCCTTCAACCTTGCGGTGAACTTCTATTTCAGGGATGTTAATCTTTCATGGATCCTCATCTTCTTCTTCAGCAGTCACATTATAGCATTCCAATGTGTAACTCAGTTGAGTAGTCCAATTGGGTGGAATCAGGCCAAAGGATACTATGGTATCCTAAATATTGTTGCTTTCACTTCTTGTAGTGCTTCATCAATACAGTCAAACGTGTCTTCAAAGCTGAATTTCATTATGCATCCTTCAAGTAGAATATCCCATTCACCTGTACCATGGCAAAGTTCAGCTTCCAAGTACTAGTTCATCGGGATGACATCTAGGGTGTGACAGAACAAGTGCACCCATTCAGGTTGGGGCTTCGCTCCATAAGCCTCAGCCCATTTGGCTAAGTGCATGCATGGATCATCCTTCCCATCATATTTATTTGTCATTCGTAACTTTGGCTTCCCAAAGCATGTTCTCATCATTGTTATAGGGAAAAGTGTCTATATAGAACTGCTCTATCCCACTAAGGTGTGACAGCTACCTTAGAAGGAAACAGAGAAAAGCTACTTTCATTTTTCCTTTATGAATTATAGATAGAGAGGAACAGAAAGACCAACCTCTGTCTTGCGCTAATCTCCTAATTTGATTCCCCTCTTCTTTGATAGTCTTTAGCTACCTACTCCCTTGCATGTCGAGCTTCACAAAGTACCTATAAGATCACAGAAGCATAGCACTAGACAAAGATGTAAATTGACCATACAAATGTAGCAAGCATCAATGATACAAGAAAATGGAGGAAAACTTGAATAGCTTTTATTGATAAACAAGAAAGAGCCAAGAGAAGTTACAACCAGTTGTTCTAACCCAGCATCAACCTCCCAGCAAAGAAGCCCCTCTTCACCTCAAACAAAGCTTAGATCACCCAACAATCTGATGTTTGTCTCAAGAAACCAACAACAATTCCTTACAATATGCAAAATTCCAGCCTCTGGATCTCTGGGATGAGGGATCCATATATAGATATCTGTAATGGAGATGAGTCAGCTCATGATTTGATTAGTGTATTCCCTCTGATAGTTCTTGCTTCCACTTGGAGATTGATGATCTCTTACTCATCCTTGGTCGAATTCAGTGAGGCAAGTGTCACAGGAGAAGATTCTGGAAGCTTCCATTGCCTCTCCACCTTGCGGAATGACACTGCCATTTGTCATTTCTCGCCCATCACACCCCACAGAAGGGATTTTTGAAATGAAACACACCCAAACAATGTATTTAGGTGAGATGCAATGCACTTGGCTAGTGGAGCAGTTGAAATGATCCTGTTTTGACCAATTTTGAGCAGTTTTTCATGGAGAACTTCTGGGAGAAGCTGTAATCTGTTCACCTTGTTCCTTTAGGGGTTAGAACAACACTTTTACGGACTTAGGAGCCCTTGGTTTATGGACATTTCATGCTTGGGGTTGTAGGGCCCAAAAATGTCTATAACAGTTGCCCCCTAAAGCATGAGGTTGTTAATCTTTTGATGTCGCATGAAATGCTTTATTATGAGGATCCGAAGTTCTTTCAATGCTGGGAGGAGACTTGTAATAAGATACAATACAATACATTATCTTCATAATATTTTCATGATCTAGCTGAGGCGGGCATTCCCATTCTCAGCTTTATAAATTCATTTTCATGTACATAGGACAGACAATCATCTGATTGTAGACTGATGATACTGATAGAGCCATCATCCTTTTGGTTGGATGATTATCTGTGCGACAATGATGTACATTTGATGTCTTTATTTCCCTGAATATATATCGCAGCCCGGATGGATGAAACTAGATCCGGGGTCTTCAATCTCGTTCAATCTTCACTCGAAGTACAAGTCGATCCATGTGAAATCTGTTCTGGAGTCGAACATGGAAAGACATCGCCTGGTTACCAGCCAATGATGTAAGCTGTTAACAGGCGCGAGAGGAATCACCGATAATGATAATGACCCTTAAGGTACTGCAGTACAATTCACGTGGTGTGAATAAAGGACTTGGCGTCGAACACCACACAAAATCTTTCGGTCGAAGGCCATTGATGTAAACCTATCGCCAGAAGTGAGAAACTTGCCATTGAGGCATGCAAGCTTCAAAGTACTGAATGGGGTGTTCCTAGATCAACTTCTTGGATAATGAGCTAATGTCGACAAGAAGCGATCCGTCATAGGAGTGCCTTAATGAATCCCACATCAATGACACGGAATGGAGCAAATGACTTTAATGGAGGTGAAAACGATCTGGTGATATAAGGTTCAGGGTGGCGGTCATGAAAGAATGGAGTATAAATGTATGGTAGTGGGTGAGACATAGGTGAATTCCCTGAATGACTTCTCCTGAACATATCGGCGACACTGATGTGATGGATTGGTAGCATTAACCCCAAATGTGGATGGTATGATGGGACCATGGTGATGTGACCGGTGAATGAAACAACCCAACCCAACTCGGACACGGAGTGGAAGTGTCATGTTCAAGAGCGACTTGCTACCAACAAAGTTTCTTCAAGTTTTCTTCCCAATTTTTCCCCAGTCATTGCTAACCAGTACCTCTTTATTTTTGTCAAGCTTGAGGAGGATAGCATATGCTTGTTCTATAATCTACCCTTCGGGCAAACCCATCACTATGTTTTAACGAGCCTAGCGATAGTGAAACTCGTTCTCGTCTATAGACAAGTTTGTCGCTATTACACTTTTTAACGAGTTTAACGACAAAGATAACTCGGTCCTTTTCAATTTTAGAGAGTCTGAAAAGGGACGTAAAGGTAACTCCAAAATTCCTTTTTCGTCATCTAATCCCCTAAGTCCGAAAAAGTATAAAATAATACAGAAGGGATGAATTTTCGATACTTTTAATGAGCCAAACAAAACAAGCGCTCGATATTTTTGTGTAATAATCCCTCAGGTCCAAAAAGATTAAAATTTAGAGGAGGGATAGCACTTCCTGTCCCTTTAACGAGCTGGAGAGGCCAATGGCTCGGCAATCTTTTCATATTTTACGAGTCAGTTGAAAAGAGCTTAAAGGAGACTCATCTTTTGAGGAATGAGTGATGAAATGGGTAGCAGCTGATTCCAGGTAAGGTTTGGAATTTTCCAATCACGGCAGTGTTACAAGGATGGCTAGTGAAATCACTCTTCGCAGTTGTTCCTCAAAATGGGTAAACAATCAAAGGGGGGTGAATGATCGGCCAATGCAAAAGTGGAGGTGACGGCGCAAACACGACCAAGGCTTTAATGGCTGAAGTACTACATTCACGATGGTTATTTACCAGGGAATAGTTCATTTTTTAACGAGCTTAAACGTGGGGGGAAACATTTGCTCATGGCTTATGTTTATTTTTTAACGAGCTTGAACTATGTGCTAAAACTGCTCGATGCAGGTTTATTTTTTAACGAGCTTGAACCTTGCGGTAACATTGCTCGATTAATCCAGTCGTGTGATAAGAATGTCTCATATAAAAATGGAAATTTTTAGAGTTTTGCCCCACATCCTTTCTTTATGCAAGTTAGGAAATGACCAATCCTACGAGTTTAAAGGGTTAGAGGACCTACAAATTTAAAAAAAAAAAATAGTCGTTCTTCGCTTGCACTCCAAAAGGTTTGCATGCCCCCAGGTATAAAACAGAGTTTCAAGGCTACCCCTTCTTTATTCCGTTAAAACATTTGTTTTACCGAGAGAGGCCTACCTCTTACAAGTTACCCAAAGATTGTTTTATTCACAGCGCAAACAAAACACTTCTTCGGCGATGTTTACCGAAATAGACAAAGGGGAGTGAAGGAGGCTACTCCACTCACGTAACTTTGACAAGAGAATCTTATTCTAGAATAACCCCCTCTTCCAATCACGGACGGGAGTACAGACTAGTCATATTCTCTCGCGGAAACCTACCCTATACCAAAAGTTTTCCTGCTGAAGCAAACCAGGGTGCATGCCCCCTGGGTTTCAGTCATGTCCCCCCGAATCACTCGCACTCATCGAGTGGACGGACTGGGGATTGAGACATTTCTTGCATGAAAATACCATTTAGGGATGGTATATGACTATTTTCTCTGTATGATCTGGGAAATGAAAGCTGGTCTACGAGCTTGACCACTCTTCCTTCGTGTGGAAAACACATTACTCTAAAGAGTGAGGAGACAATTGCTCCCATGCAATAAATATAGTCTCGTCCAAGGAGTAGTTGTAATCCAGGGGTCCTTGGACTACCATTACGTTCATGTAAATGGTTTTCCCTCTCAATGTTATGGGCACATTGGGAAGGATCCCTAACGGTCGACTGGTTCCTTTATCAAAACCTGTTAGATTTCTCATCTCAGGCAAAAGCGATGGCGAACCAAGCGCTTTCCAAGCAGTTGAGGAAAGGATACTCACAGAAGCCCCCTCATCTATGATGGTACCAGCCATAACCATTCTATATATTTGAACAATGATTCGAAATGGTACACTAGCTGGTAAACGGGGTCTGCCTAGTTGATTCTAGTCGAAGGAGACAACTAGGTTGCTTGGAGGTGGGACTGAATAGACGGTCGGGTACGACTCTGACGAACTTCCTTCATGCGATAAAGGAACGGGAAAATTGCCCTCATGTTCATTGGAGTCTATGCTTATGAAAAGAATTTGGACAGTGTCATCCTTGTTCTCTTCAGTGACTGTATCATCTGAAGATGGAACCTCTGAAGGCAAGACCAGGTCAACTGCCGCCTCGACCTTTTGACTTTCGTCTGGTATGGGTTCAGATGGTTTATCTTCAATGATAGATGCTTCAGCCGACCACTTGAGTGGGCCAACCGGATTTTCAACCAGTGACGGACTCGGCAAGAGTTTTTTATATCCAGGAGGAAGTCGTAACGGTGAAATCGGACGATCATCCAAAACTTTTTTAGCTTCATCTAAGAAGGGACAACGGTGGACGGCATGATCGCCTTCGCACAGTTTACAAGGAAATCTATACTTTCCTTTTTGTCCTGGGGCTTCACTTTCACTAGTTGACAGTGTATTTTCAACATGGCCATTAGAGGTTGACGACACCGGGTTGTGAAAACGAGGAGACCAGTCCCTAAAGATCCGAGGGATGCAAGGAAAATCTCTGTGATAGTGGTCTCCTTTTCAAATGACACATGGCGATTTAGGCCTGGTCGGTGTAGTGTGTGGATTTTCGCTAGACGACACTCGTTTGCCCCCATTTGCTTTTGGCTCCTTCTTCTTCTTCTCTTTCTTCTTCTTTTCCTTTTTCTTCTCAAGTACTTGACTTTTGGCTTTACCAGCTGCATCAAGCGAAGAGGAAGGAGGAGAGGAAGAATTAGAGGAAGTAGAAGGTTGGTGGGTAACTCTGGACTCGTCTAGTTTCTGATTCGATTGTTCAGGAATTGTGGTGTTCTGAACGACAGAGGTTGAGAAGAGCCATACAGGCAAACCAATTGTCAGTCCTGGAAGCGACAACGTGGCCATATGGGGTGCACCAACATCTCCGCAAGAGGAGAAGGGACTAGGATTTCCTCCAAGGGGAATTCCTTGGTTGTTGGATTCCATTTTCTCAACCCAAGATCAACGTAGGAAAGGGTAATGAATATTCCATTTAAAATAAATTTTAGACGCTTTGACACAACTTGTTTTTTCAATTTTTAAGAGTCGAGAAAATAAAAAAGATGACTCTAGTCTCCTTTGATTTTTAATGAGCCTAAAGTGACAAGTTCTCAGATGGACCTTTTCTGTTAAGGAGTCTGAAAAGGAATGAAAGGGACTGCTCTAGAAATCTAGGTAGAGGGATTAGCAAACCAATCGCAAAACTGCAGAATACTTTTTACGGTACGGCAGTCAATCTTCCCGAATGCTATGTTCAGTGCATTGTGATCGATAGGGTGGTAGACACAGCTTCCTATGGATAAAGGATTAAGCCTATTGGCGCCTCCCAAAATATACTCGACGGTACGTGGGAGCACAAGTCCATACTGGCACTTATCGTCTCAAAGTGGAGGAATCACCCAACCATCAGTGAGAACAACAATTACCAGGCTTTACGACGCTGGAATACGTCTCTAGCCTAGACTTCTAAATGTTGTGCGTTAAGTTCCAAAGCATTGTTAGATTCATTGAATTTATTTTAAGTTGATCTTTTTTATGAAGTTTGCCTTTCAGGTTCACCACGAGATGTATATGTAATTCCTAAAATGCAATCTAAGATGATAAACAAACTTTTTATCTTCTTTGTGCAATGAAAATCTTAGCTACTAAGGAAAAGAAAGACAGAATCTTTTCACAAAGAGCAAAGAGCACACTCTAAATGCACTTTCCTAAATCAATCCAATCAGACTGTCTATATGCAAATGCACATGCATGTATTTGTTTTCGACTTTCTTAGTATATGAATGCTAAAAAGAAAGTTGATGCGCAAATCTGAATTTCTTTTCAAGCGACAAATATCAACAAGTTTCTTTTCGAAATCAAAAATGGAGACGATCACAACACCTTACGATTTTAAAATGAATACTTGTTCTGGACACTAGAAAATTATAAATTTAGACCAAAAACAATAGTAACAGGATAATCGACCATCAACAGCAATCAAACTCTTTCCTACGATTGAAATCGACACTTGCGACAGTTTCAAATCAAAGGACGACAGTACGATTATGCTACCTTTGCTAAGGAGAACTGTAAATGACTCAACAAACACACAAAAACATCTACAGTTCTTTTGTACACCGGAGGCGGAATAACAGCAAGGAAAAGGGGTTTCAAACAGACATATACTGATCACGGGCAGCAAAATTCAGGAATAGAACTGGAAAGAATGAATCACAGAAACCAAAACTGCACAGGGCCTAGTCTGATCAGTGCACCTGTAACAGAGAGAATTTGAAATGCAGCGCACCTTGTCCACTCGGGAAGTGCGCTGAAATTTAGATCCTTTGAACAGTACCTGCCCTGGGCTAGAAACGAGACTCTGTTTGGGTTCCGGGTCATAGTTTGTAGTTTAGTTCTTGGGTTTTGGTTGAGCAAAAAGAAATCAGTAATGCAACAATCAGGGGTAGATCTAAGGAGGATCTAAGAGCTATCACAAGGGCAATCAGATAGTTTGTGAATCAGTTGTTTAACTCATAAACAGATCCAGTAGATGGATTGAAATAGCAGTTATCTACTTTGCGTTTGTTATGGCAAATGCAGTTCGAATGCTACTTATAAGTTTATGAAATAAACAACAAAGAATGATAAACAAACAAACTAATTATCTCCCCAGCGGAGTCGCCATTTTGTTACAGGGAAAAGTGTCTATATAGAACTGCTCTATCCCTCTAAGGTGTGACAGTTGCCTTAGAAACAAATAGAGAAAAGCTACTTTCGTATTTTCTTTATGAATTATAGATAGAGAGGAACAGAAAGACCAACCTCTGTCTTGCGCTAATCTCCTGATTTGATTCCCCTCTTCTTTGATAGTATTTAGCTACCTGCTCCCTTGCACGCCTAGCTTCACAAAGTACCTGTAAGATCACAGAAGCATAGCACTAGACAAAGACATGGATCTATAATCATAAACAATCTAGGATCAGATGTAAATTGACCATACAAATGTAGCAATCATCAATGATACAAGAGCATGGAGGAAAACTTGAATAGCTTTTATTGATAAACAAGAAAGAGCCAAGAGGAGTTACAACCAGTTGTTCTGACCCAACATTAACCTCCCAGCAAAGAAGCCCCTCTTCACCTCAAACAAAGCTTAGATCACCCAACAATCTGATGTTTGTCTCAAGAAACCAACAACAATTCCTTACAATATGCAAAATTCCAGCCTCTGGATCTCTGGGATGAGGGATCCATATATAGATATCTGTAATGGAGATGAGTCAGCTCATGATTTGATTAGTGTCTTCCCTCTGATAGTTCTTTCTTCCACTTGGAGATTGATGATCTCTTACTCATCCTTGGTCGAATTCAGTGAGGCAAGTGTCACAGGAGAATATTCTGGAAGCTTCCATTGCCTCTCCACCTCGCGGAATGACACTGCCATTTGTCATTTCTCGCCCATCACACCCCATAGAAGGGATTTTTGAAATGCAACGCACCCACACAGTGTATTTAGGTGAGATGCAACACACTTGGCCAGTGGAGCAGTTGAAATGATCCTGTTTTGACCAATTTTGAGCAATTTTTCATGGAGAACTTCTGGGAGAAGCTGTAATCTATTGACCTTGTTCCTTTAGGGGTTAGAACAACACTTTTATGGACTTCGGAGCCCTTGGTTTATGGACATTTCATGCTTGGGGTTGTAGGGCCCAAAAATGTCTATAACAATCATCCTTCTACACTCGCACTAATCATCAAAGCTACCCTTGTGTGTACCCCACCACCTTGCGGGCATAGCACAGTGCCCAGTCCAAAGCTTGGAAGCACTGCTTTTCTGCTACCTCCCTCTCAAATGTATCCAAAAAGTTATCTACATCATTCAGGCCATCATAAGTGGGAAAATCTCTTACCTCTGACGACATGCAGCGTAGTGACTGGGTCATCTTATTACAATTTGGCGTGGTTACTTCATGTAACCAATTCTGCCAGCGCTCTAATTCTTCATCAAAGTCCGAGGTGCAGGAACTATCAATATCACATGTAATTTGTCCATCCACCATTGGATTCGACCAATCTTAGTCTCACGCTGTTAACTTATAGATATATTCCAAATCGTCATTGCTCTCATAATTGCGAACTGGTTCAGTATAGTGTGATCCTTCAGCAGGATCTAGGGGTAATATTATGCGGAGCGATTTCTTTTCAAATATCATTTTTCACTTCTTTAGGTTGATTACCTCGTTCATATCAGTAGCTCAATCAATGCCAAGAAGAGAAGTGTATGGGTTACAATTTTTATTACTTTAAAGTCAGCCAACACACTCGCGCCTTCGATATCTATAGTCACCACTTGCAGCCGCCCCATGGGTATGATCTTTTGATGATTTTCCATCCTTAACTAGATTGGAGACCGCTACATCTCAGGTCTTCCCATCCTTTCCCAAGTCTGTTTCGGTAGTAAGTTTGCATCTGACCCTAGATCCAAAATAACCTGATCCATTTCATACTCTCCTATTTGCGCAGTGTTGAGGGACTAAGTCCCCTAGGGTTTTAGGTCAACAACCTAGAAGATTGAGGGGTTATCTACAGTAAAAGACAAGCATTCCACGTAGACATGATACTTAAATAAGAAAACTATGTGAAGAGATGTGTACCTGGGGGTCCTTCGTTCAAGTAGATCCAACCAGGGTTCAAACCCTCTTCGAGTTCCTCTCGATGCTTGAACCTGCAAAACAACCAATTCAAAGAAGCATAGAAATATATGGACAAAGTATCATATAGAAATCAACTTCATAACATATTAGAGGATGGTTAATTATACACTGAAACAATTATTCATATGTAAACCATAACAATAACATCATATGCGTAAAGAAGATTGATTTCGAAAACAAGACAAATGTCTCTTTATTGCAGATAACTAAAACAAAGCAAAGAATGATATCACCTGAATCTTCCTATTGATAGCTCCAAGCGTAACTGTCCTCTGGGTTCATCCAATCCCTAGATTTCAAAAGGCTCCTTCCATGACTCACACAAGGATATCTCAACTAGTTAAATGACATCAAAACTTAAGGAAACAAGGGTTTCTTGTAGTGGGGGAAGTGCTAGAAGCACAAGGATTTTCAGACCTGATTGGGGATAATCTCAACAGAGTAATTCTCTCTTTTTTTCTCTCCTCCACAAGGTCTTCCCATTGAAGCCTTTTTATACTTCTCCCAAAGTAGGTTTTTAGTTGAGAATTCATTGGGAACAGTTGGGGCCATGGGCACTAATAGGTAATCAACAGGTAAAGCCTGTGATCTCTGCCCGAAATTAAGGACATTTAATTTTTTTAAGTGTTTTAAGACATATACGTGGGTTAGGTATACACTAACCTACATACACACGTGTTTATCGTAGGGAAATGTCACGTACAGGGAATAAAACATTGTTTTTTAAGTATATGGACCAAGTCTAGAAGGAGAGGTTGCCCTAGGCCATAAATGCAACATCACAAATATCAAAGATGAGATTTGGAGCTATAACAAATACCCCCTAATATATGAGGTCATAAGGGGTACATGATGTTCGAAATGTATTAAGTACATGGAAAGGAAACCTGTCAAAAACTGAGAAGGACTTCACCGGATTTTAGCCTACCAAGCCAAAAAAGGAGATCAGAAAGTAAAACTATCTGAGGCCGGCATACCCATGCTCAGAGAAAGTAAATTCTATCTGCATATCAAGTACAAGCGGATCCACTGTGTATACAAGTATAAAGAACTGAAAGTACATAACGGATCATCTAATCACGATTGAACAAGTACATGTCTAAATATCACATATAAGATGATGATCAATGAAGCTGAAGGATGGAGCTGATCACTGATGTCATAAACTGATCCCAATAGTACCAAATGAACATGATGGAATAAGATGATACTACACTACAAACTTGGGTGCCAGCATATAAAATTTTGCCATGAATGATTGCAACATATAAGGTGGAATGGTATCAACTAGTAGCAATAGGAGCAACTGTCAAGTGAACCAATGAATGTTGATGCAACTCGAGGTCTTCACCAATCGCTGTGGTACATTTCTATACAATGGGAATAAATGAGCTAAAGTCGACCATGTGAGAAATCATTTGATTACCAGTCATTGACGTATACCGTTAACAAACGCAAGACTACTCATCGATAATGATAATGAGAGTCAAGGTACCCAAGTACAATCTAACAAGTGTGAATAAATGATCTGAAGTCGAACACCTGGAAGAATCTATCGATCAGGAGACAATGATGGTTTCCCATTGTCAATAGCGAAGGATCTACCACTAATGACTGCAAACCCCAGGGTACTACCAAATGGACTCTAGACCTTTACCCCAGAGCAATGAGTCGTAGTCGATGGGGAAAGATCCACTAGGAGGAAGGCATTAAGGAATCCTTCATCAATCTAGCACGAGTGTAACCTGTAGTGTTGTGTGTGGAGCATGATTGTTCAAAGGTCTTTGTTTCAGCCGGATGTATACCCCAGGAAGTTTGTACACCCCTCCACGCGAGGGGGTGGGGGTCAAAATTGCCTTGTAAAATTATAGTAATTTCTAGTCAATCTGGGCCATTCATTAGGCAGATGATCTGACGGTACAACTTATGTTTAGTTTAGGGTTTTTTTCCCTAGAAGGCAACCCCCTCTCTTTGTATGAGGGCATTGTATTTGAGGCTGAGATATAGATGTGTATTCTGTGAGCGAGAAACAGAGAGGTGAGACTGAGAGAGAAAACAGAGGATATTACAACAGATTTGCTGTAGGTTGTGTCTCTTCATTTTGCTGGATAATAGAAAGGAAGGACTGGCTGTTCGGGGTGGACGTAGCCCAAACTGGGTGAACCACATATATCTGTGTCTCTCTTGTTTTGTGCGTTCTCTGTGTTTATATTTCTACAAGATTTTATGTGTTCTATTGCTCCGTAATATATAATTTTCTAATAACTGGTATCAAAGCCGAAGGTCTATTTGGCTGATAAACTCGCAGGAAAGAAGGGTTCCTGGTTCGAGTGGGAGCAATGGCAGAAGATGGTAAGTTTAGGGTCGAGAAATTTAACGGCCAAAACTTCTCGCTGTGGAAGATGCAGATGGAATATTATCTGTATCAGAAAGATCTATACCTACCATTGGGCGGAAAAACAAAGATGCTGATGGGTATGAAAGACGAAGAATGGAACATTCTCGATAGAAAGGCACTCGGAACAATACGGTTGTGCCTTGCTGCGTTAGTCGCCTTTAAAATTTTGAAGGAAACCATGACAGAGGGTTTGATGCAGACGTTGTCGAAACTATATGAAAATCCCTCGACCTCAAACAAGGTATTTCTTATGAAACAGTTATTTAATATGAATATGTCGGAAGGTGGATCTGTTGCAAACCATTTAAATGATTTTAATACAGTTACAAGTCAGTTAAGTTCTCTAGGGGTAAACTTTGATGATGAAGTTAGAGCTCTGTTATTCTTGTGCTCATTACCAGAAAGTTGGAATGGTTTGGTAATGGCCATTAGTAACTCCGTTTCTGTATCTAGTACTTTAAAGTTTGATGATGTTGTCGGTGCTATCCTTAGCGAGGAAATGCGACGAAAAAGCTCCGGTGAGACATCGGGAAATGATTTGAGTGCAGAGTCTAGAGGAAGAAAAATGGAAAGAGGAAAGAGCTCAGGATATCGCAGTAAATCAAGGAAAGGCAGATCCAAGTCCAGATCGGGGATAGTGTGCTGGAAATGTGGAAAGAAAGGACACCTAAAGAAAGACTGTAGATCTCGGAAGGGAAAAGAAGGAGATGCACAGCAAGAAAACAATCATGAAGCAAATGTGACAGGTGAGGTGTTACAAGATGCTTTGATTCTTTCTTTCGAAAATATTACTGATTCCTGGGTGGTAGATTCAGGGGCTTCATTCCATGCCACACCTGATAAGAAATACTTTCATGACTATGTTCATGGAGATTTTGGACAAGTTCGTCTGGGTGATGATAAACCCTATAAAATCGTTGGAATGGGTAAGGTTCTTGTAAAACAGTAGAATGGAAACCAATGGCTATTAAAGGAGGTAAGGCATGTTCCAGATCTAAAGAAAAATCTGATTTCAACAGGGTAGTTAGGTGGTGAAGGTTGTGTGACAACTTTCACAGATAAAGCTTGGAAGGTCACCAAAGGAGCCCTGGTAATAGCAAAAGGCGAAAAGGTTGGTATAGTATTTATGCAATGGTATTTCTAACTCTGTTAATGCTTTAACTTCCAAAGGAGCAGATGCAACATTATGGCATCATAGGCTCGGACACATGAGTGAAAAGGGGATGAAGATTCTTCACTCAAGGAATTTGCTGCCGGGTTTGAAGAAGGTTGATTTGGACTTCTATGAGAACTGCATTTATGGAAAACAGAAGAGAGTCAGATTTCTCAGAGTTGGGAAAGAAAAGAAGAACGAAAAATTAGAGCTTGTGCATACAGACGTATGGGGACCTACTCAGGTATCATCTCTCGGTGGCTCTCGTTATTATGTTACCTTTATTGATGATGCAACTAGAAAAACTTGGATTTATTGTATTAAGAATAAATCTGATGTATTTGATAATTTCAAGACATGGAAAGCTTTGGTTGAGATTGAGACAGGAAAGAAATTGAAGTGTCTTAGATCAGACAATGGAGGTGAATATTGCAGAAAGAGTTTGATAGGTATTGTTCAGAACATGGAATTCGCAGAGAGAAGACAGTTCCAAGAACACCCCAAGAAAATGGTGTGTCAAAAAGGATGAACAGAACAATCATGGAGTGTGCAAGGTGCATGAGATTGCATGCAGGATTGCCTTTACAGTTTTGGGCAGATGCTGTAGATACTGCTGTTTATCTAATAAACAGAGGGCCTTCAAGTTCCTTGGATGGTGGTGTTCTGGAGGAAGCATGGACAGGTAAAAAGGTAAACTACTCTTTTTTAAAGCCTTTTGGTTATGAGGCCTTTGTCCATATTGATAAAGAAAATAGAACAAAGCTTGAGGCAAAGTCAAAGAAATGTACCTTTATTGGATATGGTGTTAATGATTTTGGTTATCGCTTACATGATTATGAAAATCACAAAATCATTAGGAGCAAAGATGTAATATTCAATGAAAATTTCTTGTATAAGAATCAGTTGCAAGAAAAGAAGAAAGAAAACGAAAACAAGGAATACGCAGTTCTTGATGACATCACTGAAAAGGTAAAGGTGCCTGAAAATAATAATAATCAACAACAACAACCACCACAACAGCAACAGGAACCCCAAACAACTGAAAGTGTTGTTAGGAGATCTACCAGAATAAGTAGACCCCCTGAACGATACTCTCCTTCATTATATTATTTATTGTTGACTGATTCTGGTGAACCTGAATGTTATGAAGAAGCAATGCAGGTTGAAAGTAGGAAGAAGTGGAAGGTAGCAATGGAAGAAGATATGGACTCCTTAATGCATAACTAGACTTGGAATTTAGTCAGGTTGCCTGCAGGAAAAACTACATTGAAGAATAAATGGGTTTACAGGCTGAAGGAAGAAGATGGAGGAAAACAGAGGTACAAAGCTAGACTTGTGCTGAAGGGGTTTGCATAGAAGAAAGGTATTGATTTTGATGAAATATTTTCTCCTGTTGTTAAAATGAATTCAATCAGAACTATTTTAAGTCTTGTAGCAACTGAAGATTTGCATCTTGAGCAGTTAGATGTAAAGACAACCTTTCTCCATAGGGATTTGGAGGAAGAGATATATATGCAGCAGCCACAAGGATATGAGGTGAAAGGGAAGGAGAAACTAGTGTGCAGGTTGAAGAAGAGCTTGTATGGCTTAAAACAAGATCGAAGGCAGTGGTATCTAAAATTTGACAAGTTTATGTCTGAACAAGGTTATACTAGATGTCACTCTGATCATTGTGTTTATCTGAAAAAGCAAAATGATGGCAGCTATATTATATTGTTATTGTATGTGGATGACATGCTTGTTGCAGGATCTAACATGCAGGAAATAAATGTACTCAAAAGAAAATTGGCAAATTCATTTGCAATGAAGGATTTGGGAGCTGCAAAACAAATCCTTGGTATGAGAATAACTAGAGACAGGAAAAATTGCAAATTAACATTGTCTCAGAATGAGTACATACAAAAGGTGTTGAAAAGATTTAATATGCAAAATGCAAAACTAGTTAGTACACCTTTTGCTAGCCTTTTCAAACTTAGCAAGGAAATGTGCCCAAAGACCCAAGAAGACATGGATTATATGTCTAAAGTTCCATATGCGTCAGCAGTTGGAAGCTTAATGTATGCAATGGTCTGCACAAGGCCTGATATTGCACATGCAGTGGGAGTTGTAAGCAGGTACATGAACAATCCAGGAAAGGAACATTGGATGGCAGTGAAATGGATTCTCAGATATTTGAAAGGTACCACAAATCAAGCATTATGCTTTGGTGGTTCAAACATTTCTCTACAGGGATATGTTGATGCAGATATGGCAGGTGACAGATATAACAGGAGGAGCACTACAGGATATGTATTTACTGTTGGAGGAACAGTTGTTAGTTGGGTTTCAAAAATCCAAAGTGTTGTTGCACATTCAACAACAGAAGCGGAGTATGTTGCTGCTACAGAGGCTAGTAAAGAAATGATTTGGTTACAAAGTTTTATGGGTGAATTGGGTAAGGAGCATGATATGGGCACGTTATACAGTGATAGCCAAAGTGCCATTCATCTTGCAAAGAACTCAGCATTTCATTCTAGGACTAAACACATACAGCTCAAGTACCATTTCATACGATCAGTGTTGGAAGATGGAGAGTTGAAGCTGGAAAAGATACACACTAGCCAGAATCCTACAGATATGCTAACAAAAGTTGTAACCAGGGAGAAACTGAGAATATGCTCAGTTTCAATTGGTCTTCAAGGATGACGATGAAGATGAGAAACGGCCACGTCCAAAGAGGAGTCATTGTCCAGCAAATGAAGTAGCAGTGGAGTTTCTACAATCATTCTCCAAGTGGGAGATTGTTGTGTGTGGAGCATGATTGTTCAGGAGTCTTTGTTTTAGCTGGATGTATACCCCATGAAGTTTGTACACCCCTCCACGTGGGGGGGACTTGTCCCCCCCGTGGGGGTTCGGGGACCAGCAGTCCCTCGGCGGGGGCTCGGGGTCAGCGCCCCCAAAGCTGAAAACAAATGTAAAATTTCCTTGTAAAAGTATCGTAATTTCTAGTCAATCTGGGCCGTTCATTAGGCAGATGATCTGACGGTACAACTTATGTTTAGTTTAGGGTTTTTTTCCCTAGAAGGCAACCCCCTCTCTTTGTATGAGGGCATTTTATTTGAGGCTGAGATATAGATGTGTATTCTATGAGCGAGAAACAGAGAGGTGAGACTGAGAGAGAAAACAAAGGATATTATAGAAGATTTGTTGTAGGTTGTGTCTCTTCATTTTGCTGGATAATAGAAAGGAAGGACTAGCTGTTCGGGGTGGACGTAGCCCAAACTGGGTGAACTACGTATATCTGTGTCTCTCTTGTTTTGTGCATTCTCTGTGTTTATATTTCTGCAATATTTTATGTGTTCCATTGCTCTGTAATATATAATTTTCTAACATGTAGGCCAATAATGTGTAAGGAATCGGATGAAAAAGATGTAGTAACCCATCCAAGGCACGTTTTTGGCATACACAAGATGTAGCTAGTGCATGATAGAAACCCTCTAAACCAACCAATAATGAAAGCTGACACAGGGGCGAGGTATCCACCAATAGGGTCAAATGGAAACCAAGGTACTGCACGAGTCCCAATGTGTGATAATGTAAGCTGATGTCGAACACAAGGGAAACCACTCAATCAAAGACCCATGATACGGATCGATGCTAAGCATACGGTGATCTATCAATAATGAAAATAGGGCGAGGGTGGAGCTCTAGGCCTGTCCTCAGAGCAAGATGTTGTCATCGAGAAGGACAAAACCTGCCAGCAAGAAGTCAATGGAGACCTTCTCAAACTGGCACAAGTAAAGGACCAATATAACTGATGTGATAATAGAAAAGACACTGGCAATCAGGGATGGCCGACTGAAAAATGAGTCAAGAGACACCGTAGAGAGGCCTACTTAGGCTTACTTCCCTTGAACAAAAGCACGATTCAGATGATGACTTTGTGGCAGCATATTATAACTTTGTATAAGCTCGTCATGTAGGAGGCATGAACGAACTCTCCTTATGATTGGAAGAGATAACCAATCGGAGGAGGACTGACTCAATAACAAGGTTAAGGCATACCTAAGCCAAGCTAGATCCCACCCAAATGAAGGAGACACTTTGTTTGAGTGCTTTGTTCAAGGGCGACATGACTCTAGCTACCAACACTAAATGGAATATTGTCCCATTCCCGCTATTTTTGGAATATATAACTTTTTTGTCTTTTTCATTAAGCTTGAAAAAGAATAAAAGAATCCTAGAATACAACGGAAAGAATGAGTGTCGATGAAGCAAATGATCTAGTTCCTAGGATTGTAACAATCCTATGCTCAATGCAGGGAGGCAAAAACTAGTCAAAGACACTCAATGGTATGTTCCTTCGATGGGTCATAGTGTCTCAATTTGCAGAAGTTAAGGGATTGCAAGTTTGATTTTGTAGATGACTTGGTCAAAAGTTGGCTTAAACACGAGTCCAAGTGAATTCGGCTAAAGGCCAAAAGGTGCAAATAGTCAATATGCAATGTAGTAGTACAACTCAACAAGAAGGGGCCTCTAGGGTATAAGGCTAGAACGAAGCGAAGAAGGAAAGAAGAATGAGTCTTTAGCGCATAAGCCATGGCAGGACTAAATAGGACTCCTGAGCCTACTCAAATGAAGGAGCATGGGCAACAAATATTAGTAAGGTGCTAACTATGATGCCCATGAAAGTGATGGCTCTACCATTGTGTCCAAGTTTGAAAAGTCAGTGAGTGAAGTTGGTTTACTAACGATGACATGATGGGATCGACCCTATGGCAAGTATATCGATAGATGGGGGCTAGTTATGCAAAATGCAACAGAAGAATGGCTTCCCTAACCTATATGCCAGTAAGTAAATGATACCTGCCATGATGGGTCAGTAGTCATGGAACCGACTTGAAATCTTCGAAGAAGCATCCAAAAAGTCCTGAAAAAACAACCTATTCTCGACAATTCAAGCTCCCAAGTTAAAAGATACATGAGACAAAAAAAATCAAATTTTGAAAAAAAAAATTGACATTTTCAAAGTCTATAAAATGATTTTTTGAATCACCATTATTACTGTTTGAGTTGAGAGCACAAAGAGTGGAGAAAAAGAAGAAATCTTTCCTTTTGTCGAATCTGATTGTTCAAATCTTCTCAAAATCATCAGGTAACCCGCAAATTTGGCTTGCATCAATTTGTGATTGTTTTTAAGAATTTTAATTAAGGTTTCATTGTTGAATTTATGTCAAAAAAATTTGTCGCGGTGTATATGCAGGTTGGCTATATGAAACCTATGTATACGCAGGCCCTAGACGCGACTAAGTATAAAACAGACCCACATATATGCTGTTTTGATTTCAAAACAAAAAACTAATGGTCTAAACTTGTTTTTTTCTCATGATGACAATTACCTGGAGGGAATGGGAGTGTGCCACTATTGATGATGAGGTTATGAATGATCAACAGGCCTTAGATGCACTGAGGGGATGCAGTTTGTTAAAATTTATCAAAATGCCAAATATGAAGGCAAATACCCTCTTGCTTGAAATGCTCATTCACTACTAGAGTATCGAGGATGATTAATTCATGATTGATCAAATGCCACTGAGGATAGAGATTGAGCATATCTATTTTATCATAGGACATTCCCGGATGGGAGAGGTAGTACATTCTACAGATCATTCACGAGGTAGCCTTTCTATAGAGGACTATGCGCATATATACTGCCCGCGCCATCCAAAAAAAATTGGAAGCCAGATTCCAATCAAGCACATAGAGAGTTTGTCATTGAGGATCATCCTGTTCATTATAGCCAGAGTGAATGGATCAACCTCCTTACACCAGGCTTCATGACTTGCCATGAGGTTGGCTGTAGACTGTCTCACGACAGTATGTACACCTCTCCTCACTAAGTTGAAGAACTAAATATAATCTATCAAAAAGGGCCAGACTAAAAACTTTGGGTATGGGACTATTATGTGCTCCTTCTTTTTCGAGAAGGTCCCAATGCTATGCCCTAGAGTACCAGTTCTGATTAGCAGCTTGTGAGATCAACGGATGGGTAGGTGGGCCGATATGATGAAACGTCTAGGAGGTGGGGACGTACTGCAAAATACTTTTGACGACGATTTCTTCTCCTAGTGGGAGCAACAAATCATCGCAGTGGATGAATATGCCTACATCGGCTTGGACTTCCCGGGAGATCCTGTTCTGACATTACCACTAGGCGCAACATGGGGAGATATAGGTAACAAATATTTTATTGATTTTATGATTTTTATGATTTTTCAAATATGAAAATGAATTTAAATATATTTTTGATGGGATTCAAATGACTAATGTAATGATCATATTCTAGATATTGGGCCAGTTCGATCAGATGGATTCCCACAGCATGGATGTTGCAACTGAGGTGCCGAAGAGGTGGCTGCCGATATAGAGTGGGTCTTATATACAGTTCAGCGGAACTTGGTGAGATTGACTCACCGAGTACCAATGGTGGCAGTAGAGGATCTCCCTGAGGACATGCAGCGTCGCATGGTTGGAATGCCACAAAACTAGGTTCGGACTCTTAGGCGCGTGGCTAACGCTGTAGTCACATACTTAGCCGCTCATCCTAAGCCGGGTCATAGATAGTATGGACATGATTATGGGAATTTTAGTCCCAATTTTTGTAAATTATTTTGGACACACTTATGTACATTCAGGATGTTTTATGATATATATATACAGCTTCGACTTTTTTATGTCTTTTTATTTTTATGTTGATGAATGAATGATATGCCAATCTTAAGCTTGATTAGCAATAGAATCTACTAATGAATTATTAGATCGTGGAATGTGAAAATAAGTAATATAAACAAATGATCTTTACAACACCCTCACTCTCAAATATTGGTGATATAAACATGGATCCCTAACCCAATAAAAGTTATTTAATTGAGACACTATTAGCTATGAATCAAGATACACTACTAATGACTCAATTCCATAGGAAATAACTTCAGATAGTAGATTAATAATGGCAGTATACTCAACCATATTATTTGATGCAGGACTAATGCATACTCCCCTTGACACCATCAACTGACCAATTGGATAGTAGATCACCCAAGCTGCGGAAGAGAGGTTTCGAGTATGCCAACTAGCACCATCAGTGAATCCAAAATAGACCAATTCATCCATCAACACCTACTAAAGCAGATCAAAAAGTGTCTATATCATGAAAATTCCCGATAAGATATGTACAAAAATACAAAATATACAAAGAAGCCATTGCTCGGGTCGAAACCTAGGAAAAGTACTTCTTGCGGTAGAGCCCATCAAGGAGCTCTGCCAACTTTCTCCTAGGGATGTTTATAGGTACAATGATTGAACCAATAAATATATTACCTTCAGCAAACATTTGTGTTGGAGACAAAGGAACCGTACAAACATCGCTAGTGGATAGACTGGAGGACCTAGATTCGACTTCATGCAAAGGAGGATGGAAAAATAAATGATGATGTAAATCTTCTAATGGTCAATCTATAACCATCATTGCTTTGAATATCACTTTTTCAGATGGAAAAAATGTATCTGAGCAATCCAAAGTGGAAGTGGAATCAAGGGTCTAAGTAGGGGCCACATCACCATCTAACTCCTTTTCTGAAGGAGTAGGATGGTCGTCTGTAGAGTTATTGATAGATTCATATCTAAGCTCTGCTACAGACATAGAAGATTCTATTTCACCCACCTTGCCATCATCTGATGTGGTGACAGATGAATATAAGGCCCCAAGATCTGAAAAATAATGAGTTTGAACAAAATCTTTTCGTAAAGGCTCCTTGGAGGATGAAATTATATCGATTCTAGCTATAGGAGGGGGAAGATCAAATACACCCATAAAGGAAGAGTACATCCTGACTCCTAGATTCTGGATAGGTTGACGAGGGTTATCCACCAACAGAATGGTAGGATCTAAAGTTGCCCGAGGATCACCTAGAGAATAATCCAATTGATCAACCTTAACAATTTTCCCCTCATGAGGAAAGCAAAGGACTTGAAATACAGTCGAAATGACGACATCCATTTCATAAATCCAATTTCGTCCTAAGAGGAGATTGTAATCTAGGTTGGCATCAATGATTTCTACTTCGACGTTAATGACCTTTCCTCCAACACATATAGGAAAGGTCGGGATAATCCCGTGTGGCCTATGAGAATGACCATGAAACAATGTGAAGAGGGTGGGTGAAGGAACAGCCGAAGGCGGTCCAATGGCCTTCCAACATAACATAGACATGACACACCTAGAAGCTCCCTCATCTATAACCGTCCAAAAAATATTAGTTTTCTGGTAAGTAGACTTTATCTAGAAATCCCTATGATGAGGAAGTCTCTTTTTGACATTATACATATCAAATGTGAGAGCTAAAGAATTATTTGGATCCACTACCCCCATTGTCGAAAGAAAAGCACTTCATTGAGTTGGACATGACTGGAGTACCTCTAAAGCAAACATAACGCATGGACTTTGAGCCAGATCCTCGACAATGGAGTAATTCTAGGCTGCCCTAGCATTATGGTTGATAGTCACGTGTTTGGAGGAACCTTTCAGTATCCAAGGTACAAAATCGATAGAGGGTCACTCAATATGAAGTGGATCCATAGTTCCGGGAATAGTTTTATCCTTGGATGTTTCAGCTTCATCATAATCACGTGACCGTGTGGCCACATTGACTTGAGAACCCATCATGAAAACATTTGAGGAATGGTCCCCCTCCTGGTTGCCCCCTGCAGAGGTACCATGGTTTTAATTTGCACCAGCAAGAAACTATTGCCCTTGGGGGAAGGGTAAGTTAAGATAGCCTAGGAGCTAGAAGACCCTTGCTGCACTAACAAGTGCTGAGCATATTGAATTTTTGGGCAAAGATGAGTCAAATGGTCCCCACTGCATAACTTGCATGGGAACTTAGCTTTCTTCCTAGACTCATTTCTACCCTCATCGGCACCATCGTCGGGCTTATTCGCATTACCCTTCCCATCTTGATTCTCCTTTTTACCTTGTCCCTTCTTCTTCCCATCAAAATTTTGATTTCCTTTGGGATTAAAAGCTTGAACAAAATTTACAGAAGACGGTTGAGAAGGTGGAGTAGTAGACAGTGTAGCCTGATTGGAAGAAGCAATTTGCATAGACAAATGCTGCAATTGGCTTAGAAGGTTCACCATATTTGTATCAGTCGATCCAACAATACCGTCCACATGGGGACCTGGCTTCAATTTGGCTATATCAACCTTAGCCCGAGGAGCATCAGGCAAGATTTTCTGAAGGATACCAAACTGAGAATAAATCAATTCTAATTGCTAGATCTGAAAAATAGCTTTCTCTTCAGAATAGACTCCAGACAAAGAAACATCCTTCGAGATCTCAAGTTGTAACGATTTTAAGAACCATTCAAGATGGTATTCAGGAGGAATTTCAGCTTTAATGAGCCCTTTTCTTCGTTTCCATTCCTGAATATGATCAAAGATGTGAGTTGTCATATCCTGACGGAAATTGGCCAGAAGTTCAGTTCCGGCATCATAATGGACGAGCAACTGGAAATGGTTTAGGAAAATGTTAGCCAAATTGGAGAAAGATGTAAAGATACCCCCTGGCTATATACCACTTAGTCACATTGCCAGTTAAGGTGCGTTGAAAAAGTCTCAACCTAATCAAGTCATCGATGAGGGAGTTTGATGAGCACCATAAATGGAATGTGGTTACATGGTCACCTGGGTCGTCACCGCCCTTCCACTCAAACTTTGGATTATCCGATGGTAGTTTGGTTGGGACCAGAGGCCAGGCTGGATTGTATCCCATTGGATCATTTGTCAATTTTGTGAGATCTGTCAAATTTAGTGTTTCCAGAAAAGGAAGTTTGGGAGGACCTTCAGGATTCCACCCAGATTGGGCAGAGTTCCCAAAGTTCTGAAAAGATTGGCCTAGATTTCGAAAGGCACCAGGCTACCCAAAGTAACTAACAGAACCTGCTGAACCAAAAGGTAACCCTTGTGGTCGGCGAAGTTCCCCCCCTAACAAATTATTATAAGGAGTGGAAAACCATTGGTAAGGGTTCCAAGCATTAGCTAAGGGTGGAAAACTTCAAAATGAACTAACCGAGGAGTATGGAATATTCCCTTATTGTCCGAAAAATGGATTCCCAGCTCCCGTGCCACTAATTGCAGGATTATTCCAACCCTGAAAGGGATTTCTTCCTTTATTCGTGAAAGAAAAAATCATAGATCCTGCCGTCGGATTGCAATGTGGTATATGACCACTTCCGAAAGGAAAACCCTGAAAAGATGCCGATCCACTCATCATGGATGTGGAGGAAGTTAATGGTACACTTAATGGAACTGAAGGAATACCTAAAGAAGGCATGCCAAAAGGGAGGAATCCAAAACTGGATGCATGTGCTTGGGAACTTCCTGTCGTCGATGGAATGGAAGTAGACCCAAACAAGGATGTGCTAGCAGTAGACCCAAATAAAGATGTAGAAGGGATGGAAATGGTTCCTCCCCCTTGTACTGATATAGGAGTCTGCATACCTGTAGCACTCGCAGTGGATGCCATACTCCCAGCAGTGGTCATCGAAGGGATGTGTGCGTGGACTTGGAATTGAAGGTCTATGTGTCGGAGTCCCAATGTATAACACTATGTCCGGCTGATCAGAAGGTAGAGGAGAATTTGGAGCTACTGACAACTCCGATAGTTCTTCTACCTCAATATTATCTTCCGACTGGAAGAGGACTGGAGAAAGAACTGGGGTGTTCCTCTCTGGCTCTGTGGTAGTACTAGGCCTATCTTGTACACGAATGCCCTAAAGCGAAGGATCAATCCTCCATGCGTCGGCTGCCACTGGGTGAAACCCACTGGTAGTATTGCTCCTACACCTTCTAAAAGAAGGCTCTGGACTTGAAAGTGAAAGCCCACGAAGTCTTCAGGACCGTCTAAGCGATCGGTCAGCCACTTTGAATTATTTAATAAGATCTACTTAAAGGCTCAAGAAATTGAAAGCTAGGCCAACTAGGAGCACAAAACACACACTAAAAATGTCCCTAAAGGAATTCAGCAGTCAAACAACTTCCAAGTATTTCTACTCTAGGTGATTAGGACCGGACACCAAAATACAAGAAAGTGAAGTAGGGGCCTTTCGAAGATAGTTTGGGATAAAATGACGGCCCAGGCCTACCAGCGAAGGTATCAGAGGAAGTTACACTGACCTCCAAACAATAGCCTGTGCCAGTGCAAGCCCCCGAGCTTTGCAAGGGTGACCTCCAAAAGTACTATTGATAGTCATACAACATTGAGCTCAGGTGCCATGGGATTCCCCTCGACAGCCACCTATGTAGATCCCTAAGATAAGCAACTAAGGTTACCAACTCGTGTCAGAAGCTAGGTGGAACAATCTTGAGGTAAGATCTGACAAGTAGGAGAGGGGGTATCTCTCTTTCTTATCCTAAAAAGCCCTCATGCTTAACTCCTAGATTAGGAGCTTTCTTGGTCTCCCTAATGCTATTGGATTTGCACTCTTTATTCAGACTTCTATGTTTGACAATTTAAAGCGGCCTTCGAGAGTTTTCTCTCCACTCACCTAATCCAAGGTTGTTGGGTTGTGTTATATTATTTAGAGAGGGGGCGGAGCCCCCCCTTTGTTGCACCGATTGTGCAGTGGGGCGGTCACAAGGGGGGCGGCAGCCCCCCCTGTCTGGGGGGTTTGAGGGGGGCAGGTAGCCCCCCTCTACCGTGTCTGGGACAGCGCCCCGGGAAAAAAAAATTTGGACCCTATATTAGGTTGGGCGAACCAACCTATGGTTTTCAATCCATGGTATTGGATGCTTCGGCATGTATAAATATGTATTGTAACATTGAAAGGAATATAATGAAAAATCAAGCTGGTAGTCAAGGTTTTGGGATCTAGGGGAAAATCTCTGTGTATATGTGTTTTATGTGTTATGCTCTCACATTGTTTATTTTCTGCGTTTTAGAATTCGTATGCAAGTAATTTCTATACAAGGTTAAAACCTACATTTGGTATCAGAGCTGTTTTGGCTTCAAGGGGATGCCTTTGTTGCTGAGGGGTTACGCTCGGGCCTGTGGTAGACCCTGTTCAGTGGGAGATCTGCGAGATAGATTCTGGTGGTGAAAGAAGTGTTATAGACATTTTTGGGCACTGCAACCACAATCATAAATGTCCATAAACCAAGGGCTCCTAAGTCCCTAAAGGTGTTGTTCCAACCCCTAGAAGAACAAGGTCAACTGATTACAGCATCTCCTAGAAGTTCTCCATGAAAAACTACTCAGAACTGGTCAAAACTGGACCATTTCACCTGATCCATGGTCAAAGTGCATTGCATCCCACCTAAATACACACAGTAGGTGCGATGCATGTTGAAAAACCCTTCTGTGGGGTGCAATGGGCGAGAGTGGACAAATGGCAGGGTCAATCCGCAAGGTGGAGGAACATGGAATCTTCCAGAAACTTCTCCTGTGACACTTGCCTCTCTGCATTCGCCCGGGGATGAGTAAGAGATCATCAATCTCTAAGTGGAATCAAGAACTATCAGAGAGAGGACACTAATCAAATCTCAGAAGCTGACTCACCTCCCTTGCAAACATATATATATGGATCCCTCATCCCAGAGATCCAGAGGCTGGAATTTTGTATCTTGTAAGGAAGTGTTGTTGGTTTCTTGATGCAATATCATAGTGTTGGGTGATCTAATCTTTTCATGAGTTGAAGAAGGGCTTTCTTGCTGAGAGGATGATGCTGGGTCAGAACAATTAGTTGTAATCCTCTTTGCCCTTTCTTGATTATCAATAAAGCTATTCAAGTTTTACTCCACATTCTTGTATGATTGATGTTATATGCATTTGTGTGGTCAATATATATTTGGTCCTATATTGTTTATGATAATAGATCTATGTTCTTGGATATTGTTATGCTGCTTTGATTCTACAGGTGCTCTTTGAAGCTACGTAGATGAGGAAGCGAGTGGCGAAGACCTATCAAAAGGGAGAGGAATCGAGCAAGGAACCTAGTGCAAGACAGAGGTTGGTCTCCTTATTCCTCTCTTATCTATTTCTCATAAAGGAAAACGAAAGTAGTTTTTAGTTTGTTTGTTTCTAAGGTAACTACCAGCCTTAGTGGGACTAGCAGCTCTGCATAGACACTAGCTTTCCCGATAACAAAATGGCGACTCCACTCGGGATCTAATAGATTGTTTGTTTATATACATTTGTTTACTTTATAAACTTACAGACGGAGCCTGAAGTCAAGCCAGCTAGCCTTCGAACTGCATTTGCTATGCAAGTGAAAAGTAGATCAATGCTGCTTCAGTCTATCTCCATGTTTTGTTTATGAATTAAACAGTTGATTTACAAGCTCTCTAATTGCCCTTGTGGTGGCTCTAGTAACCTCCTTAGATCTACCCCTATGATTGATTTACTGATTACCACTTGCCCGGCCTAAATCCCTGAACTGAGCTGCAAACTGTGACCCGGAACCCAGCTAAAGTCTCGTCCCTGGTCCATCGCACTGTGTCTTCTTTGAAACCTGAATGCATCGCACTTCCTGAGTGTAGTAGGTGCGTTGCATTTCAGTTTCCCTGTGCTACAGGTGCGCTGATCAGACCTCTTCTGCTCTTAGATTTTGGCTTCTGTGTTCACTCTTTTCAGCTCTTTTCAAGAGTTTTACTGCCTGTAGTCAGTACACCTCTGTTGAAACCCCCTTCCTTGTCGTTATTCTGCCTCCATTGTCCAAAGAACTGTAAATGTTTTTATGTATTTTTGAGTCATTTTCAGTTCTCCTTTACAAAGAAGTAGCGTAATTGAATTGTCGATTCTTGATTTGAAAGTGTCACAAGTGTTGTTTTCAGTCATAAGAGAGAATCTGATTGTTCTTGATAGTTGATTACACTGTTATTCTTGTATTTGATTTGAATTAGTAGTTTTTCAAGTGTCGAAAGCAAGTTTTCAATTCCAAATAGCAAAGTGTCATCATTGTTCTCATTTTGTCTTGAAAAGAAACTTGTTAGTAATGTCGCTTCGAAAAATAATTCAGATTTGTGCTTAGCTTTCTTTTTATCATTCACACATTAAGAAGGATGAAAACAAATACATGCATGTGCATTTGCATTTAAATTGTTTGTTGGTTTGATTTAGGACAAGTGCATATAGTGTGTGCTCTCTGCTCTTTGTTGAAAGAACGCCATCTCTCTTTCCTTAGTAGCTAGGATTTTCATTGCAACAAGAAGATTAAACGTCTGTTTATCATCTTAGATTGCATTTTTGGAATTGTACATCTACATCACGCGGTGAACCTGAAAGGCAAATTTCTTAAGCAAGATCAACTGTAAAATAAATTTAATGAATCTAAAAACTCTTTGGAACCTAACGCACAACATCTAGAAGTCTAGGCTAGAGACGTATTCCGGCGTCGTAAAGCCTGGTAACTGTTGTTTTCACTGTTGGTTGGGTGATTCCTCCACTTTGAGACGATAAATGCCAGTACGGACTTGTGCTCCCATGTACCGTCAAGTATATATTGGGAGACCACAATAGGCTTTATCCTTTATCCATAGGAAGCTGTGTTTGCCGCCCTATGGATCGCAATGCACTGAACACAGCATTCAGGAAGATTGACTGTCGTACCGTAAAAAGTATTCTGTAGTTTTGTGATTAGTTTGGTAATCCCTCTGTCTAGATTTCCAGAGCAATCTCTTTTGTTCCTTTTCAAACTCCTTAAAGGAAAAGGTCCATCTGAGCACTTGTCACTTCAGGCTCATTAAAAATCGAAGGCGACTAGAGTCATCTTTTGTTTTTTCTCGACTCTTAAAAATTGAAAAAACAAGTTGTGTCAAAACGTCTAAAATTTATTTTAAACGGAATAAACATCACCTTTCCTACGTTGGTCTTAGGTTGAGAAAAATGGAGTCAACCAACCAAGGGGTTCCCCTTGGAGGAAATCCTAGTCCCTTCTCCTCTTGGGGAGATGTTGGTGCACCCCATATGGCCACATTGTCTCTTCCAGGATTGACAATCGGCTTGCCCGTATGGCTCTTCTCAACTTCTGTCATTCAGAACATCGTGATTCCTGAACAATCAAGTTAGCAACTAAACGATACCAGAGTTACCCCCAAACCCTCTACTTCTTCCAGTTCTTCCTCTCCTCCTTCCTCTTTGCTTGATAAAGCTGGTAAAGCCCAAAATCAAGTAACTGAGAAGAAGAAGGAGAAGCAGAAGAAAGAGAAGAAGAAGAACGAGCCAAAGGTGAAAAGGGGCAACCAAGCATCATCTAGCGGAAATCCACACACTGCACCGACCAGGCCTAAATCGCCATGTGTCATTTGTAAAGCAGACCACTATCATCGAGATTGTCCTTGCATCCCTCGGATCTTAAGGGACTGGTCTCCTCGTTTGCACAATTCGGTGTCATCAACCTCTAACGATCATGTTGAGCATACGCTGTCAACTAGTGAAAGTGAAGCCCCTGGAAAAAAAGGAAAATATAAATTTCCTTGTAAATTGTGTGAAGGCAATCACGCCATCCACCATTGTCCCTTCTTAGACGAAGCTAAAAGAGTCTTGAACGACCGTCCGGTTTCACTGTTACGGCTTCCTCCTAGATATAAGAAACTCTTGCCAAGTATGTCACTAGTTGAAAATCCGGCTGACACACTCTTGTGGTCGGCCGAAGCATCTATCATTGAAGATAAACCATCTAAATCCACACCAGACGAAAGTCAAAAGGTCAAGGCGGCAGTTGACTCGGTCTTGCCTTCAAAGGATCAATCTTTAGATGATACAGTCACCGAAGAGAACAAGAACGACACCGTTCAAATTCTCTTCGTAAGCACAGACTCCGATGAGCATGGGGGCAGTCTACCCATTCCTTTACCGCAGGAAGGAAGTTTTTCAGAGTCGTATCTGGTCGTCTATTCGGTCCCACCTCCAAGCACCCTAGTTGTTTCCTTTGACTGGAATCTACTAGGTAGACCCCGTTTACTGGCTAGTGTACCATTTCGAATCATTTCTCAAATATATAGAATGGTCATGGCCCGTACCATCATAGATGAAGGGGCTTATGTGAGTATCCTTTCCTCAACTACTTGGAAAGCGCTTGGTTCACCATCACTTTTGCCTGAGATGAGAAATCTAACAGGCTTTGACAAAGGAACCAGTCGACTGTTAGGGATCCTTCCCGATGTGACGATAACATTGAGAGGGAAAACCATTCACATGAATGTAATGGTAGTCCAAGGACCCCTGGATTATAATCTACTCCTTGGAGGAGACTATATTTATTGCATGGGAGCCATTGTCTCCTCACTCTTTAGAGTAATGTGTTTTCCGCACGAAGGAAGAGTGGTCAAGCTCGTAGACTAGCTTTCATTCCCCGGTTCACACATAGCAAATAGTCATATACCAACCATGAATGGTCTTTTCACATAAGGAATGTCTCATCAATCCCCAGTCCGTCCTCCTGATGAGCGCGAGTGATTCGAAGGACATGACTGAAACCCAGGGGGCATGCACCCTGGTCTGCGTTGGCAGGAAAACCTTGAGTATAGGGTCGGTTTCCATGAAGGATATATGACTAGTCTGACACACCTGTCCATTTAGGAAAATGGGATTAGGCTGGAATAAGATTCCCTCGTCAAAGTTATGTGAGTGGAGGAATCTGCGCCACTCACCTTTGTCTATTTCAGTAGACATCGCCGAGGAAGTGTTTTGTCTGTGGTACAGATAGAACAATCTTTGGTAACCTAGAAATTTTTCTCTATACCTGGGCGCATGCAAACCTTTTGGCATGCAAGCAAAGAGCGACCATTTATTTTTTAAATTTTTAGGTCCTCTAACCCTTTAAAATCGTAGGATTGGTTGTTTCCTACCTTGCATAAAGAAAGGATCTGGAGCAAAGCTTTGTCAGGTGCAAGCTCCATAAAAATGGCATCTTAGATGAGACATCCTTATTATACGACTGGATCGAGTAGTTTTAACGCAGAATTCAACCTCGTTAAAAAATAAACATAAGCAATGAGCAAATGTTCCTCCAGAGTTTAAGCTCATTAAAAAATGAACCAATTTCTGGTAAATAACCGTTGTGAATGTATTATCATCAACCTTTGAAGCCTTGGTCGTGTTCTCATCATCACCTCCACTCTGTATTGGCCGATCATTCACCCGCATTTGATTGTTTACCCTTTTGAGGAACAGCTGCGAAGAGTGATCCTATTAGCCATCCTTGTGACACTACCATGATTGGAAAATTCCAAACCTTACTTGGAATCAGCTACTACCCGAATCTATCACTCGTTCCTCAAAAAACGAGTCTCCTTTAAGCTCTTTTCAACTGACTCGTAAAATATGAAAAGATTGCCGAGCCATTGGCCTCTCCAACTCGTTAAAGTGACCGAAAGTGCTATCCCTCCTTTAGATTTTAATCTTTTTGGACTTGAGGGATTATTACACAAAAAGATCGAGCACTTGTTTTGTTCAGCTCGTTAAAAGTACCGAAAATTCATCCCTTTTGTATTATTTTATACTTTTTCAGACTCAAGGGATTATGTGACGAAAAAGGATTTTTGGAGTTTCCTTTACGTCCCTTTTCAGACTCTCTAAAATTGAAAAGGACCGAGTTATCTTTGTCGTTAAACTCGTTAAAACCGAATAGCGACAAACTCATCCATAACAGACAAGAACGAGTTTCACTATCGCTAGGCTTGTTAAAACATAGCGATGGGTTTACCCGAAGGGAAAATTATAGAACAAGCATATGTTATCCTCCTCAAGCTTGACAAAAATAAAGAGGTACTGGTCAGCAATTACTGGGGAAAAATTGGGAAGAAAATATGAAGAAACTTTGTTGGTAGCAAGTCGCTCTTGAACATGACACTTTCACTCCGCATCCTAGTTAGGTTGGGTTGTTCCATTCACTGGTCACATCACCATGGTTTCATCACGCCATCCATATTTGGGGTTAATGCTACCAATCCATCATGTCAGTGTCGCTGATATGTTCAAGAGAAGTCACTCAGAGAATTCACCTGTGTCTCATCCGCTACAATACATTCACGCTCGATTCTTTCATGACCACCACCATGAACCTTATATCACCAGATTGTTTTCACCTCCATTAGAATCATTTGCTCCATTCCATGTCATTGATGTGGGATTCACTA
Organism: Pinus tabuliformis; assembly: GCA_031772625.1. Taxonomy (NCBI): domain Eukaryota; kingdom Viridiplantae; phylum Streptophyta; class Pinopsida; order Pinales; family Pinaceae; genus Pinus; species Pinus tabuliformis. The sequence continues at coordinate 1,161,413,525 of CM062804.1, forward strand.
AGGCCCTCCTATGACGGATCGCTTCTTGTCGACATCAGCTCATTATCCAAGAAGTCAATCTAGGAGCAACCCTTTCCTTGCATGCCTCAATGGCAAGTTTCTCACTTCCGGCGACAGGTTTACATCAATGGCCTTCGACCGAAAGATTTTGCATGGTGTTCGACGCCAAGTCCCTTATTCACACCACGTGAATTTTACTGTAGTACCTTGAGGGTCATCATCATTATCGGTGATTCCTCTCGCGCCTATTAACAGCTTACATCATTGGCTAGTAATCAGGCGACGTCTTTCCATGTTTGACTCCAGAACATCTCTCACATGGATCGACTTGTACTATGAGTGAAGATCGAACAAGATTGAAGACCTTGGATCTAGTTTCATTCATCCGAGCTGCAATATATATTGAGGAAAATAAAAACATCAAATGTACATCGTTGCTGCACAGATAATCATCCAATCTAAGGGATGATGGCTCTACCAGAATCATCAGTCTACACTCAGACGATTGTCTGTCTCATGTACATGAAAATGAATTTATAAAGCTGAGCATGGGAATGCCCACCTCAGCTAGATCATGAAAATATTATGAAGATAATGTATTGTATTATATCTTATTACAGGTCACCTTCCAGCTTGAAAAAACTTCGGATCCTCATGATAAAGCATTTCACCCGACATCAAAAGATTAACGACCTCATGCTTTAGGGGGCAACTGTTATAGACATTTTTGGGCACTGCAACCCCAATCATAAATGTCCATAAACCAAGGGCTCCTAAGTCCCTAAAGGTGTTGTTCCAACCCCTAGAAGAACAAGGTCAACTGATTATAGCATCTCCCAGAAGTTCTCCATGAAAAACTACTCAGAACTGGTCAAACCTGGACCATTTCACCTACTCCATGGTCAAAGTGCATTGCATCCCACCTAAATACACACAGTAGGTGCGATGCATGTTGAAAAACCCTTCTGTGGGGTGCGATGGGTGAGAGTGGACAAATGGCAGGGTCAATCCGCAAGGTGGAGGAGCATGGAATCTTCCAAAAACTTCTCCTATGACACTTGCCTCTCTGCATTCACCCAGGGATGAGTAAGAGATCACCAATCTCTAAGTGGAATCAAGAACTATCAGAGAGAGGACACTAATCAAATCTCAGAAGATGACTCACCTCCCTTGCAAACATCTATATATGGATCCCTCATCCCAGAGATCCAGAGGCTATAATTTTGTATCTTGTAAGGAAGTGTTGTTGGTTTCTTGGTGCAATATCATAGTGTTGGGTGATCTAAGCTTTTCATGAGGTGAAGAAGGTCTTTCTTGCTGAGAGGATGATGCTGGGTCAGAACAATTGGTTGTAATCCTCTTTGCTCTTTCTTGATTATCAATAAAGCTATTCAAGTTTTACTCCACATTCTTGTATGATTGATGTTATATGCATTTGTGTGGTCAATATATATCTGGTCCTATATTGTTTATGATAATAGATCTATGTTCATGGATAGTGTTATGCTACTTTGATTCTACAGGTGCTCTTTGAAGCTGGGTAGATGAGGAAGCGAGTGGCGAAGACCTATCAGAAGGGAGAGGAATCAAGCAAGGAACCAAGTGCAAGACAGAGGTTGGTCTCCTTATTCCTCTCTTATCTATTTCTCATAAAGGAAAACGAAAGTAGTTTTTAGTTTGTTTGTTTCTAAGGTAGCTACCAGCCTTAGCGGGACTAGCAACTTTACATAGACACTAGTTTTCTCGATAACAAGAAGATGGCGAGCAGTAGAAAGATAGAGATTGAGAAGTTCAATGGTCAGAGTCTTGAGTTGTGGAAACTCAAGATGGAGGATTTGTTGGTGGATAAAGATCAGTGGATCACGGTAGATCCAAGTACTAAACCAATGGGAGTGACCGATGAAGAATGGAAGAAGTTGGATCGGAAGGTGAAGAGCACAATACGATTGTGTGTCTTAGATTCAATATTGTTGAATGTATCAGGGGAAGCTACGACAAAGGATTTGTGGGACAAGTTAGTGACTTTGTACCAATCTAAGTCTCTGGTGAATAAACTGTTCCTGCGGAAAAAGCTGTATAACCTGAGGATGAAAGATGGAGACTCGGTGACAGAGCATCGGAACGCATTTAATACTGTGGTAAGTCAGTTAGTGTCTGTTGATATTAAAATTTCAGATGAAGATAAGTGCATCAGTTTCTTGTGTTCTCTACCAGATTCGTGGGATAGTCTGGTTATTGCAATAGGTAGCAATGCAACTGCTTTGCAGTTTGATGAAATAGTCTCAGGCTTGCTGACGGAGGAGATGAGATGGAAAAATATGGAGAGCCAGAATGGTGATGCCTTGTCTGTACAAGGACATTCCTAGAATAGAAACAAAAATAAGTCATCGAGTGGGAGATCTAAATCTCCAGGAAAACCTATAAAGGTGGTGTGCTGGAAATGCGGAAAGGAAGGGCACTTCAAAAGGGACGGTAAATCTAAAGCTCCTAATAAAGGAAAGGGATCGGATGATGCTCCTTCTGTAGAGGCGAAAACCACCTCAGATGAAGGTGGGGATGTGTACTTGGCTTCTTCAAGTACACATGTAGATCATGAAGCATGGTTGATTGACTCAGGTGCATCCTTTCACTTCACTCCCCATAGAGAGTGGTTCTGCGAGTATGAGAAATATGATGGTGGTGATGTCTTCTTAGGAGATGATAGGAATGCTAGAATCATTGGTCGCAGAAAAGTAAAGTTGAAGTTGCAAGGTGGAAGGGTTAGAACACTTCTGGGTGTTCTGCATATTCCTACATTGGCCAGGTAGCACTGTTGTTTATGGGTGCACTAGTTCAGTGATTCCTGAAAGTGGAGATGAAAATCTAGTGGTCTCTAGAGAGAAGACCATGCTGTGGCATCAAAGGCTTGGACATATTGGAGAGAAGGGCCTTCGAATATTTCATGGTAAAGGTATGGTAGAAGGTATGAGTAATAGCTCCCTGGATTTTGAATTCTGTGAAAATTGTGTATATGGGAAGCAGAATCGGGTGAGTTTCTCCTCTGGTGCTAAGAGGGTGAAACAGATATTAGAGCTTGTGCACAGTGATGTTTTTGGACCAGTGAAGGTTCCATAACTAGGTATGTCTATGTACTATGTATCATTTATAGATGACTTCTCAAGGAATACATGGATATATTTCCTTAACAAGAAATTTGAAGTCTTTGACAGGTTTAAAGAATTTAAGGCTATGGTGGAAAATCAGATAGAGAAGAAGATAAAGGTGCTAAGGACAGATAATGGTGGAGAGTTTTGCAGCAAGGAATTTGAAGAATTCTGTAAGAAGTGTGGTATAGCATGGCAGAAGACTACTATATATACACCTCAGCAAAATGAAGTCACAGAAAGAATGAACAAGATTTTGATGGAAAGGGCAAGAAGCATGCTTAGTGGTGCTGGGTTAGGACAGGAATTCTGGGCAGAGGCGGTGGATACTGCATGTTACTTGGTCAATAGGTCACCTTCATCAGCGTTGGAGGATAAGACTCCACAAGAAGTATGGACTGGTAAGAAACCCTCTCTTTCACATCTGAGGGTATTTGGATGTCATGCATATGTACATGTTCCAAAGGAGAAATGAACCAAGTTGGATAGTAAATCTGAAAAGTGCATCTTTATTGGGTATAAGAATGGTTTAAAAGGTTATAAGCTTTGGAACCCAGTCACATGGAAGGTTGTGTATAGCTGAGATGTGGTGTTCAGAGTGGTAAAAGATGTTATTAAACATGAAGTCCAACCAAAGGAACTTGAGAAGATATAGTTTGAGCTAAAGGAGGAAGAATCAGACTCTACAGCAGAGGAGGAATCAGAAGATGAAGAGCCATAAACTCCGGCTGTGAGAAGATCAGTTCGAGAAAGAAGGCAGCTAGAAAGGTATAGTCCTTCTGCTTTCTGTTCAAATTTTGCTTTGTTTGTTACTGATGATGATCCAAGAACTGTGAAGGAAGCAGTAGATTCAAAGGATGGAAAACTCTGGAAAGATGCCATGGTTGATGAAATGGCATCTTTGCACAAAAATGAGGTTTGGGAGTAGGTGGAGTTGCCGGCTGGAAGGAAACCCATTGGCAGCAAATGGGTGTTCAAAAAGAAGATAAATGCAGAAGGGAAGGTGGAGAAATACAAAGCTCGGTTGGTAGCAAAAGGTTATTCCCAAGTGTGAGGAATTGATTTTGGTGATATTTTTTCTTCTGTTGCCAAGGTAACTTCTATTAGGTTACTTTTATCTATTGTTGCTACTTTTGATTTTGAGGTAGAACAGATGGATGTGAAGACAAAATTTCTTCACGGGGATTTGGAAGAGGAAATCTACATGAAGCAACCTGAAGGCTTTGCGGTGAAGGGTAAGAAAGAACTGGTATGCAAGTTAAAGAAGTCTCTATATGGGTTAAAACAGTCACCAAGGATGTGGTATCAGAAATTTGATACATTTATACAGGGACTTGGCTTCACCAGAAGCAAAGCAGATCACTGTGTGTATTTTAAATTAATTGGTGACCATGTTATTTATCTGGTCTTGTATGTGGATGATATGTTGCTGGTTGGAAATGACAAAGAAATTATCCAGGATTTGAAGACCCAATTGTCCTCCAGACATGAAGATCTTGGTGCTGCAAACTATATTTTGGGCATGGAAATTAAAAGAGATCAGGCAAAGAGGAAGCTTTGGTTAAACCAGAGGAAGTATGTCGAGACAATGCTACAGAGGTTTAATATGCAGTATAGTAAACCAGTGAAGGTTCCTATTCCTGTAGGTGTGAGGTTATCTGTTGAACAGTGTCCCAAGACACAAGAATTGGAAGAGGACATGTCCCGTGTTCCATATACGAGTGCAGTCAGTAGCCTGATGTATGCAGTGGTCTGTACTAGACCAGACATTGCACATGCAGTGGGAGTATTGAGCAGGTTTATGTCAAAACCAAGGATGGAGCACTGGACAACAGTGAAGTAGGTTTTTAGGTATTTGCGTGGCACTAGTGATTATGGTTTGTGCTACCAAGGAAGACCAGGATTGGATAGAGTGTTGGATATTCATCGCTTTGTTGATGCAGACTGGGCTGGAGATCTGGATCAGAGAAGATCTACAAGTGGGTATGTGTTTAACCTATTTGGAGGTGCAGTCAGTTGGATGAGTAAGAAACAATTTGTAGTGGCACTATCAACTACAGAGGCAGAATACATGGCAGCCACTCATGCAAGCAAGGAAGCAGTTTGGTTGCAGAGACTGTGTTCAAGTGTGGGGTTAGTACATGGAGCTATAAGAATAGACTGTGACATCCAAAGTGCAATTTTCCTGGCAAAGAACCCTGCTTATCATTCAAAGACAAAGCACATTGATGTTCAGTATCACTTTGTGAGGGATATGATAGAAGACAAAAAAGTGTTGCTGGTAAAGGTGGACACTTTGAAGAATACTGTAGATGCATTGACAAATCTGTGAGCTCTGAGAAGTTCTCCTGGTGTAGAGAAACAATGGGCATTTCAGCGCTAGAAAAATGACTAAGTTCTCCTGTGGCCCCCTGTGGAAAGAAAACAACAAGTGGGAGATTGTTGGGTTGTGTTATATTCTTTCCAAGACTAACCCACGTAGTGAACCGGGGGGTTAGAGGGGGGGGGCGGAGGCCCCCCTTTGTTGCGCCGATTGCGTAGCGGGGTGGTGGTAGTCCCCCCTGTCCAGGGGGTTTGAGGGGGGCGGGTAACCCCCCTCTACGGGGTGGGAGGCAGCGCCTTGGGGAAAAAAATTTGCACCCTATATTAGGTTTGGCAAACCTACCTATGGTTTTCGGTCGATGGTTTTGGACGTGATGGTTTTTGGTCCATGGTATTGGATGCTTAGGTATGTATAAATATGTATTGTAACATTGAAAGGAATATAATGAAAAATCAAGCTGGTAGTCCCGATTTTGGGATCCAGGAGGAAATCTCTGTGTATATGTGTTTTATGTGTTATGCTCTCGCATTGTTTATTTTCTGTGTTTTAGAATTTGTATGCAAGTAATTTCTGTACAGGGTTAAAACCACAAAGGCCCTAAATATCCTAAAACTTGTTGGTGTGTCTAAATTGATGATAAAAAAAGTTCTAGTATATTTTATTTAGCGCTTGTTTTTAAATTGGTTGTTCTTAAGTCAAGGGATAAACAGAAGTGAAACTTGTGGTGTTTTTTGACGCAAAGGAACTTAATAAAAACCAAAATCTATGTAAATGTACTTTCTTCATTCTTTGATGAAAAGAAATTTCTACCAGGTTCTAAGGAACTTCTAATAAAGCAATAAATTTCACTTTTCTTTTCTTTCAACAAGCTTCACACTCACAAAAACTAACAAAAACTATCGGATGCCCTAAAAAATTCACAAACTACCCTAATGCAATGAGTACATGCTAATGCAAAAACTTAAGATTACTCTAAAGAAAAAAATGAAAGCAAATTGTTTATCGCTACTAATTAGCCACCTTAGATGTTTAGATAGAATATAAGTTCCTAATGCTAATTTTCATACAAACACTAAAAGAAAATCTTAAGGCAAACAAAATGCACTCTCACTCGCAAAAAGAAAGCAAATCAAAACAAGGCAAAAGAAAGCAAAAACCAAGTTTTTAAGAAGTTTTCTTTTTCACAAAAGAAAAAACACAACATTTCAAAAGCGCTCCAAATACTAATGAAGACTTTAAGACCGAAAAATAGGCAACAAAAATACTTTGCAAGCTATCAACTCAATATGGGTGAGAACTCAACAAAATAGGTGTTTCAAGATGCCCCAAATGACCAAAAGGTGGCAAAAAGAGCTTCCTAATAATGATCAAAAGACCAAGAAAGACAACTTTCAAAATCATCAACCAACAACTTTCAAAAAGCAAGAAAAGTAAATGGCCACAAGATGTAGTTTTGACACAAAGCAAGAAGATCACAAAGATAAAGTTTGTCACAAAGATTGAAACCAATCTTTCTACTCTGGAAGGCCAGAACAACCAAGATTCTTAGAAATAAATCTCGTGTGCTCAAACACAAATGATGACACTTGCAACAAAACCAAACAAAACCAAAAATTTCCATAGTAGGAGAGAGTTTGAAACCATAAACTTGTTGTAAAACCAAGGACTGACTGCTTAGGAATCACTCAGACCAGTAAACAAATCTTCTGAGATAGAAATACTTGAAAAAATCTTGGAAAATTAGGGTATACGCGACTGTGTCAATACACAGTTGCGTGTATATGCGATTTGGCCCAAAGAAAACTGCATATACACGGGTTCATGTGGGGAAACTTGCATACATACGCCACTATAACCTGACAAAACTGCATATATGACAGTTCATAAGAAAAACAAAAAAGAGGTCTAAAGAAACTGCTTAGACTTGAAATATGAGTTCCTATAGGAACAACAAATCATTTACAGCAAGAACACCAATGGTTGAGCCCTGATTGGCTTAAATTAACCCAAACTAGGAACACAAATACTGTTGTCCCCAGTGGAGTCACCAATTTTGTTGAGGGACTAAGTCCCCTAGGGTTTTGGGTCAACAACCTAGTAGAGGAAGGGGTTATATACAGTAAAACAAAAGAATTCCACGCATACATGATACTTAAATAAGCAAACTTTGTGAAGAGATGTGTACCTGGGGGTCCTTCATTCTAGTAGATCTAGCCAGGGTTCAAATCCTCTTGGAGTTTATCTTGATCCTTGAACCTACAAAACAACCAATTCAAAGTAGCATAGCAATATATGGACAAAGTATCATATAGAAATCAACTTCATAACATATTAGAGGATAGTTAATTATACATGGAAACAATCATTCATATGTAAACCATAACAATAACATCATATGCGTAAAGAAGATTGATTTTGGGAATAAGACAAATGTTTCTTTATTGTAGATAACTAAAACAAAGAAAGGAATGATATCACCTGAATCTTCCTCTTGCTGCCTCCAAGCGGAACCGTCCTCTGGGTTCGTCCAATCCCAAGCTTTCAAAAGGCTCCTTCCATGACTCACACAAGGATATCTCAACTAGTGAAATGACATCAAAACTCAAGGAAACAAGATTTTCCTGTAGTGGGGGAAGTTCTAGAAGCACAAGGATTTTCAGACTTGATTAGGGATAATCTCAGCAGAGTAATTCTCTCTTTTTTTCTCTCCTCCACAAGGCCTTCCCATTGAAGCCTTTTTATACTTCTCCCAAAGTAGTTTTTTAGTTGGGAATTCCTTGGGAACAGTTGGGGCCATGAGCACTAATAGGTAATCAACAGGTAAAACCCATGATCTCCACCTGAAATTAAGGAGATTTAATTTTTTTAAGTGTTTTAAGACATATATGCGGGTTGGGTATACACTGACCCATGTACACACGTATTTAGCTCAGGGAAATGTCGCGTACAGGGAATAAAACACTATTTTTTAAGTATTTGGACCAAGTCTAGAATGAGGGGTTGCCCTAGCCCATAAATGCAGCATCACAAATATCAAAGGTGATATTTGGAGCTATAACACGTGGTCTGTATCATCTCCCATACCACATGTGGTTCACCTGGAGTGTTTCCAACACATTTATTTATAAGCTTCTATAATCGCTTCACAGCCTTGCTATCGCATAGCAACTTCATGCAGGTCTCTAGGAAGTTTGTAAACATAAAAGGGTCTGTTTCTTGATCAGGCTTATCCTTGCTCCCTAGGGTGGAGGCCTCAGTGAAGCTCTTCTTTGGTTCCATGAACATTTTGTGTGCGCACTCGAAATCAAATTCAGCCTCCTTCGCCGGAGCTTTGCGAACCCATGTGCTATCTTTAGGATGTTTCCCCTTATCATCTCCTATTGCAATTCCACTTCAGAGCACTATATTCACATTCAAATCCTCTTCGCGAGACTCAGACCTCATCATCTATAGGTTCTGAATTGGCTGAGGTGGTAGCGCCACTTTGTCGCATATCCTTGCTATCAGCGTAGGATAGTCCTCTGTTTCATGGTCAAACATGGTGCAATATTTTCACGACGGATGCGTTGGGTTAGTGAAATCGTGGGAATAATGTCTTGGTCCTTTGCAATTGTAGTAGATTAGTTGTCCCCGACCTTTGCCAGGTCCTCCTCCACCTTGGCCTCGTTCGCGCCGCTGAAAGCCTATTCGCACCATCCCTACACTCTGGTCAGGGGACCACGTTTTGGCCTAAACCCTCTAGGTGGGTTTTCTATCCATCATCAATCCATAACTTCTGTAGTTGTGCTCATCATGCCCTACAGATGTACAAAAGTTGTAAAACAGTTGTTATGGTGTTTGTACAAACTTCTACAACAAATGATAGTTATCTGTCGTATGTTTTCCTACTACCTGAAATATAGCGCACCACAATGTAGGCACCGCGCTTGGTCCTTCTTGAGCTTCCGGCCTCAAAGGCATCGGTCCCCCTCTTGCAATGTAATTGCAAAGACCGGGCAATGGTCCTTGTCATGCCCCTAACTATTACATTTCAGGCGCCATACCTCTTCGTGCACCTCCGGTCGAACTGTTCTGTCCTGCTTCAAGCTTTGCATTTCAATCCAAAGATTTTGCAACTACACATGGATCTGGTGAACTGCCAGATTTAGATCCTGCATCGATGTTTCATGAAGTCTCATTGCAATCTCCAAGGCCTCTACCTGAGTTATTATCTTCTGTTGTGATAGCGCAAGCCTTAGGTGTGGCAGGAGCGAAGCGACAAACCATTCGCGGTGTTGTCCATCTGTTAAGTTCATATTAGCTTCATGGATTTTACATTTCAATCTCTGATCTAATTCGCAAGGTGTCTCACCTGGTTTCATCATGATTTCCTTCAACCCCCCAATCGATTGTGCCTCATATTTAGGCTTGCTAAACTCTTTATTTAGGGTGGTCTGGATGTGCACCACCCCAGCGTTTGGGTTATCATTAGAGTACTTAATGTATCAGGTTAGTGCACGATCTTGCAGAGCACTAACCAGCGTTGCCTTCTTCATGTGATCATCTATAACGCCCTGAGCTTCCCACAGAGCTTTCACAACGAACCAAAACTAGTCTGGGTCCTCATTTCCCAAGCCCTTAAACAAAGGAAGCTTCACTGAATTGGTCATACTGAACTATGGTGGAGGTGGAGGTGGTATGGGTGAAGTCGCAGGTGATGGTGGTGATGTTGGAGGTGGTGTGGGTGGAGGTGGTAGTCATGGGAATCCTTGCCTCATTAACTAGATAGCACTTTGCATAGAAGCCTATGTTACCCCCTCTTCGTCACCTAATGGAGATGAAATCAATGGACTATATTCAGGACCCTTTCTTCCTTCATTCCTGTAAATCTTTCTGCTTTTCATAGCTCCGAAAATCAAGGTAGTTGCATAACCCATTTTTTGCACGATAACATTTTAATCCAGGTATTCAAAACTTCAAGTACTTTAATAGCGGACCCTTGAAAAAGCATTGCCCTGCCTCATTGTAGCTGACATAGGTATTGACCACGAATTCAGTCACAAATTCTCCTATGATCCAATCGCGCTAATGATCGACAGTGCAGACAATCTTATCTTCAGAGGCTTCTAACCTCTGTACTAACTCCGGGGTCCAGACAATAGGACTGTCAAGTCTCCACCTTCCTTGACTATCTGCTAGCTTCGCGATCCACTCAAATAGCTCAACCAGAAAGGAACAAAAAAATATCTTGTGGATCTTTGTATATAGGTACCTATCCAGCCACTGTTCCTTTGTCAGTCGTAGATTTCTATTCTCCTACGCTATGAATTCATGGATCTTCCTATCCAACCAGTGTCCGATCTCTTTCTTAGTTGGATTTCAATGATACGACATCACACATCTCTTATGCAGAATCCAGCCCCAACAACGGAACCATTTGTTGGGTTGATGGGGCCTGACCCAGGTTTAGCATTAGTTATCCAAACAAATCCCTACACTGCTGGCCCTTTTGGCATTATCCCAAGGAGAGCGGACCAAAGTCTCACCCAAAGTAGTATGGGGGGATCCTGGAACCAAGTTTCCGCACCCTGAGATGGTCGTGATGTCATTTTATTCCTTCTATTCCTACTTTCATGCAGGTCATTAAGTTCTAGGGATTTGCAAGTCTAGCCCTTTATTCCACCCTTCAGTACCTCCGCGAAGGGGTACGATTGGCCTTCGCACAACCCTAACCTGCGGTTCAGGTACTTTGACGTTCCTAAAGCAACATATAGAATAGGTTTCCAAGTTATCCTTAAGTGTTTAATTATCTTACTAAACAATCATAGTTAGCATCGCGCAAATAGATATTGTTACTTGCATTTGATAACCAACGTAATTACATATATTCACGCATCATGTAAGAATTGTAAATGAAATCCATACACAATATGACAAGATGCATTAACAGGAAACAAAGACACAAAATTTGTAGAATACTTCTCTTTATTGATATCTTTAGATGATTACAGACTCTATCCACCCTGCGCACACAGCTGCAAGGGTCTGTGCACTTAGCTGCAGACTTCCACCCTAGGCCTCTGTGCACTTAGCTACAGAGCCTCTACCTATGCTATGACCCAAAATATAGACTTCTCTCCTTATCGCTCAAGACTTCTTACTTTTTTCAAACTTATCTATGTCTTATCTGAACTACTTAGAGCTTACTTACTTGGCTCTTTTTATACAATCCCATGGTCCTCGGACCATGGGTAGATCTTTATAGCTGACTTTACTTTACAAAATTAGGGCAGACAAACCTTTATGACTCATGACACCTTCACGATCCGCGACCACAAAATGAGAAGTCTTTACAAGTTTATTACAAAATTTGACCCAAAACATGGGCTTTTAGCCCCAAAACTATCCTTGGGGTATCTCGTTCCCAACACTATGTGTTCAATCAAATCATCTTCATCTGGTTATCCTCCTCCCATGGCAGTTTCTAAGGTATAGAGTTGGGCTAAGTAGAGTTCATTGTCTTCCTCCTCTTCTAGCCATAAAGGTAAGTCACGTTCTAGAGATGGCTGAGAAGGAGGGTACAAGACCAACTGCTTGGACAGATGCCAATTTTTTATAGTCATATTTCCAGCCCTACAGTTGATGTAGGAATCGATAGTGGCTAACCAAGGACTCCCAAGTATGAGAGGGTAACCAGCAAGCTTGGCCTTAGGTTAGAGAACTAGGAAGTCTACAGGGTACTCCTAGGAGTTAATGGAGACCATCACATCCTCAACAATCCCCTCATGGGTTACTGTGGAATGGTCTGGAAGTTGCAAGATTGTTGTGATCTTTCTTAATGAGCCCTGGAGATTGAGTTTGAGCATGGTGTCCTTATTCATTACATTAATGGAATCCCCAAGATCAATCAAAGTGTGTGGGACAATGGTACCATTGATGTGCACATTTAATATAGGGATTCCAAGGTACAAATACTTTGGGAAAATTACCTACCCCAACATTGAGTCAGACAACTGTCCAATGACATTAATGGTAGGGTTGTCTCTTTTTCACCTCCCTGGATTTTTGGAACACTTCTCTTTTAATCAATTTGTTGTAAATAGGTACATCCTTGATGGATTGGAGAGGTGGAATTTTGACACATATATTTTTCAATTCATCCAGAAGTTCATTCTCTTCTAGGGTAGGCTAGATTGGATGACTTAATATTTTAGGAAAGGGTGGTGGATTTACTCTAGGCATGGTTTCCTCTCTTTCCTCGTCACTCTCCCTAGGTGGAGGTGGAGGTTGGTTCTCCAAGATTACTCTCCCAGATCTTAGGTTGATTTCCTGAATCTGCATATCATAAGCAGGATAGGATGTCTCTCCATTGTATACTTGTTGTGCCTGTCTGTTGTTTGGGTTTGGACTTGGTTGGGCAGGCATCTGAGGTTGTTTAGGTGGAGCAGGGTCTAAAAGTTGTGGTTGAGTAGGAGGTGAAGGAAATAAAGCTAGAGCATTGTTGTATGGGGGCCTCCACCTCTGGGATGGTGCATTTCACTGAGGTTGTGGTGGAGTATATGGTTGAAATGACAGGATGGGTGGCTGGGAATGGTACTAAGGTGAGAAATACCAAGGAAGAGGTGTAGACTAGAAGGGATGAGCAGGGGGACCCAAGAGGGAATGGATTTGTTCTGGTTAGGGTTGTAATATGCATGGGCTGACTCTTGCATGCCCTACTGGTATGGCCAAGGCCCATGGGGTCTCTTTTGATTTATGTAGCAAAGTTGTTGAGTCACTACTTCAGTTCCTTGATACACAACTTTTAGTCCAGGTAGAGAAGGGCACTTGTCTGTGGAGTGGTTTTCTTTCCAGACCGAGCAGATTTCAATAAGGTTTAATTAACATTCATTCCTAGGGTTCCTCCTTGTGCATCTACGACAGAAGATGGCTAATGTTCTCTATGATTCCTCCTGCTTTCTCTTAATGTGCATAGTGTCCATCTATAGGGAAAGGGTTTGCAACATTTCACTATTGAAATCTTTTAGCATATTTCCAATTTCACCTTTTATGGATGTGTTGGAAGAGGATGGGTTGGCCATTAGTTGACTACCCCTACTCTTTTTGCTAGCTACCCTAGAATGATTCCTAAAGACACTCTTGATATCTTCATAGGGTATCTGGTAGATGTATCCTCTTGCTATTAGGTTTAAGGTATCCAAAAGATCTTCCCTTACCCTCAGAGCAGGACTAGCTTCAATGACTCGGGATCAAGTGTGCACCTGGCCCATTTGTAGCTAAGCTGGAATCTTTCTTCATAATCCTCTAGGGATTCATCAAGCCCCAAGGTCATCCTAAAAATTTCCTCTTTAGTTTCTTTGGACCTGCAGTAGTCTCGGTACTTGTTGTTAAAGGATTACTGCATCTGGTATCCCCATTAGTTTCTTTGATGGGAAAGACACCCTCAAATCTTTCCCTATCTCCTCTTTCATTTCTACTTTCAGCCATTAGGTCAGTTGGAATGGGTTCTCCTTCTTCTTCTCCCCCTGTAGGCTCTTCAAAAATCTCTAGTTGTCTGCCTAAGGGGTCCTCCAATTCACAACCACTGAAGAATAGGGAAGGTTGGCTGTTTGAAGTGGTGGGGGTATTTGGTAGAAATTTTCCTAAGTTATCGCTATTCCTACGAGGCATGAAAGAAGTGTTTTTTTTTTGTTTTGTGTTTTTTTCAAGCTTTGAGACTAGTTGCAGAATTGAAATAACAAACTGAATGGAAACTAACTATTGAATGAAATCTTACTTCTAGAATGGAAAAGAAAGAAAACCAACTTACAGTTACTTTTGCACAAATGAAGCTAATAGTAGAATGTCATAGATAAGAAATAAAAGAAAGAAAGGAGAAATCACATCTTACTCAGACACCTCCCCAGTAACAACAGCAAAAAGTGATGACCACTAGTGTTGCAGAAAGAATTTTGCAACTCCTGGGGCTACCAACTTTACTTTATCAACCCGAGGTTCGTACAAACTTGGAGGTGACAATGTTGTAAACACAAGCACATGCGATGGATCCACTCTTTGTCACTGCTGATCTGGTGATAGACCACTAAGGTTTCTCAAACCAACCTTCTACTGATTCCAAAGAAGCTTGATTCCCAATGAGGAAAGGGGAAATTTGCACTAACTAGAACCTTGTCTACTGTAGTAAGGAAAGACTGAAATCAAATGCTTAAACACAATATTCATCTAACTAACTGTGAAGAGCCTTTTCTTCAGAAGAATGCTAAGTTAACATGTGTATAATCCTATTGTCCTAGGCATGCAATCTGAAATAACCAAACACTCTACTGCTATGCATGTAAATGAACAAAATAACTTTTTTCCTTTTTGTCTTTTTGTGTGAAAATGTGAATGCTAAATCCTCTTGGTGATGTGGCAGTTGCGTTGGAGATGGTGGTGGAATGTCAGATGGCTTAGGAGGCAAGTAGGGGTCTTCTCCTTTCTTTCTAGATGTTTTTCCACAATTCAGCCTCAAAACATGCCACTACAGGTCATCCTATAGGATGTCCTAATGCCTCCTACAGGATGTCCTAATGCTTTTACAACATCCCCTGTATTCCTATAGGATCCAGCTGAGAGAAATAAGACTGATTTGAAGGTGGTGTACGACTTAGGGAAGGTGAATGGTGGGAGAAATAAGGCAAGGGAGTGGCTAGGACTCCTTCAGAGCTTCAAAACAAAGTTTGTAAGATGGTTGGATTTGCTCAAAAACCCTGTAAAGTTGTTCTTATGGAATGAATTTGGCGAGTGACTTAGTGGCTTTTGATGATCACGGATGGATGAGGTTAGGTTGGGGTTGTTGGTCATGAGATCTCCCTGCGCTGTTGAAACTCCTATACTACATCAATCACTAGTATTTATCCATGAATCATGTCAAACAATAAATATTTTCAATCAACTAAGAAAATAGAATTCCATTATCTAGTTGCCTATTTCATGCATGGAAAAACTTGCAGAATAATGTGAAATACTATGAGATCTAATGCAAGGTTCAAGATATCATAAATGGCATTTGAATCCTATTCTTGAAAATTGAAAAGATGCTGGCCTAAGTAGCAGAAAACCCTAAATTTTGTAAGAAATCATAATTTTGTCTTTTTGGGTCTGCATAGTGTTATTTCCTCAAACCATGGTCCCTGAAGGGAGGAGTGAGGCCAAAGATACCTACTATCAACTCTTTGGTGTTCCTTTATCTTCATAAGCTACTGTTAGAGCAATGCACAAATAGAAGCAAACTAATAAAATCCACAACTACTTGCAATGAAATAATGTTAAAACCAATTCAACCATTAATCTATGAAATCAACTAAACATACAAATACAAAAAGAGGAGCCTTTGTTGCTAGGGTTCGACCTTAACTGAAGGGCTTCAACCCTCTGAGTCAACTCAATGCTGGATCAAGGAAATGCTCATTTCATTATCATATCATAAAATTACATAACAATGTCTTCCACAAGTATTGAAGTCGAAAATTCTTAGTGCGCTTACATAAAAAATATGAATCCTAATGAGGCTCTAGGCCTCTTTATTTATACAACTAAAGTCTCCAATGACTTCCTTAAATCTAGGGAGGCTCAACTCCCAAACTCAAGATGAACTAGCTCTTTAACTTTCACTGGCTCGACTGCCTTTTGGTCTTCATGACTCGGCTGCTTGCAACTCTGAGCTTGTGTGATTTGATCGAGGAATATTCGAATGAGTGAGAATTAAATGAGGAGGATCTATTGTTACGGGAATAAGTACCCTAGGGCTTTGGGTTAGAACCCCAATAGAGCAAGAGTAATCTACAGCAAGAAACACACATACAACTCAGGAAACATGCTTAAATAAACAAACTATGTAAGGATGAACATACTTGGATGTCCTTCGTTTGGGTAGTTCCAACAAGATTCAAACCCTCTGCAACTCCTGATGATCTTCGAATCTAAAAGTCAACCAATTAAAACATACATAGTAGCATATAGATAAAGAATTTTAATGAAATCGACTTTATATCATATAAGTAAGATGATTAGTTATACATCAAAATGACATTCATACATGAATTACAACCACATCTGATGCATATTAAACATGGTCAATCTTAGGAACAAGACAACGTTTCCTTTTATTGTAGAAAACTATATTAAACATGGAAAGAGTTCACTTGAGTCTTCTTCTTCTGGCTCCAAGCGAAACCGTTATCCAGGTCTATCCATTCCCAGCCTTCAACGACCTCCTTCCATAACCAATACCATGATATCTCAAGCAAGTGAGAGAATATCAACACTCAAGGAAACAAGGGATTCCTGAACTTGGGGAAGTGCTTGAAGCACAGGCATATTTCAGACTTGGTTAGTGGATAATCTCAATATAGTAATACTATCTCTTCTCCTCCTTAAGGCCTTCCCATAGAAATCTATTGATACTTCTCCCAATTAGTTTTTTAGTTGGGAAACAGTTGGGCCATGGGCATTAGGAGGTAATCGATAGGTAAAACCCATGAACTCCACCCATAGTTAAGGAATTGTTTTTTTTAAGTGTTTTGACACATATACGAGGGTTGGGTGTTGACTAACCCGTGTGTACATGCTTTTATCACAAGGCAAAGTAGCGTACAGGGAGTAAAACATTTCTTTTAAAATATTTGGACCAAGTCTAGAAGGAGGGGTTGCCCTAGGCCATAAACCAAGCATCACAAATACCAAGGGTGATATTTGGAGCTATAACATATGCACCCTAATATATGATGTCAGAAGGGGTACATGATGGCTGAAATGTATTAAGTATATGGAAAGGAAACCTATTGAAGCTGAGAAGGACTTCACCAGATTTCTGCCTGCCAAGCCATCAAAAGAAGATCAGAAAAAAAGAGTTGTCTGAGGCGGGCATACTCATGCTCAGAGAAAGTAAAGCATGTCCGCATATCAAGTAGAAGTGGATCCACTATGTATACAAGTATAAAGAACTGAAAGTACATAATGGATCATCTGATCGTGATCGAACAAGTACATGTCTGAATATCACATATAAGAAGATGATCAATGAAGCTGAAAGATGAAGATGATCACTGATGTCAAAAAATGTTCCCAATAGTACCAAATGAACATGATGGAATAAGATGATACTACATCGCAACTCAGATGCCAGCATATAAGATGTCGCTGTGAAGGACTGCAACATATAATGTGGAATGGTGTCGACTAGCAGTAACAGGAGCAACTGACAAGTGAACCAAAGAATGCTGATGCAACTCAAGGTCTTCACCGACCGCTGTGGTACATTTCTACACAATGGGAATAAATGATCTAAAGTGGACCATGTGAGAAATTGTTTGATTACTGGTCATTGATGTATACTGTCAACAAATGTGAGACTACTCACCGATAATGATAATGAGATTCAAGGTACCCAGTACAATCTAACAAGTATGAATAAATGAGCTGAAGTCGAACACCTAGAATAATCTATCAATCAGGGGACAATGATGGTTTCCCACTATCGATAGTGAAGGAATCTGCCACTAATGACTGCAAACCCCAAGGTACTACCAAATGGACTCTAGATCTTTGTCCCAGAGAAATGCACCATAGTCACTAGGAAAAGATCCACTACAAGGAAGGCATTAAGGCATCCTTCATCAATCTAACACGAGTGTAACCCGTAGGCCAATAATGTGGAAGGAATCAGACGAAAAAGATGTAGTAACCCAACCGAAGCACGTTTCTGGCGTACACAAGATGTAGCTAACGCACGATAGATACCCTCTAAACCAACCAATAATGAAAGCTGACATAGAGGCGAGGAATCCACCAATAGGGTCAAATGGGAACCAAGGCACTACATGAATCCTAATGTGTGATAATGAAAGCTGATGTCGAACACAAGGGAAACCACTCAGTCAAAGACCGATGATACTAATCGATGTTGAGCACAAGGTGACCTATTAATAATGAAAATAGGGCCAGGGTGCAGCTCTAGGCCTACCCTCAGAGCAATATGTCGTCGTCGATAAGGACAAGACCCGTCAGCAGGAAGTCAATGAAGACCTTGTCAAACTGGCACGAGCAAAGGACCAATATGACTAATTTGATGACAAACATGACACTGACAACCAGGGATGGCCGACTGAAAAATAGGTCAAGAGACACTGCAGAGAGGCCGACTCAAGTTTATTTCCCTTGAACAAAAGCACGACTCAATGATGACTATACGGCAACATATGATAACTTTGTATAAGTTCTTCGTGCAAGAGGCATGAGCAAACTCTCCATATGATTGGAAGAGATAACAAATTAGAGGAGAACTAACTCAATACCAAGGTTAAGGCATACCTAAGTCAAACTAAATCCCCCAAAATGGGGGAGAGACTTTCTTTTGAGTGCTTTGTTCAAGGGCTACACGATTGACTCTAGCTACCAACAATATATGGAAATGTTGTCCCGTTCCCGCTATTTTTGGAATATATAATTTTTTTGTCTTTTTCTTTAAGGTGGAAAAAGAATAAAAGAATGCTATAGTATAGTGGAAAGAATGAGTGTCAATGAAATAGATGATCTAGTTCCTTGGATGGGACAATCCTACGCTCAATGCAGGGAGGCCAAACTGGTCAAGAACACTCAAAGGGATGTTCCTTCCATGGGTCAAAGGGCATGTCAAGTTACAGAAGCTAAGTGATTACATGGCTAAGTTTGCAGAAGACATGGTCAAATAAGGGCTTAAAAATGAGTCCAAGTGAAGCTGGGTCAAGGCCAAAAGGTGCAAATAGTCAAAATGTAATGTAGCAGTACAACTCAACACAAAGGAGCCTCTAGGGTATAAGGCCATAATGAAGCGAAGAAGCAAAGAGAAATGAGTCTTCAACGCACAAGTCATGGTGGGACTAAAGAGGACTCCCGAGCCTACTCAATATAACAACACGGGCAACAAATGTCATTGAGGTGCTAACTACGATGCCCATGTAAAGGATGGCTCTACCATCATGTCATGATTTAACAATTGGCAAGTGAACATGGTTTACTAACCAAGACACGATGGGATTGACCCTATGGCATGTGTATCGACAAATGGAGGCTAGTATGCAAGATGCAATAGAAAAAATGGTTTCCCTAACCTATATGCTAGTGAGTAAACAATAACTGCCATGACAGGTCAGCAGTCATGGAACCGATATGAAATCTCGAAGAAGCATCCAAAATACCCTGAAAAAACAACCTATTCTCGACAATCCAAGCTCACAAGTTAAAAGATTCATGAGACGAAAAAAATCATGTTTTGAAAAAATTTGACAATTTCAAAGCTATAAAATGACCTTTTGACTCACCATTTGTGACATTTGTGTTGAGAGAAAAAGCTGTGGAGAATAAAGGGAAAACTTTCCCCCCAAAGAATTGGACTGTTCAAATTGGATCAAAATCATCAGGTAACCCTCAATTCAATCTTGCATTACTTTGTGATTGTTTTTAGAAATTTTTATTAAGGTTTGACCATAGGAATTTATGTTAAAAATTCCAACTCTGCGTACACGCGGGTTGGATGTTATCAACCCGTGTATACGACGGCTCCACACGCGACTGCGTGTAAAAGGAACCCACGTATACGCGGTTTGAAATTTAAATACAAAAATCTAACGGTTGAAACTCAATTTTTTTTCACGATGAAAATCACATGGAGAGAGAGGGAGCATACCGCAATTGATAATGAAGTTATGAATGTCCAACAAGCATTAGATGCATTGAGGGGACGTTGCTTGTTGAAATTTTTCAAAATGCCGAACATGAAAGCCAACACTCATCTGCTTGAAATGCTAATCCACTATTGGAGTATCAAGGATGATGCATTTATGATTAATCAAATGCCTTTGCAAATAGAGGTGAAAGATATTTACTTTATCACTGGCCTCTCTTGGAGAGGAGAAGTTGTGCATTTGATGGGTCGAACACGAGGTAGTCTTTCAGTAGAAGACTACATACACATATACTGTCCTGGGCATCCGGAAAAAATTGGAAGTCGGATTCCAATAAAACATTTAGAGATCTTATCCTTGAGGATTCTACTATTCACCATAGACAAGATAAATGGATCAGCCTCATTGCACCAAGCTTCACGAGTATCCATGAGCTTGGTCATGGAGTGCCTCACCACCATTTTTTACTAGCGTACACCTCTTCTTACCAATGAAGAGCCTGTTGTCCTCTATTCAGAAAGGGCAGACCAAAAATTTTAGATATGGGACTATTTTATGCTCCTTCCTCTTCAAGAAGGTGCCTGGGCTACGTCCCAAGGTATCAGTCTCTATCAGCAGCCCTCGAGATCCTCGGAAGGGTAGGTGGGCTGATTTGATTAAATGCCTTGGAGGCGGGGACGTGTCGAGGACTACTTTTACTGATGAGTTCTTCACCTAGTGGGAACAACAAATCGTCACTGTGGATGACTATCCCTATGCTGGTATCGATTTTTGAGGAGATCTAGACTTGGTGCTGCCACCAAATGTAGCATGGGGAGAGATATGTAACATTTTTTTAAGTTTTATCATTTTTTAAGATTTTTTTATGTTTACTACATATGAAAATGAACTTAGAAATTTTTTTGATGGCATTAAAATACTCACATAAAGATCATGTTCCAAATGTGGGTCCGATAAGAACAGATGGATTCCCACGGCACAGGCATCACGAAAGAGGTGCCGAAGAGGCAGCTACTGAGATAGAGAGGGTCTTATATGCAGTCCAAAGAAACTTGGTGAGATTGACTCACCAAGTATTGAGGGTAGCCATAGAGGACCTACCTGAGGAGATGTAGCGTCACGTGGTAGGAGTACCACAGGACTGGGTCTACATTCTTCAACGTGTGGCCAATGTAGTTGTTACCTTCTTAACAGCTCATCTTGAGTTGGGTCAATAGATAGACTAGACATGATTATGGGCATTTAGTCCCAATTTTGTATATTATTTTTGAACACTTTATGTACACATGGGCAGTTTATGATATATATATATATATATATATATATATATATATATATATATATATATATAGTTCCAAATTTTTTATGTTTGTTTTTAACTTGATGAATGATTGATATCACAAAATTCCCCACAAAATATGTACAAAAATATAATATATACAAAGAAGTAATTTCTCGGCCGAAACCTAAGAAAAATGCTTCTTAAGGTAGAGCCCATCAGGGGGCTCCGCCAACTTGTTCCTAGAGATGTTTTTAGGTACAGTCCTTGATCTAATCGACATATGACCTTCGACAGATAAATGTGTTGGAGCCAAAGGGTTTGACACTATACAAACATCACTAGTAAGCAGATTGGAGAACCCGGATTCAACCTCCTGCAAAGGAGGAAGAAAATATGAATGATGATGTAAATCTTCCCATGGGCGATCTACACCTGTCATTGCTTCTAAAATTTCTTCCTCCGATGGTAAAATTGTATCTAAGCAATCTAGGGCAGAAGTGGAGTCAAGGTTCTAAGTTGAAGCCACATCGCCATCTAACTCCTCCACAGAAAAAGGAGTCAGATGGTTGTCTGCAGAGTGATAGATTGATAGCTAAGTTCTTCTGCAGACATAGGAAATACCCTTCCATCAACCTAACCTTCATCTAATGTGGTCGTAGATGAAGGTAAGGTCCAAGGGTCCAAAGGGCCCTTGGAGGATGAAATTGTATCAATTCTAGTTATAGGAGGGGGAAGATCAAACACAACCATCAAGGAAGAGTACATCCCTACTCCTAAATTCTCTATAGTTCGACGAGGATTATCCACTAAAGGAATGGTAGAATCCTAAGTTGCACGAGAATCACCCGGAGAATAATCTAATTGATCAATTTTAACAATTCTCCCCTCGTGAGGAAAACAAAGGATGCGAAATAGACATGAAACTATGGCGCCCATTTCATAAATCCAATTTCTTCCCAAGAGGAGGTTGTAATCCAAGTTGGCATCAATGATTTCTACCTCAATATTAACGACCTTCCCTCCAACACAAATAGGAAAAGCTAGGATAATTCCGTGTGGCCTATGAGAATGACCATCAAATGTTGTTAAGAGAGTCAGTGAAGGAACAGTTGAAGGTGATCCAATTGCCTTCACATGACATAGACATTACGCATGTAGAAGCTCCCTCATCTATAACTGTGCGAAAAATATTGGTTTTCCAGTAACTAGACTTTATCTGGAAAGCCATATGATGAGCAAGTCTATTTTTGACATTAAGCATATCAAAAGTGAGCGCTAAAGAATTTTTTGGATCAACTTCCCCCATTGCCGAAAGCAGAGCACTTCTTTGAGTAGGGCACGACTGGAGTACCTCCAATGCAGACATAGCACATGGACTTTGAACCAAATCTTATACAATCGAGTAGTTCCGGGCTACCCTAGAATTAGGGTTAATCGTCTCGCGCTTAGTGGAACCTTTCAGTGTCCGAGGTATAGACTCAACCGAGGGTCGCTCAATATGAAGCGGGTTTGAGGTTTCAGGCACAAATTTTGCCTTAGATGTTTCCGTTTCATCGTAATCATGTGCATGTGTGGCAACGTCGACATGTGAGTTCATCACATACACATTGGGGAATTCTCCCTTCCTAGTTTCCCCCTACGAAAATACTAGCGTTCGAGTTCGCGCCACCAAGTAGTTGTTGCCCTTGGGGAAAAGGGTTAGTCAAGACAACTTGGGAGTTAGATGACCTTTGTTGCACTAACAAGAACTGAGCATCCTGAATCTTGGGGCAGCGGTGAGTAAAATGATCTCCATTGCCTAACTTGCATGGAAATTTAACTTTCTTCTTAGACTCATTTCTACCCTCATCGACACCGTTTCCGGGCTTGTTCGCATTACCCTTCCCTTCCTAATTCTTCTTTCTAACTTGTCCCTTCTTCTTCCCATTGGATTGTTGATTTCCTTTGGGGTTAGAGGCCTGAATGGAATTTATGGAAGAAGGTTGGGAACGCAAAGGAGTAGACGATGTAACCTTGTTAGAAGAAGCAGTTTGTAGAGACAACTGCTATAATTGGTTCAAAAGGTTGACCGTATTTGCATCAACCGATCCAACTATACCATCAGTGTGAGAGCTTCGCTTCGGTTTGGCTACATCAACCGTGGATCTGGGAGCATCAGGTAAGATTTTCTGAAGAGTCCCAGACTAATGATATATCAACTCTAACTGTTGGGCATGAAAGATAGCCTACTCTTCTGAACAAATTCCGGACATAGAAACATCCTTGGAGATCTTGGGTTGTAATGATTTTAAAAACCATTCGAGATGGAATTCTGGTGGAATTTCGAATTTGATAATCCTTTTTCTCCATCTCCATTCCTAGATATGATCCAAAATGTGAGTAGCCGTGTCCTGATGAAAGTTCGCCACAAGTTCAGTTCTGGCATCATAACGGACAAGCAACTAAAAATGGTAAAAAAAAATGTTAGACAAATCAGCAAAAGAAGTAAAGGTGCCCCTTGGCAACTTTATATACCACTTATCTGCATTCCCAATTAAGGTGTGATGAACTAACCTCAACTTGATGGAATCATCGATCAGGGAGTTGGATGAGCACCATAAATGGAATGTGGTTACATGGTTGCCTGGGTCTTCACCATTGTTCCATTTGAATTTTGGAATATTAGATGGAAGTTTGGTTGGGACCAGAGGCCAAGCTGGATTGTACCTAATTGAATTGTTTATCAGCTTAGTTAAGTCTGGCAAATTAAGTGTGGCCATAAAAGGAAGTCGCGGAGGACCTTGGGGATTCCACCCAAATTGGTTGGGATTCCCAAATGTCTGAAAAGTGTGAACTAGGTTTTGAAAGGCACCAAGTTTCCCGAAGTAACTGGTAGAACCTACTGGACTAAAAGGTGACCCTTGTGGTCCAGTAAAATTCGGAGTTTAACCAACTCTAGCCAAAAATCCTCCATAACCGTTAAAATTTCCCCCTAATGAAGTATTTTAAGGAGATGACAACCCCTGGTAAGGGTTCCAAGCATTAGCTATGGGTGGAAAACTTGGAAATGAATTAACCGAGGAATACAACACATTCCCTTGTTGGCCGAAAAACTGATTCCCAGCCCCTATCCCACTAACCGCAGGGTTTGTCCAACTCTGAAAGGGGTTACTGCCTTGAATTGTGAAAGGAAAAGGCATAAATCCTACTGTCAGATTGGAATGTGGTATATGACCACTTCCAAATGGGAAACCTTGAAAAGAATCCGATCCACTCATCATGGATGTGGAGGCGGTTGATGGTATATTCAATGGAATTGAAGGAATACCTTGAGAGGGCATCCTAAAAGGGAAAAATCTAAAACTGGATGCATTGTCTTGAGAACTTCCACTCATCGACGGAATGGAAGTAGACCCAAATAAGGATGTGCTGGGATTATTAGAAGCGATGGAAATAGTTCCTCCCCCTTGCATAGATATGGGAGTCTACATGATCGCAACACTCGTGGTGGATGCCATGATTCCAGCAGTGGTCATCAAAGGGATAGATGTGTGTGGACCTAGGCTTGCTAACGTATAGCAATACGTCTGGATGATTAGGAGGGAGAGGAGAATTCAGAGCCGCAACTGACTTTGAAAGCTCTTATACTTCAATACTATCTTCCAACTGGAAGAGTACTCAAGAAAGAACTGATGTGTTCCTCTCTAACTCTATGGTAGTACCATGTCTATCTTGTGAACTAATGCCCCAAGTGGAGGATTAATCTCCAATGCGCCTGATGCCATTGGTTGAAAACCACTAGCAGAATCGCTCCTACGCCTTCTAGGAGAAGGCTCTGGACTCGTAAGTGAAAGCCCATGAAGTATCCAAGACTGTCGAGATGGTCATTCAGCCACTTTGAATTATTTTTATAAGATCTACTTAAATACTCAAGAAAATTAAGAGCTAGGCTGACTAGGAGCATAGGACACACACTAAAAATGTCCCTAAAGAGATCAGCAATCAAACAAATTCCAAATATTTCCACTCCAAGTGATTAGGACCGGACACCAAAATATAAGAAAGTTAATAATAAGGGCCTTCCGAAAATAGACTAGGGTAATTACGCCCTAGGTCTACTGGTGAAGGTATCAAAGATAGTTACGGTGACCTCCAGACAATAGCCTTTTCCAGTGCAAGCCCCCAACCTTCGCAAGGGTGCCCTCCAGAAGTACTGTTGAACGTGATGCAACGTTAACCTCAAGTGCCACAGGATTCCCCTCCACAGCCACCTGTGTAGATCCCTAGGATAGGAAACTAAAGACACCAACTCATATCAGAAGCTGGGTCGAACAATCGTGACGTAAGATCCAACAAGTAAGAGAGGGGGTATCTCTCGTCCTTATCTTCACGAATCCTCGTGCTTAACTCCCAGTCACAGAGCTTTCCTAGTCTCCCTAACGCTATTGGATTTTACTCTTTAATCAGACTTCTATGTTTTACAATTTAGAGTGGCCTTGGAGAGTTTACTCTCTTCTGGCCTAATCCAAGGCCCTAAATAAACCTAAAACTTGTTGGTGTATTATGATGACAATACAAAAAATTCTGTTTTATTTTATTAAGAGCTTGATTTCAAGTGGCTATTCTTTTAAGTCAAAGGGACAATATGGAAATGCAACCGATGGTGTTTGTATGATGCAAAATAAATTAATGAAAAACTAACTTATATGAAATGCACTTGTTTGTTCTTCGTTGAAAAGCAATTTGTACTTGGGTTCTGAGAAACTCCTATAAAGCAAAAACTTTTTCCTTTTCTTTTATTATAGCAGACTTCACACTCACAAAAACTAAAAAGACTATTGATGCTTTAATAATACAAAACTACCCTAATGCAAGGTGTACATGATAATGCAAGATTCTAGATTACTCTAAAAAGAAATGAAAGCAATTGTTTAAAACTTTTAATAAGCCAACTTAAGTGTTTGAAAAGAATTCAACTTTCAAATACAAATTTTCCTCCAAATAAGAAAGGAAAATCTCGAAAAATCACAATTCAGTTTCACAAAACCAAAGAAACCAAAATCAAAGTCGGCAAAAGAAAGAAAAAAAAATGTTTTTATGAACTTTTATTTTTCAAGAAACAATGAAAAAACATTTTCAAAAGCACTCGAAATGCCACCAAAGACTCAAAGGCTGAAAACAAAGCACAAGGAAACTTTGTAAGTTACTAATTCAGCACGAATGAAAACTTGAAAAAAAAATGGTTTCAATTTGCACTAAACGATCCAAAAGAAGCAAAAGAGCTTTGAGAAACTGACAAAGAAGTCAGGAAAGAAACGCTTTCAAATTCATCAAAAAGAAACTTTCAAAAGGCAAGTAAAGGTGTAAGGCCACGAAATGATAGAAAGCAAAACAAGTAGACCAATAATCAACTTTGACACAAAGATTGAAAACAATCTGCTGTTCCGAAAGACAAAAACAATCAAGAACCTCTATAAGAAGTCTTGTGTGTTCAAACACAAATCATAAAACTCACTCAAAAGCAAACCTATGCCAAAAATTTTCAAAACATAAGAGAATTCAAAACAGTAAGCTCATTGAATAATTAAATTCTAAAGAAAGAAATTGACCGCTCAGAAACCAAATAAACCAAGAAAAAAATATTTCTGGGCAAAAATATTTTAAAAATGCATGCAAAAAACGGTATACATGACTGCGTTCTAGCATAGGTGTGTGTACACATGCTTCTGAAAAAAGAAACTTGAGTTTACGCAGTTTCACTTCACAGAAACAAGCGTGTGTACGCTACTGTAAAGAGATAAAGGTGTGTATACTAAGTTTTACAAGAAAAATAAAAGACAAGGCCTGATAAAAAAGATCAGAATTGAGGTCTGAGTTCCTATAGGAGCAAACAATACTGTCACAGCAAGCAAACCAAGAACTGAGCCCTGATTGACACTGAATAACCCAAACTAGGAATAACAAGATTGTTATCCCCAATGGAGTCGCCAATTCTGTTACAGGAATAAGTACCCCCGGGCTTTGGGTTATAACCCCAACAGAGCAAGAGTAATCTACAACAAGAAACACGTACACAACTCATGAAACATGATTAAATAAAAAAACTATGTAAGGATGAACATACCCTGATGTCCTTCATTTGGGTAGTTCCAGCAGGGTTCAGACCCTCTGCAACTCCTGATGATCTTCGGATCTGCAAATCAACCAATTCGAACATACATAACAGCATATAGATAAAGCATTTTAATGAAATTGAATTTATATCATATAAGTAAGATGATTAGTTATACATCCAAATGACATTCATACATGAATTACAACCACATTTGATGCATAAACAAGGCCAATCTCAGGAATAAGACCAACGTTTGTTTTTATTGTAGAAAACTATAATAAACATGGAAAGAGTTCACCTGAGTCTTCTTCTTCCGGCTCCAAGCGGAACCGTCCTCCAGGTCTGTCCAGTCCCAGCCTTCAACAACCTCCTTCCATAACCAATACCATGATATCTCAAGCAAGTGGGAGAATATCAACACTCAAGGAAACAAGGGTTTCCTGAACTTGGGGAAGCGCTTGAAGCACAAGGATACTTCAGACTTGGTCAGGGGATAATCTCAATATAGTAATTCTATTTCTTCTCCTCCTTAAGGCCTTCCCATACAAGTCTATTTATACTTCTCCCAATTAGTTTTTTAGTTGGGAAACAATTGGGCCACAGGCACTAGGAGGTAATCAACAGGTAAAACCCATGAACTCCTCCCATAGTTAAGGAAATTTTTTTTTTAAGTGTTTTAAGACATATATGCGAGTTGGGTATTGACTAACCCACTCGTACACACTTTTATCATAGGGCAAAGTAGCGTACAGGGAGTAAAACATTGTTTTTAAAATATTTGGACCAAGTCTGGAAGGAGGGGTTGCCCTAGGCCATAAACCAAGCATCACAAATACCAAGGGTGATATTTGGAGCTATAACATCTATCTCCTACAATCTCTCCTCCTTGTCTCATTTGAGTTTTTGCCCTTAATTAGCCAAAATTGCCATGATTTGCTCTGAATTACGTGCAATCAATGCACATTAGTCCACTAGATATAACATCTTACTTTTACTCATCTCATTAAGCAAAATATAATCAAATCATGTAAGGAATTATGAGAAGAGTTGATTTAAATAAGATTGGAGGTGTATTATGGTCCATATAGTTACCCAATGACGAGGCTCATCACTAGTAAGGATGCTACGATTCCCAAGTGAGATAAATATAGGAAGGAGAGAATAAAGTGCATTTATCGCAATAGGCGATTCTATTTGAAGAGTTATTTTATGTTGAAGACAATTGATCTTATGTCCAATGTACTTCAACAACACAATCTAAATGCTTGCAGTCCAAGAAATGTTAAAAAGAAGATTGGAGAAAATCCACTAGAGGATCAACGTATTGGATTATGATTTTACTACTATTTCTATACCAACTAATAAATGCATTTTAGATTTAGGTTCCTCCAATTATATGGATGCATCAAATCCTTCTTTTTTGATACCTTACAGTAGTCCTACTACAAAAACTCCTCCAACACTTCTTTTTGAGTGAGATCTTGAACATGATTTCACGTACTCTTCAAATAAGACTTATGATAAAATTTTAATGTATAATTTAAAATTTCGTTAACATCCATGACAAATATAGATCACATGATATGAACTATATATCATAATCTACACTCAAGTACTCAACTAGTGGATGAAATTACCAAGTCACAGCGAACAATTTTTTAAATATTTGGTATTCCACCAACTCTTATTTTTATTGTTAAAATGTAAAATTATCCACCAAAATTAAAGATATTCCTATATGATCAAATAGAATGTCTCCATGAATAGATTTATGATGATCTTTACCATGAGGAGGAAATCATATGTTTGGCCTTTATAATTGACTCTTGAATGATCTTGAAAGCATTGATTGGTCAATATTGAAGAGAAGAATAAAATTTCCATAGTTTATAATTTCCTTTTTTGATTTCATTATAAAGAATCTTATTTAGGACCAAGGATCAAAGGAATTTGGCATTCCTGATAAGCTTATGTGGGTTTCATCATGCTTAGATGGATTTGGGAAAAGTGTACACCATGTTGGAATCATATTTAGTTTTTAAAAGTATGCTTGAGAATTCCATTTGAAATCATGTAACTTTGATAAATTTGGATATTAAAGTTTTGGCCCTACCCCTTGATCATGTGGACCAACCATGGCCATGACCAAGACCATGTAGATAAAATGGGATAAAGTGGGCAGATGTATGCTAAGATGTAGATTCTCTAGAAATCCATATATCTAGACATCCTCAAAGCTTATCATAGTGTGGTAGTATGACAAGAGGAAAATTTTCTAGGTATCTAGACATTTAGGAATTTTGGTAGTGTGTCTCTCTAATCAAGATCGAACGTTTTTGATATATAGATATCTAAATAGGCAGGCACCTAAAAGTTTGTTCAAAAGCACCCAAAATAAGTCTCTAGATTTTAGAAGACTTATATGGGCATAACATTTCCTATAATATCATTGGCGATAGAGTTATGCAATGCATCTAGAAATACAAAGAATTACATAAGCTTGCAATAAGATGAAAAATAGGAATCCTAGACTATCTTAGCAAGGTATAGAATATGTATTCCACATGAGTGTATTTTAGACAATCCAAAGAGTTGTGAGTGAAAGGAAATGTTGACATGGCATATTGATGTGCCGTTACTAATATGACACGAAGGATAGAATAATATGATGTGACATTCTGACATGTCATGTAGATGTGGCATGTTTAAGTAACATGATGAACCAACATGGTGACTAATTTGGCATATGTCATCGCATGATATACAGAGATCGAGACTCTAAAAGCTTGGAATTTTAAAAAATAAGCATTTTTATGATTTTCTAGATATTGAATGGTTTAGATATCTAGAGATCTAGATTCTTACTTACACTAATGAGGATAACGACATGGCTACATACGACTATTGTTGTTGACATGGAAGTTGAGATGGGTAGTTATGTGGAAGATGATGTGGAATCTTTAGAAGTTGATGATTTAAGAATTCAAAAATATGGATTTCCGATAAAATTGAATTATGAAAATTCTCAACATAAGTGATTCCCAAATATTTGTCTTCGACACTTTCATTTAAGTGAATTTATGGAATCATCTAGATGGTGGATGTTCTAGACATTTAAAAATCTAAATATATGGAGATTCAAACTTTTTATAAAAATTAATGATTAATATTTACCCATGTTCATATATGACTTGGTAGCACAACATGCCTAGCTTGCAAATGCGACATTATGTGATGCTAACAAATGGGTAAAGAACTACCATGTTTCAAATCACTGACATGTTAGTATGGTAGTGACACATGGACATAGAGTTTCCATGTGTCAATGGTTCAATTTTGGATGCGATACTAAGTGGTGTAAAAAAATTTGAGTGCCATAACTTCTTATCTAAAGCTCATAATTTGATGAAATTTATATCATTATTGATGAAATTTATATCATTAAAACATATCACGGGAGTAAAAGTAATGGTGGCTTCAGCAAAAGGGTTTGATATTGTTAAAAGAATAGTATGTTTCGATATCTCATCTCCATAAAATAATCTTTGGGTTTGGGCATGTGCGCTCTGTACCGTGAAAAATACTTAGAGGGGACTATGTGTGTTACAGTCAAACAAGTAGTCACAAAAATAATTTGTATTTGAATCAAATCTAAGGAAAATCGAAACCAAAGTATAGAATATAGTATATTTATTTATAGAACTATAATTTTATTATAAAATTATTAAAAGGGTAAGAACATCCTACTTTATCTGCAAAACCCCAATTAAGTTAGTCCATATAAGCTTGTATGTAATTGTTCATATTGTAAATTCTTCGAAGTAGACACTAGAATTGAAAATATGCTTAAGACCATAAACATTATTAGTAATAAATAATAAATAATGGCTAGGGTAGTGGACTTTGTGAGTAGTCATGGCTAAGAAAGTGGTACTTCTTAAATAATCATTAATATCATGATAAATGCTCTAAATTTATGTCAAGGGTCTCTTTCATATTCTCACTATTACATCAATTATAACAAATTTTCTAATAATTTTTAATGTAAAATTTGACATTATTCAATTTGAAAATTTGAATGAAGTCACAAAATTTAAAATTTCACAACTAATAAAAATAAAAATTAATAAAGTTGAGAATAAAATCTCATCCAAAAAAATTCAAACTATTACATAAAATGAATATACAAAACTCCTTAAAAATAATTAACTATAAAATCATAACTCTAATCATTTATATTTTTCAATTAAATAATTTTTAATAATAAAAATAAAAAAGATAATTAAATTAATTTTAATAATAATAATTTAGAGATTTATATAAAAAAACATATATAGTCTTTATCATCGTGACAATGATAAAGTCCAAAGGATAAACATATTTCCAATAAAATCCAATCCAATCCAATCAAATCTTTCCTTTTCAACTTTTGCTCTCACTTCAGTGGAAAAAAAACCAAATAACAATGAACATAGAGATAACAATAAACATCGCAAAGATCGACGCCACCCTTCACACCTAAGACCGGGCCTCTAATTTCAAATTGATCTTGCTTTTCAAATGGAAATTTGGTGAATGTCTTTTGTTTTACATGTCTGTCATTTTATTTTTTAATATAGATTCTTGAGCATCAATTTTTTGGGTGATTATATGTAGTTTTTTTATAATAATAAGAGTTAGGTTTGAAGGTAGTATTTTTAAAGAAATTACCATAGTTTATTATATTTTTTAATGTAGATTTTGAGCATCAATTATTTTGGGTGATTATATAAGAATTAGGTTTGAAAATAATTATTCTTAAAGAAATTACTATAGTTTATTAATTTCATTTTGTAATACCAATAAATTGTTTATAAAATATATTGCATTTATCATCACCATATGTCACCCTGGTCACATATGACAAAAGCCGGCCATTTTTATTTTTTTAAATTGCTTCCTTTAGCCCAACCCCAATGCCACCTCCCCGGGGAATTTATTAAAACCGGCCGACGCTAGCAATATCATAGAGCATGAAAAAGGTTTTGAAATGTCCCACAATTTCTGTTTCGATTACAAAGCCTTGCACCGCTCTTCTAATCCCGGACGGGTACGAAAGTCATTCTCAGCCTTTATCTAATCATTCCTGAAGTAAACCCATTTTTTATACGCTTTGCATTTCAATATTTTTTTATAATAAACTTTAATTATTTATTTATCAGTTTTTACTGGTTAATCACATCTCAATGTTGAACTTGCTCATTCATCATATATGATTGGAAAAATCATCGTACCTCTATAAAATTCGTAATTTTTACTCTGAAAATCCTAGTTACTAATTTGTAAAATTTACCAATACCTGTAAATTTTGGTGTAAGGGCAAACCTCCACATATACAACTGTACGACCTTTTCGCATTACAAAATATATAATTCTAATGTCCCATGTCAATGTTCCTATCGCATTATAGAGTACATGATTATGATATCCACGAGCTTGTTTTTGGTTATTAAACAAAATGCACCAATGCCGGCTTTTGGCAAAGCACAGTAAAATGTTGGACATTTAAATATCCTGTTTTTGTCCAACACAGTGACATATCATATACCATAGTTGCGTACCCTATAGCCATATAATAAATTATTTTTTATTGTTTTAGTCAGACATTTTCATTTTGTTATCTAACCAAATCCTTTTACCGTCTATTTTACCATTCTACTTACACGTGCATTTTGAATTTTCAATATTAACATTCTTGTATTTATATATTTGCTTAACTTTCGTGAATTTCTATATTTATTTACTTATCATTATTGAACTTGTTTACTTTTTATATTTATTTTACAAAATTATTGTGCTGGTTATCCAATAACATATGGTATAGATCATGGAAGTAGAGTTAGTTAGATTTTTTTTTGGTCAAATGACATGGACCTTACGTGTATGGAAAGTTTAATCCGGTTTAGGTGTATGTTCATAGATCAACGGACTCGGAATTTCGAAAAAATATTTTTTGCCATCTACTACGGAAGACTAAACCAAAAAAAATGGTGGGTGCGATATCCACATGCAGTAGCGTAACGAAGTTGAGTTCTAAAAGTTATGGAAATTTCAATCATATTTAGAGCAAATTTGGTAAGGATTTTTGTAAATCCAAGTTATAGTTGTTAAACTTAAAAATTTTAGATGTCTTAGACATTTTTGATGTCTTAAACATCTATTTCTACCATCCAAAACATGATTCAAATGCTGCCTCTACAAAAAATTTCGAATTTTTTTATCAACCACTTTTGACTGTCAAAACTATCCCTACTCCTAGGAGCAAACCTACGAGCAAACCAATAGATGAGTCACAGAGAGGTAGGAAGAGCATATATTTTTATCGTCGTACATGAGTACGAACGTGCTGCTTTAAGTCAATGGCAAATCCGGTTTGCGTCCATTCTGTAGATGGAGCTGTAATCACATGCTGCCGTATGTATGTGCCTTATTCCAACTACCCGTAACCATGTGCACGCTTGGGGTTCCTCCTCCGCGTACCTTTCTCTTTATTTAAAGGTATGGGGAATTTTGGTAGCTCCATTCGCTGTCAGCTTTAAGTGGAGCAACCCTGTATTCAATGAATTTGGGAAATTGTCAAAATTAAGATAATGAATATGGCTACAGCCGTTTCTCTGTATATGGTCTTGAGGGATGTTTGAAGCTTACTGGTTTCCTTCAAATTCAAGATTGTGATAACTCCATGTTCCGTAAGCACGCGTGGTTTGGTCAGAGTACGGGACTTGGTATATTTCTTGTTCAAGTTGTGTAAAATTAACGAGTAGAATAACTGACAAAAAGTTGAAAAAAAGACATGTTAGTTAGTTTAATGAGAGGGACTTTCTATTTATGTTAGTCGCACAGAGAAGGTCGAGATTTAACATTAATAATTTTATAGATTAATATTTATATTTTTTTTTTGTTATCCATAGTTACAATAAAAATATTAAAATTGATTAAAAATAGTTAGGTTTATTTTATTTTTTTAATTAAAGCAAATTTAATTAATTTATTATATTTAGTAGGTTATATGATTTATTAAATGTATATATTATGTTTTGTGGGTATATGATTCATTAGATGTATATATGTTTAAGAGAATGATTTCTCTTTCTAAGTGCTAATTTATATTAGAATGTCACTAATTTCTCCAAGAACTCTCATGCTCTCAAAATTCATTTCTTTGAAAGATGCATGGACTGAAGCAATCTGCAAGCCTAATCTCCTAGCCACATCCTCTTTCATAAAGTTATGAGTAGCCCTGCCATCTACGATAGGCATAGACTAACTCCCGTTCACATCAATCTTCACAACTCCCCATAAGTTTGCACACAAAGTGTGCGAACCCTCTATTAAAACTTGATTGATGTTATTCCTTTCGTGTACTAGGTTTTTATTTTATTGTGGGGTTCTTTTATTCTCTTTTTCTTCTTTGTGAGGATAGCTTAAGAGATCACCATTTCACATTTATAATGACACTCTAGTAATGGTCACTAGAAGGTGATTGCCAATCACCCACATTTCCCATTTAGCATTGGGTGTCTACACCTCTTCTAATTTGCTTAGAACATACATGCACTAACTCCTAGAGTCCTATATTAATTCATTTTATAAGTATTAATAATAATTTAAAATAATATTATTATTCATTTATTTTTTATGTGCTTTTTAAATTTTGGTAATATGAGATGTATTATGACTTAAGCGTTTTGATGCCTATGATAGATTAACGTCTATTTGTGTTTACCATCCACTAAATTGTATGGCTAATAATTGACATTTATTTGATTTTGTTGAAAAAAAATATTTTTCTTTCTTCTTGGTTTAAGTTGTGTAAGTTAATTAGTAGACAAATTCTACTTCTTTAGATAAAAAAATATATATTTTATAAAAAATTGACTTTATAAAAAGATTTTATATCTTTTTATTTATACTTTAAAAATTTATATTCAATATTTATTTGGTGATGTGGTCTTATAATTTCACAATGATGTTTCATACAAAAGAGTCTCCAAATCACTAGTCTATTCAATGTCTCAAATAATTTTTTTATCATATATTAAGTGGGTGTAACTTATGATATGTAGACTAATTAGTTTATGTGGGGTTTAGTACCCATCAAGCCTTAGATTCAAATCTCAAGAGGGGTTGAAGGTGAGTGTGAACTACACGGTGTTATTGTTGTGTACCCATGGGTTAACATTGGTACCTAGGTGCCCCATATTACTAAATAAGGGTCACTATAGTAGTTAGTTGTGAATAAATATAATTCGGCATCATAAAGAAGATTCACTAGGTAGTTAGGAGTTTGTTATGATTAGATTTGTTTAGAGTTCCTTAGATATTTATAAAAATGGACTGAAAAATCCTTATGGGATGTGTCAAAGAATAATAATTATTTATAAAAATGGACTAAGAACTCCTTATTGCATGTGTGAAGGAAAAATTGTAATTTCGCTTGACTCATTATGGGTTTTCTTAATTACAATATTCTTCTACACATCCCATAAAGAGTTCACCATCATTATTTATAATTAAAAAGTGAATTCTACTCACATCAAACACCACCATATATAATGAGGGCTCATTACATTTATTTACTATTGATTATGATAGTGAGCTTTATTTAATAATATGGTGGATGTATTCCTCACATTAAATGAACTCCATTATTATTATTATTCCACTATTATTCTGGGTACCTCCCTACATACCCCATATTATCGCTCTAAAACACAACATTGACAATGTTCCAAGACCATCTAGATTTGAACTAATCCCTTTCATATCACACCTCCCCTCTGTTGGGTTGTATTGCACTAGGTAATTCATTAGGATCTAATTAAAACCTACACTCTAACCATCATCAATCCCTATTTGATAGATTATTATGGGCACATATGAAAAAATTTCATTCACTACTAGACATTCCATATCACTAGGCAAATTTTATATTTCTAGCATGGGTGCCATGTATGATGACATGTGGCATTGATTGGATAATAATGGGAGAATAATATGGCTAGTTACACTCAACGTTTGAATTATTTTTTTCCTAGGTCTCCCTAGAGTGATTGTGCAATCACTCCCGTATTTTTAGTAGTTTCCACCAAACTTATAATACCTACCACTCGTTAGTTGACTTTTAGTCCTATTTTGGAGTCTAACGAAGTCTAATTTGTTTTTTATGATTATGGCAGATATTAATATGTTCTAAAAGTTTCTAAATCCATTTACTTCCAATTTAGTCTATTTTAGGATATTTTGCTAATTTTGGGCCTCCTAATCTAATTTTGACTCACTAACTAAGGAAAGCGTTTTAATTTCTATTGAGTGCATGTGCATGGAACCCCATCCTAATTCAAATTCAAACTTCCTCCTGGAGAGTCTAGATATTGTATTCATGTTTAGAAATAATATATCATTAGATTTTCTAGGTAATTTTAACTATTCCATGGTTAATTAGTGAATTTCTTAGTAGTTTTATTCTCTCTTATTTTTTGTTTTAAGTAGCTCATCAAGTATTCTTTTAGCACTTAGATCCAATGATTGCGCTTAAAGTACATGGTATTAGGGAATAAGTAAGTCTACCAAAAGTATTAATATTTCATTCTAGATTTGACGGGTTTAGAACAAACCACAGAGAATTGGCCAACTGACAATGATCATCACTCCTTTCAATTATTTTTATTGGAAGTCAATGATTCTTCTATTATTGCATAGTAAGAGACTCTATATGATTAAAATGGACACTAAAATTTGGCCTACATCAGCCATTGGGAAATCAATACATAAATAGGATGGATGAATCCAATGGGATACCTTGTTAGACTATCTACCCTAGTCTACGTTTTCATGTTGACTCGTGCTCAATACCTAATGAAGTTTGGACAAAAATAGAGGGAGATTTTGGCAAGGAAGATGAGTTGAGATAGCATAAGCTATATAATGAGTTGTTTTCTCTAGTTCCCAACCATTTTGATACATTACAAGAATTCTCGTAAAGGTTCAACACTCTAATGGCACATGTAAAATCTTATGGAATAGATAGGAAGTTGCAAATTAAAGCCTCAATATATTGTCTTTGTCTCTTCTATCCATACTACTAAACTCTTCATGTGTAAGAATTCAAGTATTTCCATCTTCGGATGATTTAATTGAGTCCTTCATACATGAGTGTAATATGCTCATATATATTGGGGCTCTTAAGCCTTCCATGTCCTATACAGTTACAAAGGATTATAATGCGAAAGGAAAAACATAAAAAAAGGGATTTGGATTATATAGATGGAGAAAAATATCAAACTAGTAAGGATACTAAGGTTTTGAAGTGAGATAAATATAAGAAGGAGAGAATAAAGTGCATTTATTTCAATAGGGAATTATATTTTAAGAGTTATTTTATGTTGAAGGCAATTGATCTTATGTCCGAGGTACTCTAAAAACAAAATCTAAATGCTTGCATTCCAAAGAATGTTAAAAAGAGGATTGGAGAAAAGCCATTAGAGGATCAAGGTATTGGATTATGATTTTACTACTATTTCTATATCAACTGATAAATGCATTTTAGGTTTAGGTTCCTCCAATTATATGGATGCATCAAATCCTTCTTATTTGATATTGTACACTAGTCCTACTACAACAACTCATCCAATGCTTCTTTTTTAGTGAGATCTTGAATATGATTTCACATACTCTTCAAATAATATTTATGATAAAATTTTAATGTATAATTTAAAATTTCATTAACATCCATTACAAATCTAGATCACATGATATAGATGGTATATTATACTCTACACTCAACTACTCAACTAGTGGGTCAAACTACCAAGTCACAAGGAACTATTTTTTAAATATTTCATATTCGACCAACTCTTATTTCTATTATTAAGAAGTAAAATGCTCCACCAACATTAAAAGGATTCCTATATGATGGAATAGGATATCTCCATGAATATATTTATGGTGGGGTTGATCATGAGGAGGAAATCATTAGTTTGGCCTCTACAATTGACTCTTGAATGGTCTTGAAAGCATTGATTGGACACTATAGAAGAGAAAAATAAAGTTTCCTTAGTTTGTAATTTCCTTTTTTGATTTCATTATAAAGAATCTTATTTATGACCAAGGATTAAAGGAATTTGGCATGCCTGATAACCTTATGTAGGTTTCATTGTCCTCACAAGGATTTGGGAAAAGTGCACACCATGTTGGAATCAAATTTAGTTATTAAAAGTATGCTTGAAAATTCCATTTCAAATCCTGTAGCTTCGATAAATTTGGATATTAAAGTTTTGGCCCTAGCCCTTGATCATGTGGACCAGCCATGGCCATGACCAAGGCCTTGTAGATAAAATGGATTAAAGGGGGTGGATGTATGCTAAGACATAGATGCTCTAGAAATCCATATATCCATACGTCTTCAAAGCTTATCATAGTGTGGTAGTATGACAAGAGGAAAATTTTTCAGGTATCTAGACATTTAGGAATTTTGGTAGTGTGGTGTCTAATTAAGATCAAATGTTTTGGATATATAGATATCTAAATAGTTAGGCACCTAAAAGTTTGTTTAAAAGCACCCAAAATAAGTCTCTATATTTTAGAAGGCTTAGATAGGTGGAACATTTCCTATCATATTGTTGGCAGTAGAGTTATGCAATGCATCTAGAAATATAAGAAAATGCATAAGCTTGCAATGAGATGAAAAATAGGAATCCTCGACTATGCTAGCAAGGTAAAGCACATGGATTCCACATGAGTCTATCTTAGACTATCCAAAGAATTGTGGGTGAAACGACATGTTCACATGGCATATTGATGTGTCATTAAGTTATTATGACGCGGAGGATAGAATAATATGATGTGGCATTCTCACATGTCATGTAGATGTGGCATGTTTAAGTAACATGATGAACCAACATGGAACATGGTTACTAATTTGGCATATGTCATCGCATGCGATGTGGAGATCTAGAGTCCAAAAGCTTGGAATTTTAAGAAATATCCCTTTTTAGGATTTTCTAGATGTTGGATGGTTTAGATATCTAGATATCTAGATATTAACTTACACTAATGAGGATAACGATATGGCTACATAGGACTATTGTTTTTGACATGGAAGTTTAGGTGGGTAGTTATGTTGAAGATGATGTGGAATCTCTAGAAGTTGATAATCCAAGAATTAAAAAATATAGTTTTCTGATAAAATTGAATTATGAAAATTTTCAAGATAAGTGATTCCCAAATATTTGTCTTTGACACTTTCATTTAAGTGAATTTATGGGATGATATAGATGGTAGATGTTATAAACATTTAAAAATCTAAATATATGAAGATTCAAACTTTTTATAAAAATGGATGATTAGGATTTAGGTAAGTTCATATATGACTTGGTAGCACACCATGCCTAGCTTCCAAATTTGTGATTATGTGATGTTAATAGATGGGCAAAGAACTACCATGTTTCAAATGATTGACATGTTAGTATGGTAGTGACATATGGACATAGTGTTGCCATGTGTCAATGGTTCAATTTTGGATGTGATACTAAGAGGTGTAATGTTAGGTCCCTAGACTACTAGTGTAACCCCTTATTGTTATTAGTACAACCCCCTTATTATATTGTTGTGCCCATGTAGTCCCCATATTGTTATTATTGTGCTCTTACATTATTATTGTTATGTCAGCTCTGATTTATTATGACCCTTAGACTTCTATATATATAGAAATGAGGTCTTCTCATTTGTATCATCTAAGAATTGTTCATTTGTATCATGTAAAGGAGGTTGCCCCCTCGAAGAGGCTTATTTCTAAGGTGTTCATCTATCTTTTCTATCTCTTTGTGAGCTGGTTTCATAACATTTGGTAGCAGAGCTTTGGATTCTATGGTTTTGCTACTCCAAAGAGGTCATCGTGGTATTTTCGCTATACCTTTTTTCTGCGATGTTTCAGAAGTAAAAAAAAAAAAAACATTTGAGAAGAAATCTTGTTGAGCTACGCGTCCAAATTTTAGATCTTGTCTCACTATATTTTCAGAGCTATGATAGGAGGAATTTAGGGTTTTTGCAAACTCCAAAATTTCATCTAAAATAGGTCATCTTGGTATTTTCACTATAACCTTTTTGCTACGAAGTTTCAGAAGCTAAAACAAAAACCCATTTGAGAAGAAATTGTTCTGAATATTGGGTCAGAATTTCAAATCTTGTCTTGCTATATTTTCGGATATATGATCTGAGGAAGTTAGGGTTTTTGCAGACTCCCGAATTACATCCTAAACAGGTGACCTTGGGAAAATCATCGTAACTTTCGCTCTGAGCAACAAATTGAAATTTTGTAAGAAGTTACAGAAAGAGGACGGACTATAGCTTTCTGTGCATAGTTTTCAGATTCTATGGTCTAAAAAGTGACACGTTGCACGTCGTACAAGTTTGCTCTAGTAAAACATTATATAATCAGGTCATTTTAGGAGATTGGGCATAACTCTTTCTTGAAGAATCAAATTCTGATCAGACTTGCGGGGTTAGAAGGAGGACTTGTAGGGCCAATGCAGGAGACAATTTCAGAACTTTGAAATCTGAAAGTACAAAGTTACAGTCATTTCAAGATCGAGCTCTTGAAATCAATAAAAGGTGATGTGAGGAAGTTTGATGGAAAGGATCCAGTAAATTGGATACTATAGATGGAGCAATATTTTATTCTACATGGTGTACCATTGTTACAAAAGGTATATATTGCATCTTCATATTTAGAACGGGGTCAATTTTTATGGTATAAAGGGCTTTGTTCTCGTAAACAACTTGTTACATGGTCAATTTTCACGAAGTAAATGATAGCACATTATGAGGATACAAAGAGAAACACCTTCTTTAGAGCAACACCACAACTATTGGAAGAAAAAAGAGAAGAAGGGCTTTGTTACAAAGTGGAAAGCAAAATTATGGAAACAAGGAAGTCTACCCCTCACAACTATAAATATGGAAGTGTTGTTTCTCCTAGCCTTCTACAACCTACAAGGGCTACACCACAACAATTAGAAGAAAAAAGAGAAAAAGGGCTTTGTTACAATTGTGATAACAAATACATTAAAGGTCATAAGTGTGCTGAGAAGAAATTATTTTATATTGATTGTGGAGAGGAGGAAGAAAATGATCAAGAAACATCAAAAGAAGAGTATATACACCAGGAACCAACCCTAGAGAAAGAAGAAATGAATCCGACTATATCTTGTAAAGCATTGGAAAGAATTACCACTCCTAAAACTCTCAAGATAGAAGGATATATCAAGAAGAAAAAGGTTCAAGAAGTGAAAGATCACATCGAGAAAGAAGAAATGAATCCGACCATATCTTGAAATGCATTGGACGGAATTACCACTCCTCAAACTATCAATATGGAAGGACATATCAAGAAGAAAAATGTTCAAGAATTGAAAGATCACATCAAGTCTCAAGAAATCAATCCGACCATATCTTGTAATGCATTGGAAGAAATTACCACTCCTTAAACATCAAGATAGAAGGACATATCAAGAAGAAAAATGTAAGAGCGTTGATTGATTCGAGCAGTACCTATAATTTTATTGATTGTAAGATAGCCAAAGAATTGAATTTCTTCCTATATCCATCACCGGAGTGTCAAGTGATGGTTGCAAGTGGAGGAACCATAAATTTCTCTGGAAAGTTCCATAATATCAAGCTATCCATGGGAGAATATGTATTGAATAGCCCAATGCTTTCCATTCCAATGGGTGGTGCTAATGTTTTACTAGGAGTCCAATGGCTACAATCTCTGGGTAATATAGCTTTTAATTTTCAAGAACTTTTCATGAAAGTTTTTTGGGAAGGAAAGGAAGTTGAATTGAGGGGTATCGAAGGAAAACCTAGAAAGATAGTCAACTCTAACAGCATGACAAAGCTTCTAAATAAAG
This sequence comes from Pinus tabuliformis, assembly GCA_031772625.1. Taxonomy (NCBI): domain Eukaryota; kingdom Viridiplantae; phylum Streptophyta; class Pinopsida; order Pinales; family Pinaceae; genus Pinus; species Pinus tabuliformis. Next base: position 1,161,455,996 of record CM062804.1, read on the forward strand.
AACAACGGGGTGTAATTTCACAATTATGTTCACTAGAGGATCCCACATCGAAATCATGTATTTCTCCAAATCTCCAAAACGTTTTGGACAATCATTCCAAGGTATTTGAGACTCCCAAAGGCCTCCCACCAATTCATGATCATGATCATGCTATTCATTTGATTCCATGAAGTGTTCCTCCAAACATTAGGCCTTACATATATCCATATGACCAAAGGAGTGCGAAATCATTCAAAAGTTGCAGAAGATTCTAGTTCAAACAGTATTGTGAGAACTTGGCAAGGAAGGAAAAATCATATTGGAACCTGAAGCAGTCATAGAACCAAGAAATCGAAAGCTACAAAATAGATCAATTTCAGAGTATCTCATCAAGTGGAAGAACTTACCCACTGAAGATTCCACATGGGAGGACAAGAATTTATGTAGAAGCATCAAGAACTACTCAAGCGTTGAGGACAACACCTTTTGAAGGAGAGGGGCATGTTAGGTCCCTAAACTACTAGTGTAACCTCTTATTGTTATTAGTACAACCCCCTTATTATATTGTTGTGCCCATGTAGTCCTCATATTGTTATTATTGTGCCCCATAGAAGCCCACTATTGTTATTATTGTGCCCTTACATTATTATTGTTATGTCGGCTCTGATTATATTATGACCCCTTAGACTCATATATATAGAAAGGAGGTCTTGCCATTTGTATCATCCAAGAATTGTTCATTTGTGTAATGTAAACAAGGCTACCCCTTTGAAAAGGCTTATTTCTAAGGCATTCATCTATTTTTTCTATCTTTTTGTGAGCTGGTTTCATAACATGTAAAAAAATTGAGTGCCATAACTTCTTATCTAAAGCTCATCATTTGATGAAATTTCTATCATTAAAAAATATCACAAAGTAAAAAGTAATGTTGGCTTTGGAAAAAAGCTTTGATATTGTTAAAATAATAGTATGTTTGGATATCTCATCTCCATAAAATAATCTTTAGGTTTGGGCATGTGCACTTTGTACCCTCAAAACAATACTTAGAGGGGACTATGTGTGTCACATTCCAACAAATAGTCACAAAAGTAATTTGTATTTCAATCAAATTTAAAGAAAATCGAAACCAAAGTATAGAATATGGTAAATTTATTCATAGAACTATAATTTTACTATAAAATTAGTAAAAGGTTAAGAACATCCTACTTTATCTCCAAAAACCCAATTAAGTTAGTCGATATAAGCTTGTATATCAGTAATAAATATTACTAAATGACTAGGGTAGTGGATGTTCTCAGTGGTCATGGCTAAGAAAGTGGTACTTCTTAAATAATCATTAATATCATGATAAATGCTCTAAAATTACATAGAGGGCTTCTTTCATATTCTCTCTATTACATAAATTATGAAAAAATTTCTAATGATTTTTAATGCAAAATTTGACATTGTTTAATTTGAAAATTTGAATAAAGTCACAAAACATAAAATTTCACAACTAATAAAAATAAGATTTAATAAATTTGAATAAATTTGACAAATTTTCTAATGATTTTTAAAGGAAAATTTAATATTGTTCAATTTGAAAATTTAAATGAAGTCACAAAACTTAAAATTTCACAACTAATAAAAATCAAAATTAATAAATTTGAGCTCATCAAAAAAATTCAAACTATTGCACAAAATTTTAAGTGGAATGAATATATAAAGCTCCTACAATGAATGAATGATAAAATCATAACTCTAATCATTTATATTTTAAATTAAATAATTTTTAATGAGAAAAATTTGAAATAAAAATAATTAAATTAATTTTAATAATACAAATTTATAAAAAAAAATTTAGTCTTTATCATCCTGATGAAGTCCAAAAAAACATATTTCGAATAAAATCCAATCCAATCCAATAAAATCTTTCCTTTTCAACTAAATAAACACATTTCAAATAAAATCCAATCCAACCAAATAAAATGTTTCTTTTTCAACTTTTTCTTTCACTTCCGTGAAAAAAAACCAAATAACAATGAACATAGAGATAACAATAAACATCGCAATGATCGACGCCACCCTTCACACATAAGACCGGGCCTCTAATTTCAAATAGATCTGACAAATGTCTTTTGTTGTACTTGTTTGTCATTTTATTTTTTAATGTAGTTTTTTGAGCATTAATTTTTGAGTGATTACATGCAATTTTTTATAATAATAAGAGTTAGGTTTGAAAGTAGTTATTTTTAAAGAAATTACCATAGTAGATTTTTGAATATAAAATTTTTTTGCGTGCAATTTTTTTATAATAATAAAAGTTAATCTAGTTATATAATACCAAAAAATTATTTATAAAATATATATCAATTGTATTTAATTGTAATTCTAATATTCCAATATTTCTTTATATTCCCTTTTATATTTATAACAATCTCATTTCCAACCAATCCATTAAATAATGAAAAAAAATAAGTATCAACTAAACATATTTTCTAACTTAACATTTACAGAAATCACTAATTGTGTTTAACTGTAATTTCAATATTCCAATATTTCTTCATATTCTCTTTTGTATTTATAACAATCTCATTTCCAACCAATGTATTAAATAATGTGACGCAGGAGGATCCCATTGAAAAGGCGACAGCTCCAAACGGTTTTTTATTTTCTATTGGAAAGGAAGAAAAAATTATGAACTTTGTTTTACTTAAATTAACGCTGATACAACCATTGTCCTTTAAAAATTAAACAAGCAAGTAAAATAAGATTAGTTAAGAGTATGTTTAAAGAAACTATTAGATCACTGTAAGGGACTGCTGGTAAGGCATAAAAGCAAAACCAGATCCACACTGTGAGGGTTTGCCATCTAAAGAGAAGAAAGAGTACAAAAATTGAAATTGCAATTTGTTTTCTTGAGTATATGTGAAAGCAAATGAATCTAAAATCTGTGTCATAAAGAAAGAAAGACAATTTCTTTTTCCTGTGCATTAGTGCTTCAAATATTGTTTTAAGCAAAATAATGAAGTATTTCATTAAAGAGTCCGAATGACATTGACCGAAATCGCGTGACTAAAAGCATTTTAGACTAGAAACCAGACAAAGGCAAAGCCAACAAAGATATCAGATTCTTTCTCAAAAACCCAGGTACATTTACATTCAGTATTCAAGCAAACTTGTGCATTTGTTACATTTCAAAATTTAACACTTCAATATACATTTATGAAACCAAAACAGTAGAGGGTTTTGAAACCCACAAGTGCCGAAAAAAACATTTTGGAGGACAAGACCAATCTGACAACGAGGGTTTGAAACCCATAAAGCCATACAAAACATAACTGAGAAAATGAAACCCTAAGGGTTTATGCCTGACTAAGGATAACACAAGCAAAAACAACAAGACAATCACGAAGGGATCCTACCCCGTTTCCCCAAGCCGCAAAGACTCCCAAGAACGAGGCCATGGAGCAGCATTGTCCAAGTACGACCTGCACATCACCACGAAAACGAGATGGGTAGTCAAAAACCAGAAAGGCAAGTAAAATAAGGTGACAGAGAGCAGATAAAAGAAGGGAAGAACAAGGGTTTACTTGAAAAAAATCTTGTCTCCGAGTCAAAGGACGAGAACAGAGTCATTAGCCATAAGGTTTCTCCCAGCGAGAATGCCATTGGTAAGTTTACCTTCTCGCCAAGGGGTCAGAGGGTTAGAATCACAAAAAAAATTAAATGCAGAAATGAAACCAGAACAAAAATTTACCTGAAATTTATAGTGCCACCCACAAAAGTAGCAAGGGAAGAACCTGTGGATACACAGAACTAGGTTAACACCAGAACTAACATTGGAAACCACCACGAGAAGAACAAAAACGAAGCATAAGCCAGGCAACAAAGAATAAGTGAAAACTTCCGGATTGAAAGTCAACCTGAAGCATTCATGGACTAGAAAACAAACCACCACAAGAAACAAGTGAAGGCACAGTGGATACATAGAGCCGAACAAACCAACAACGAATGCAAGAATGGAGGCCGACCCTTAGTTTTCCCTTGGCAGATGTGAATTAGCTACATTTGCGAAACCAAGGCCTGTACAAAGGGGCAGGCCAAAACTATTAAAGGTGCATTAAACACTCACACCTAAAACCCTGATTTTTTTATTCGGAATTTCTAAGAAGTTATGCAGTTTGTTGACACGTTTCCTTTCCTCAGTATTTCCACCAATTTTTGGTATCAGAGTAGGTTAGTTCCTTTTCTCAGTAAAGATGGAGGTAGGTAGAAGAGGTCGAGGTAGAGCCATGAGAAGAGTATAAGATGAAGGGATACGAGAAGAGATCAAGACCTTAACTGCATGTTTGGCAGCAGTGGAAGCAGGAAGGCGTAGAGATCCAGAAGGTGGGGATGACAATGAGGAAGAAAACGTAGCCACGACGGATGGGTCAGATGAAGAGGGACCAAAGATTAAACTATTGAGATCAGTTTTGCTAGCTAGTAGCAAGCCAAGACTGGAGCTTTCTAATTATGATGATAGTTTGTCCACAAAGGCATTGTTGGATTGGATAAGTGAACTAGATAAATATTTTGAATATGGATAAATTAGTGAAGACAAGAAGACCAGGTTTGCTGTCACCAAATTGAAAGGACATGCAACACTATGGTGGGACAGTGTTCAGGTAGAAAGGAGAAGATTGAAGAAACCATTGATTAAAAAATGGGACATGATGATTGCTAAGATGAAGAGCAAACTTTTGCCTAAAGATTACCAAATTGCCCTTTATAGACAAGTACAGAACCTAAGACAAAGAACGATGACCGTAAAGGAATATACTGAAGAATTTTATAAAGTAAACCTGAGAGCTGGCTATGTTGAAGATACCCTTGAGAAAACAACAAGGTTTGTAAATGGTCTACGGATGGAGATCCTAGACGAAATTAGTATTCTTTCCCTTAAGACCATAGAGGAAGCCTATCAGAGTGCTTTGAAGGTGGAGGAAAATATTGCCAAGAAAGCGAATACCAGAAGAGGACGTGGTTCTGGCAGAGGTAGGACTACCAACAGCAATGAGGAGGGTAGCAGTTCGAAAACTTCAGGACAGACTAAAAGGGAAGATAACACTAGAGGAGGAAGGTCATACCAACGAGGAAGAGGTAATGGCAGAGGTAGAGGAAATTCCTATCAGTGTTACAAGTGTCACAAGTGGGGACACAGGTCCTTTGAATGTCTTGAAAATGAACAAACTAGAGAGAAGGGAGCATATGTTGGTCAGCCCAATGAAGCTGAGGCACCGCCATAGTTGGTGGAAAATATGCCTGAAACAGGGGAAGCTTGGTGTTGAACAAAGGTGTTACTGAAACCAGCTAAGGAAGTAGCTGATCAGACATAGAGGAAAGCATTGTTCTGAACTGTGTGCAAGTCACATGGGAAATGCTGCAAATTAATCATAGAAAATGGAATTAATGATAATTTGGAAGCTATTGAAATGGTGGGGAAATTGGGTTTGAAGAAGTTGAAGCACCCAACTCCATATAGGGTGTCTTGGTTGCAAAAAGGACACCAACTGCTGGTCAATGAGTAGTGCAAAGTAGAGTTTCATATTGGCAAGTACAAGGATAAGGTGACTTGCAATATCATGCAGATGGACATGTGCCATATTCTGCTAGGCAGACCATGTCAGTACGATAGGAAGGTTGTCCATGATGGGGAAACAAATTGTTACAGGTTTGTTTAAGATAGGATAAATCATATGCTAGCACCCATGAAGGAAGAGGATGCTACAGAAACCAATGGAACAAAAACATTACTGTTAGGTGGAAAAGAGTTTACGTGACAGGTTGAGGATAATGAGGTAAAATATGTAGTTATGCGAAGGCCAAAAACAATATTGATACATACTGAGATTACTGACTTGCCTGTAGAGATACAGGACATGCTGCAGGAACTTAGTGATATTGTGGTAGATGATCTATGAGGCAAATTGCTACCAAAGTAGAGCATTAGTCACCATATTGATTTCATTCCAAGAGCCAATTTTCCAAACAAAGCTGCTTATCGAATAAGTTTGAAGGACAACGAGGAAATCAGGAAGCAGGTGCAGGAGTTGTTGGATAAAGGGCTGATTCGGGAAAGTCTAAGCCCTTGTGTGGTTCTGACTATTTTAGCTCCCAAGAAATGAAGTGAGTGGCAGATGTGCACTGATTCCCGGGCAATTAACAAGATCACTATCAGGTACAGGTTTCCTTTACCTTGGATGGATGATATGATGGATTGTTTAAGTGGAGTAGCATACTTTTCAAAGATAGACTTGAAAAGCGGCTACCACCAAATCAGGATTCGAGAAGGTGATGAGTGGGAGACAACTTTCAAGATTAATGAAGGCTTATATGAATGGTTGGTTTTGCCATTTAGACTAAGAAATGCCCCCAGCACGTTCATGTGTTTGATGAACTAGATGTTGAAAGAATTCATTGGTAAATTTGTGATTGTATATCTAGATGATATACTTATATTTAGCAAAACGAAGGAAGAGCATTTTTGACATGTCAGGTATGTATTAGAAAAATTGCAGCAAAATATATTGCTAATAAATTTGAAGAAGTGTTGTTTTTTCAATAAAGAGTTAATTTATTTGGGATTTTTCATTTCTGAGAATGAACTAAAAATGGATCCGGAGAAGGTTGCAGCCATAGTTAGTTGGTAGTCTCCCAAGAGTTTGTTTAAGGTATGGAGTTTTCATGGATTGGCGAGTTTTTATTGCAAATTTATTAAAAAGTTCAGTGGAATTTGTGCACCCATGGTGGACACCATTAAGAAGGAAAATCATCCTTTTCATTGGACAGAATCAGCTAAGAAGAGTTTTCAGCTTCTAAAAAGGAAGATCACTGAAAAACCAATTTTAAGATTACCAAACTTGAACAAACTTTTTCAAGTTCACTGTGATGCCAGTGGGACAACCATTAGTGCAGTACTCAGCCAAGAAGACAAGCCAGTAGCCTACTTCAGTGAGAAATTAAATGAAAGTAGGCAGAAGTACACGTCTTATGACAAATAACTTTATGCAGTCATCCAAGCACTAAAGCATTAGAGACATTATCTATTGGCCAATGAATTTGTCTTATTTTCAGACAATTCTACATTACAGTATATTATGCAATAGCATAAGCTGAACCATAAACATGTGAAGTGGGTGGAGTGTTTGTAGAGTTTTACATTTGTGTTGAAACACATCACGTTCAAGCCAACAAAGTGGCAGATGCATTAAGCAGGAGGAATTTGATCCTATAGGAAAGTACGATACAAGTATTGGGATTCTAACATCTCAAGGACTTGTATAAAATAAACGCAGATTTTAATGAAGCCTATGAAGCTTGCCAAAATCAACTATTGAGGGATAACAGTTTATGGCTGGGCTATAATATGCAGGAGGGGTTGCTATTCAAAAGAGGGTAGTTGTGTATCCCAGAATGTTCTATGAGATAGAACTTAACCCAGGAAAAGCATAATGAAGGTTTAGTCGGGCATTTTGGCATAGAAAATACTTTGGATCGGTTGAGCCACTTTTACTATTGGCCAAAGATGCATAGAGATGTACAAAAGTTTGTGACTAGGTGCAAAGTGTGTCAGCTTACAAAGGGACATAGCTAGAAAATAGGGTTGTATACACCCTTACCTATCCTGAACAGACCATGGGACTCAGTCAGTTTAGAGTTTGTCTTAGGTTTGTCGAAGACACAACAGGGATTCGATTCCATCATAGTGGTGGTGGATCGTTTCACCAAAATGGCACATTCCATTCCTTGCAAGAAAGCTAGTGATGCCACATATGTAGCACACTTGTTTTTCACAAAGATAGTCAGATTACATGGCTTGCCAAAGTCTATTATTTTGGACCAAGACGTAAAGTTTACAGGTCATTTTTGGCGAACCTTATGGAAAAAGTTAAACACCAAACTGAACTTCAGCTCAGCTTATCACCCGCAGACCGATGGGCAAACCGAAGTGGTGAACCGAAGTCTGGGAAATCTACTAAGGAGTCTGGTTGGTGAAAATTCTCGACAGTGGGATCATGTACTTGCATAAGCGGAATTTGCTTATAATGATTCGCCCAACAGAAGCACGAGCAGTAGTCCTTTCCAGATCCTATACGGAATGCACCCACTTGGAGTACATGAGTTGCGGGATTTGGGTCAGTTGGAGTGTAGGAGTGCTGATGGTGAAGATTTCACAAATGCAATCAAAGATCTTCATGAATAGGTAAAATTAAAATTAGAAGACAACAGCCAAAAATACAAACAGAAAGCAGACTTGAAAAGGCTGGAGGTACAATTCAATGTAGGGGACTTGGTACTAGCAAACCTACGAAAGGAGAGGTTTCCTAAAAGCGAATACAACAAGCTAAAACTGAAGAAAATTGGGCTTTTCAGGATTCTTCGAAAGTTTTTTGTGAACGCTTATGAGTTGCAGTTACCTCCAGGTATAGAAATCTCACCCATTTATAATGTGGCAGATTTGTACCCATACATTGTTGCTAATGAAGAAAAAAGTTTGGAAAGATGAACACGGGACACCTAGAATGAGAACGACTCGTGGATTAAACAGATGCCTCCAACAAAGCCTTTAGAGATCGAATAGATCCTAGACACCCAGGTGGCCAAACGGACTCGAAGAAAAGAATATTTGTGGTACTTGGTCAAGTGGAAGGACCATCCTATTGAGGATAGTTCTTGGTTAGATGCTGGCCAGATTCAAAGCACCGGGTACTCTATTGAAGAGCTCATGGACAGGAGCCATGAGTTTAATTTACCCCGGGAGCCTGATGCAGGAGCATCCGACTGAAAAGGCAACAACTGGAAATGGTTTTTTACTTTCTGCTGGAAAGGAAGAAAAAATTACGAATTTTGTTTTATTTAAATTAAGGCTGATACAACCATTGTCCTTTAAAAATTAAGTAAGCAAGTAAAATATGATTAGTTAAGAGTATGTTTAAACAATCTATCATATAATTGTAAGGTAACTAAAGGACAATTTCTCAATTGTAAGGGACTGCTGGTAAGGCATAAAAGCAAAACCAAATCCCCACTGTGAGGGTCTGCCATCTAGAGAGAAGAAAGAATACAGAAATTGAAATTACAATTTGTTTTCTTGAGTATATGTGAAAGCAAATGAATCTAAAATCTCTGTCATAAAGAAAGAAAGACAATTTCTTTTTTTTGTGCATTAGTGCTTCAAATATTGTTTTAAGCAAAATAGTGAAGTATTTCATTAAAGAGGCCGAATGACATCGACCGAAATCTCGTGACTGAAGGCATTTCAGACCAAAAACCAGACAAAGGCAAAGCCAGCAAAGATATCACATTCTTTCTCAAAAACCCAGGTACATTTACATTCAGTATTCAAGCACACTTGTGCATTTGTTACATTTCAAAATTTAACAGTTCAATATACATTTATGAAACCAAAACAGTAGAGGGTTTCGAAACCCACAAGTGCTGAAAACAACGTTTTGCAGGCCAAGACCAGTCTGACAGCGAGGGTTTGAAACCCATAAAACCATACAAAACATAACTGAGAAAACGAAACCCCAAGGGTTTATGCCTGACTAAGGATAACGCAAGCAAAAACAACAAGACAATCACAGAGGGATCCTACCCTGTTTCCCCAAGCCACAAAGACTCCCAAGAATAAGGCGCTGGAGTGGCATTCTCGAGGTATGACCTTCACATAACCACGAAAATGAGATGGGTAGTCAAAAACCGGAAAGTCAAGTAAAATAAGGTGTCCAAGAGTAGATAAAAGAAGGGAAGAACAAGGGTTTACCTGAAAAAAGCCTGTCTCCGAGTCAGAGGACGAGAACCGAGTCCTTAGCCCGAGGGTTTCTCCTAGCGATAACGCCATTGGTAAGTTTACCTGCTCACGAAGGGGCTAGAGGGTTAGAATCACAAAAAAATAAAATGCAGAAATGAAACCAAAACAAAAATTTACCTGAAATAGCGTTTGTTGAGCCGTCCACAAAAGTAGCAAGGGAAGAACATGTGGATACACAGAGCTAGGTCAACACAAGAACTGACATGAGAAACCACCACGAGTAAAACAAAAATGAAATATAAGCCAGGCAACAAAGAATAAGTGGAAACTTGCAGATTGAAAGTCGACCTCAAGCCTCCATGGATTAGCGAACAAACCACCACAAAAAACAAGCGAAGGCACAACGCATACATAGAGCTGAATTAAACCAATAGCAGATGCAAGAATGGAGGCCGACTCTTAGTTTTCCTTGGGCAGATGTGAATGAGCTACATTTGCGAAACCAAGACGAGTACAAAGCCGCAGGTGAAAACAATTAAAAGTACAAGTTAAAGAGTTTGTTGACACATTTCCTTTCCTCGGTGTTTCCACCATAATAATTTTTTTTTATCAATTAAACATATTTTATTAAACATATTTTCTCACTAAACATCTACGCAAATCACTAATTAAAATTTATGATAAATAAGTTAAATATATAAGAATTTTTCTCACTTATCACTTTCTAAGTTTCTAATTTTTGGCAACTGTCGAATACAATACATTTAGAATCGAAAAAATTTAAAATCGGAAAAACGCCATGTAGGACGTCAAATTGTAGGCCTGGCTACCACTCAACGCAACAACAAACACGGCAAGGACCAACGTGTATATAATCATAGACACCGGGGAGCGGAACGATGCTGACAAATACGGCACATGCTCCTCAATTAAAGAAATAGATTTATAATTTTGGAAGTACGTGGTCCACTTTGCATGCTGTTAAAATACGACTTATGTTGACCAAAAGTAACAATCGTTGAAAAGCTCTTGGAAGGCCGGTGCAAGATGCCCAGAATCTCCGGGGCATCCATTGGATTCAAGAGAATAGCATGTGCAAACTGAATTCTACTAAGATCAATTCTACTATGTTCCAACCGAACAGCAGCACTATCTTTGAATCAAAAGGACAATGTACAACTACTTAAAACCAATTAATAGAACGTTTTACTTGATTTTATGTTAAATGATATTCAATAGCCATGAAGCATAACCAATCATGGTCACTTTACTTCATATTCATAATTAAATTTAAACAACTGTGCTAGCCTATTTTGTTATATTTTTTGGTCTATTTGTTATATATTTTTGAACTTTAACAGCTATATTTGTTTTAGAATTGGTTTATAATTTTATATTTATTTATTGGAATAACGCATTTGAGTAGTAAATTTTTCACAATTAAAGTGTTTTAACCGTGTTTTGGCTGATAAATTCATATATAAAATAAAAAATTTGTTTTAAATAAAAGAAAATTAAGATTTAATAAAAAAATATTTGCTAAAATTCCAACTCAAAATTTCAAAAATAAAATAGTAATAAACAATACTAAAAAAACTACATTCAACATAAAATGCTCCCAACAACCCACACTTGTCTATATCCCAAAATCACTTTAAAATATTATATTATGGAAAATAAGAATATCAGCCAAACACATTTATTAGAGGAGAAAAGATACCTCATCAAACACAATAATACTCAAATACTATAGTGAACAAATTAACAAAACTAAACATTTTATCTTTTATATTATTGATTATTTTTTTTATATGGTTCACCGTCCCTAATCCTAAAAATGTCAAGACGATTGAAACACTTACCCCTCCATATCAAAATTGTTGCACCTCTCAATTACAATAATGCCTTAATAACAAAAATTCTACCAACTAATCTAACATTCGCTAGAAACTTATTTTATAAATTTATTTTAATAATCTTTATTAAAACATAGTTTTAAATAAATAACTGTGTTTTTACGAAAATAACTTCAACATTCTATAAAATGTAAATTTATAATATTAACATCAACATCAAAAATTTACCATATTAACATCAACATCAAATACCTGCATGTACATATGTCTAAAATAAACCAAAAATACCAATTTAGTTGAACAACATTAAAATGAAACAATAAAACTAATGGGTAATTGATGTGGCTGCCCTGCATTTATCGCCCTGGTGACCATATCACAGAAGCCGGCATTTTTTAATTTTTTAAAATTCCTTTCTTTGGCCCAAACTGTCACCCCCAGGGAATTTATTAAACCGGCCAACGCCAGCAATATCATAGAGCATGAAAAAGGTTTTTGAAATGTCCCACAATTTCTGATTAATAAATTGGCAACGTTTTGATTCCAAAGCCTTGCACCACTCTTCTAATCCGGGACGAGCACAAAAGTCCTTCGCGGCCTTCATCTAATAATCCTTAAGTAAGCCTACTTTTTATACACGTACACATAGTGAAAACAGAGATTCATATATTATTTTTTCAGGGCTAAAAAAGCAAGATTGTATTATATAAGATATATAAAGAGATAAAAAGTACATTTATATGAAGTTCTGTAAATAACCAATTTATAGATAAGCCATTAAAAAGACTAGATGAGATAGACAACATAATTTACATGAAGTTCTGTAAATAACCAATTTATAGATGAGCCATTAAAAAAATTAGATGAGATAGGCAACATAATCCCAGCATAAAAATAAAATTTTCAAAGAAAAATAATACAAAATTTTTACATTTCAATATTTTTTTATCATAAATTTTAATTACTTATCAGTTTCCATTTGTTAATCACATCTGAATGTTGAACATGGAAATTTTCTGCTCATTCGCCATATACAACAGTAAGACCTTTTCGCGTAACACGATATATAATTATAATATCCCATGTCATTGTTCCTTTCGCATTATAGAGTACATGATTATGATATCCCACGAGCTTCTTTGGTCATAAACTTCTAATTATCAGTTTCTATTTGGCCATGTAACAAAATGCACCCATACCGACTTTTGGCAAGCACAGTAAAATGTTGGATATTCAAATATCCTCCAACATAGTGACATATCATATACCATAGGGCGTATCCTATAAGCTATAGAATATTTTTTTTTTAAGCCACACATTTTCATTTTGTTAGGGAACATGGATTTTGAATTTTCAATATTGATATTCTCGTATTTCTATATTTATTTGACTTTCTTGTATTTTTATATTTCTTTATATTTATTTATCATTTTATTCTACAAAATTATTCTGCTGGTTATGAAATAACGAATGGTATGTATCATGGATACATGGTTAGTTAGATGTAGTAAATGGTATGGATCATGGATACATGGTTAGTTAGATGTAGTTTTCCTGATTGCGAGTTGTTATAGTTACATGTATTTCAACTGATTGTGAGTGTTCTTCTTGTCAAATGACATGGATCCTGGGTGTATGGAAAGTCTAATCGGTTTAGGTGATTGTGGTTGCTTTTGCTGTAAATGTATAAGTTCACCAGCCACTTAATTGCGTTACTAATATGAATAGTCTTCTTTTTAGTAGATATATTTTTAGATGAATTTCATTACTTTAAAATAAAATTGTTATTTGAAGACCGAGTTAGTTAGATCTACTTCAACTGATTGTGAGCACTCTTTGCGTCAAATGACATGGACCCTAGGTGTATGGAAAGTTTAATCGGTTGAGGTGATTGTGGTTGCTTTAGTTGTAAATGTATGAGTATTCATAATCACTTAATTTTGTAGTTGTGTCACTAATATGAATAGTCTTCCTTTTAGTAGATATATTTTTAGATGAGTTTTATCACTTTAAAATAAAATCGTTCTTTGAATACAAAGTCGTTCTTTGAATACGAAGTTAGTTATATGTAGTTCAATTGATTGTGAGTGCTCTTCTCCTCAAATGACATGGACCCTAGGTGTATGGAAAGTTTAATGGGGTTCACATGATTATGGTTTTTTTAGCTATAAATGTATAAATATTCATCAACCACTTAATTTTGTGGCTATGTCACTAATATGAATGAGTTTTATCATTTTAAAATAAAATTGCTATTTTAATACGGAGTTAGTTAGATGTAGTTCAACTGATTGTGAGCTCTCTTCTCATGAAATGACATGTTTAGGTGATTGTGATTGCTTTAGTTCTAAATGTATCAATATTCATCAACCACTTATGTTTGTGTTTGTCTCACTGATAGGAATAGTCTTCTTTTAAGTAGATATTTTTTTATATGAGTTTTATCACTTTAAAATAAAATGTTATTTGATCTTTTTATTAATTATTTTTATATTAATAAATAACAATAATGATTTTGTTAGAAATTATATGATTTGATTTCCAAAAGTAAAACATAGACCTAAAAGAATTAAAGTTCCCCATATTAATAATCGATCTTAACATTAAAACGAATTAAACTTATCACTAAGTAAAGAAATAAATTGTTTGGTTAAATTATATAATTGTTTTGTTAAATTGATTGATTTTAGTTTGATTTACGTCATTATCTCTATGGATTAACTTATTTTCTAAAGAGCAAGAGTACTATTCTCTTTATATAATTCTTTATATAATTGTGGAAAAAAAATTATTTGCTATAAATATTTATTTAGTTAGTTAAAAAAAAATAAAGATATATAGTAAGATAAATAACGAAGGAAGTTAAGACATTAATTCTCATCATTTTATATAAAAATTAAACCATTTAATTAATCACATAATATAATAAAATAAATTAAAATATTGTATTTATCTTGAAATGAGAATATTAACATTGAACTCACATTATTCCATCATTGGAAAAGTAATTTTTTCACTATGAAAGAGCTATTACATTTTTATACCTCCACTACTATTTTTATATCTTTATTACTATTGTAGTAATTCATCGGAAGGCATTACTAAATACTCCAGAGATGTATCACTAAATACTCCAAAGATGTATCGCAATCTCTTTTTGGAAGGATTAAACAAAATATTTTGATATAATATCTAATACTCCAAACCTTTATTTGAATTAGGGTCCTCTAGAAACCATGTATGAACCTTGGTGTAGCATCATTACAAAGAGCGGAGTTATAGGCATTATGATAACATTAATAATTATGAGAAACTACCCCTTAAACATTTGCACTTTTATGTACATTGCATCATTAAAACAAAACTACAGGGTAGTGGCATACTTGTCGATTAAAATATCTCATGGTGGGCAAGTAAAATAAAAGCACATAAGCTTGCATATTGTAGAAAATAAAGAAAACTATGAAGTTGTCCCAATAGACCACAAATAACCAACTACAATATGCAGCATATGTTAAGATTCACACATTCTTTTTAACATAGTTACTTCACATATGCTTTTTAACATAGTTACCTCTTGAACAAGAAAAACAATTTTTGAGATACCATCTAGACATTAGGGCCAAACTTGGCTTTCAAGGAATCATTTTACAGAATCTCATCATTAATCCCTGATCTAGACAAAGTGAACGAGAGCCTCTCTGTTCCATTGATCCCTGATCCAGTCAAAGTGAATGAGAGCCTCTCTATTCCAGGATTCTGGCTGTTTAACGTCCCCACAATAGCAATAAGACTACTTCCCACACTCATCTGAAAGTGCAACAATGTTTTGTGAAATGCCATCACATCACCCTTGTCATGAATCTTGGCATATAGGTTGTTTTGTGAGGTGACAAACCTAGAATAAAGAGTCTCCTCCACAACATACCCAATCTCTCTAGTTCTACATTGGGATGCAGGTGGGGGACATTCGCAACACTAGAATCAAGATCTGCCCTAATGAGAGACATGCCTAGAGCATTGAGCCTGCAAATTGTAGGGCAGTCACAGAGGTCCCAACAAATCTAGTAGCAGATGCATTTCCTGGAACCTTTATTCCTTCATAGACAAAGTCATCAACAGTGACATTATCAGGGTCCTTACAGATCAATCCATTGAGATATACAGTCTGGGTATTGGTGGATTTGAGGTCTATCACACAAAAATATTGCAAAGGATCAGAGTCTACATTTGAGAATATTGAGACCACAAGATTCACAACAACAACCACCACAGTTGCTAAATATCTAAGATGACCCATTCGGCATATGACTTCCATAGATATGGCCTAGGATCCTTTAGTAGATAAATAATTTCAAAGGATGTACTAAGTCCTTCTGAGAAGCTTGCTAGAGCAGTGAAAGCATTGGTTCAATTAGGCCTTTTAATGGGTCTCGTACTACTCCATCATGCATATTAGATTATGGGTATTAGTGGAATAGCTAATTATGTATTATTGGGTTAAATTTACCTACCCTGCTAGCCTCCATTATATCTTGTGGCAGTCTGGAAGAAATAAAACTATTAAGCATGAGTAATCTGGACCCACTATCATTAGACATTGTAATATATTTGATGGTTGGTATAAAGGGTTGATAAGTTAATACAAATAGTTGGTCAATATTTTGAAAAAACAACAAGATTATGGTGTAAAACTTGGGCTCGTATATATGACATTATGTGGCTCACTTCTCTTGGTGAACTCATAAAAATTTCAATTAATACCAATAAGTGATAAATTGAATTGAACTTGTAATATTGAAGAATGAAATGCAATGTAAGATTGAAGAACGAAATGCAACATAATTTTTGAACTAAAAATTCAGAAATAGTAAAAAATTATCTTAGGATGGTGTTGTAGTGGCTACAACCACTCTCCAAAATTTTGTCTTAGCTTCATTTTGGAGCCTCCCTACCAGCCTTCACAACATCATGTCTTGCTTCGTCAAGTACACAAGCTCCAATGATTTTCTCGGAGAAAGACAATTTTTCGATCAAACCTTGATGCATTCCACTCACAGGCTGTTCATCCGGACTTGGTCCAATAGCAGGATGAGTAGATCCTTCAAGAATTTGCACAAATCTGGAGGGAAACCAGCCTTCCCTCCAAAAATTGTGCAATATTGACAGGTAGCCTGTTGGGCCCCAGAATTGCGCAATTCTATTGAGCAAGCTTCACCAATAAAATCATGCAATCCTTCCAAGCTGGGCTGCTTAGCCCAGAATTTGCACAAATCTGGGCAGCAGTTAGCTGCTCTACCCAGAAGTTGCACAAATCTTCTGAGAAGCGAGCTAGCTCCTAGCCAGAAATGGACATTTTCTCCGAGCAGTTGAGCAACCTCTTACATGTGTAGCTGAGTTTATCGGTTCCATCCGAGACTGAGGAAAGCAGACTTGCATCCATGGGCTACTTCTCCCAAGGAAGCATGCAAAGGCATCCATTGTTTCAACAATCTATTTTTGGCAGTTGGAGGTTTCATGCAAGGATCATTTCAGAAACCTCCCACCAAGTGTTGGTTTCCATAGATTTGTGGCATGTCCATCACAACCTCGATTTTATGAAAACTCATCAACCGGAAATTGCAGAGCTCATTCCTCACATCAACCTTGCATCTCTGACATCCCGCATCACATCTAGGAGCTATCGGCACATTCAACTCAGTTGTTTTGGGGTAAGCCCACTTTCCATGTCTTGTGTTGCATTTCTGGTGCTTTTTCTGTTTCGCTTCGTATGAACGTTGTCTACTTGATGTCAGTGATCCCTTGCTATCATTTTGATACATACTAGCTTGTACAAGCACCATTTCAGTTTTCATTAAGAGCTCACTGTTGTCGCATGCATGAAACTATTTTTCATGAATAGTCATTGATTCGGGGACTTGCCTCACTCACATGCATGTTGTTCCATTTTCTAAATCTGTCATTCATCATTCGCATGCACGTTCATTCACTAATGTGTACACTCAACATCGCCATGCATCCACATTCACTCTCACTTTCAGTTGCACGTCAGTGAGTCTGGGCAACCTTGGCTTGGACTCTGCCTCACCAAGATAGCATTGCGTAATCCTGAGTGGGAAGGCTCTATCTTCCTCTCAAGAAATGTGCATTTATGTCCAGTGGCTATCCTCCAGTCTTGCATTATGCAATTCTAAGGGACAGTGACTGCTGGCCCAAAAAATTACATAATGCAGTCACTAAGCCTCCAACAATTACGAGCTGAGATTGTGCATTGCAGAATTCTAGTAGTCAGCAACGAGACTGGACTCTGCATTGCGCAGTTGCAATAATCACTCAACCTCCCAGCAGCCTAGACTATGCCTTACATAGTCTTAGTAGTCAATCTCATGACCTCCTGGCGGAAATTGCGCGACCTTCATGATCAGTGACATAGGTATGTTGCAAGTTAGTTCTCAAGTTCATTTTGGTTTTCAACTGACAGATTTCTTGCCATGAGTGTTTCCATGTCTCTAGGTATTGCAAGTGTTCATCTACCTCTCAGCAGCATAGGTACAATGGTTTCCAGGAGAGCAGAGTCGAAGATGCCATTTAGAACAAACTTGGGGATGTAGTCGATCAAGTGTCTATGAGCTTGCCTACTCATGAAGACATCAAGTTGTTCGTAGACAAGGACATCAAGATATGATGAGAGCAGCATCATGAACAACAGCTGAAGGTAGCATACCAGATGCAATGAATGCAAGGGGAAGGTTTTTGACAACACGGAGGCGGAACAAAGTTGCAAGCTCAAGCAGATCCACTGATGATGAAAGCAACTTTGGAGACTTAGGCTATGAGGTGATGGCGCGATCGCGCAAAGACAGAGAATGGAACAAAGAAGGAGTTGCATGTGCTGAAGAAGCAACTCAAGGAAGAACATGAGCTGCACAGACAAGCGAATGAGTTGCAGTAGGAACAGGAATAGCAGGGGGCGCAACATGCACTCATGGATGAAACTACGCCTGTACAAGTTATAGATCCATCCCAACAACTGGCACAGAGCAGACATGGTGAGAAGTGTTGTTGATCACATGCAAGGGATTCAGCAGCATGCATGTCATTGTGTGCACACATGCGATCCAACCCATTTAGCACACTCATTAAGTCAAAGACAAGAAGAAACTCTGACTGGAGATGAGCATGTAATTGACAATTGATGCACATAACCACCAACTGACACTGGAAGATCAGCACAGACAATATGCATTAGTATGTTTCCAGTTCAGTTGCCCCAAGAAGACCATGCACATGCTAGCGGACGAGTTGGATGAAGGAGCCACACCAATGCACCCAGATGCAATGGAGGCAAGAGTTCACTTTATGAAGATGTCATCATGGGGTGCATGCACACCATCACAGATGACCAAGCTTAGCATTAGCTCACCACCTTCACCATCACAAGCATGTCAAAGAGTTGGTCTCACCACAACGGACCGAGTGTCAGTGACGTCTTGCATGGCTTGCTCAAGCCATTCTGTCTCACATGACCACATGTGCATTGTAATGTAACGTCACGTCAAGTGGAAGTTCAAGTGTCAATAGTTGGATGTAACAATCATAGAGTAGATGAAGAGTCATGAGGGTAGATGAACTGTTACAAAGGAGAATGTCAAGGGTCACCTCACCCTTTGCTATAAATAGAACCTCATAACTCATTGTAAAGGCTTTTGGTCAGCCAAGCTTTCGATAAGACTATCTTGGAGAGAGGTTGGACAGTATTGTAATGAGCCTTGGCCTCTCCACTACGTAGAGCTAGTACATCTCTTTGGAGGAGTAGGCGATTGTGGCTGTAATGTTCCGCTATCAGGACTAATGGTTGTACATGGATGTATTGTATGACTGGAACTTACACTTCTTTATATTATAAGAGCCAACACATTTCATGCATATGTTGTATTGTATTCTATGCTATCTTGTTTACTCTAAGTGATATATCTATTGGTTTTCTTACGCATGCATGTATAGATTATTCTATATAAGTATGTACGAATATTTCTAAAATGCATTGTTGGTTAACCATCACTTTGGATTGCTCACTAACTTTCCTTCCATGTTGTGATGTATCTTTGTTCGTGTGTTCCCTTCCAAGCTGAGTGCTATCGCAGGTTTACAAGGGGTGCACTCATCTCAACCCCCATGTGTTGGAACCTCTCATGCACCTTCCTTCACTCACTACAGCTGTCACACCCTTGCTACCAACAGAGTTATCTTACTTTCCTATGTGTGAAATCGCGGTCAAGACATTACCGTACGACCCACTACTGGGACTCCTACACCAAACAGTCTGAAGTCTAATTGGCACTTCTTACCGACGTGATCCCCTGACATGTTGGCAGGTCCAACACCATCAACAGATGGCCTTGCATGTGACAATGCATGCAGGCACTTATTATCTTGACCGATACCTATCAATGATCTGTTATTTTAATAAATGATTAAATTATATTCAATGAGTTAATGAAATAAAATCATCTACGAGCATGGAGATGGATAAGATTAAGCAAAGTTGTAAATTTATTACATGAACCATATGGGATTCAAGACACTTCATATTGATATCTTTATATCGACTGATATTTGGAAAATCTTTGTTCTCACATTTTTTTTCTCATAATATTCTAATAATATTGAATCCTTATCTTTTCATGCATAAATAGAAACAGTTTATAAAGGGTTGAGATGTAACCTGCCTGCACCCATGCAAAATAGAAACCTCCTGAACTTGGAAAAAATCTTTCCAACCTTATCACAATCTCTTGGATCATAAAACCAAATTCTACCCATATCCTAGTTTGCATTTCAATAGACTAAATAAGGAAGATTTACTTCATATTCAAAATCGCTAAGTAGATCCTCCACGAAATTACCAATGAATTGTCTATTATGAACTTGTTTTCCTTAACTAGTCCCTGCAGATAGGAGAAATGCTCAACCTACTTATCATTGCTCAGAAGTTTGAGAGAAAAAAAATGAACATTTGGCCTTCTATCGACTAGATGTAATGTTACCGTAAATGCAATTTACAGATTACATTTTGAATAGGGATATGAGGATTCATCTTCATAGGGGAGGAACAATCTAGTGGAAATAAAGATCATCTATATAACACTAAAAATAAAGCGAAGGAAGCAATGGATATAATAATGAAGACAATTGTGAAAGTCTAGAGACAGATGTAACATTATTAAGAGTGGTATAAACTGCCATTTTAGTAACCACAATACAAATATCTGTGCAAAATGCATAAATAATGGGATTCCTAAATCAACCTACAACTCATTAAAGAACAAAATCAAATATATGTAGATTGTAAATTGGGTTTATTCCAAATGTCCTTACATTTGCTGCCGACATAAGAAAAATAACATGTATGTGAGTCATGAGGTTGACGTTGTGCACATGGTTCATGACACACTGACTCTGAAAATCCTCCCATGTGTGAACAGTTCATAAAGGTTTAAGAGGTAACATTGAAATGAATGTTTGATAAGTAAATATATTTGAAGGCAGTATTTTGAATTCCTTCTACAAAACCTGCAACATCTTGTGGAGCCTTTGCAAAAGACACCTGTAATACATGCATAGATGTCACATATAAGACCAATATTAAATGACCACGCTTGTCCCTGTGGGCCCACGATTTTACCATTTGTCTAACTCTTTGGGCCCACTACCCAACAACTTTTCTCTCATGCGATAGCCTAAGATAGCCCAAACTAAAAGATGGCTAGCCCATAGTGCAACATGAACAACCCAAAAGTTTAAATATAATCCACTTAACCCTATCAAATGCAAATTGTATTGTCACTCGACAGGTTTTCTCAATAGTCCAACTCAATTACAACTCATTGGCATATTGATTTTCCTATTGGGTGCTGTAAAGATTACATATGGAAATCTAGGAACTATCTCTGTAACAACTAAATGGCACGCATTTTCTACCTGCACCTCCTATGGAGCCTCCAACAGAAAGGACATTTCACAGTCGCCTCCAACACATGAGGACAATTCTTTGAGTCCTTCAACATACGTTGATTCTACCAACAATTCCGAGTCGTCTAAATGTTTTTTCATGTTTCCATCCAAGATGCTTCAGTGGCTTTCGACATTAGACAAGCCTTTGCTAAGTCAGTTTCAAACTCTTGTGTCTCACTTTTTTCTAGTTTATTGTTTCTCTTAAACATGAATGATGATCTCCTATGTGGTCATGTTTCTGTCAATTAAAAGCACAAATGAGTCATTGAAATGTATCAAATGTGGGTATAGATTTGAGCAGTTACCCCTCCCTCCTTCCGCTTAGGTCCTTGAAGTTTCTATGTTTCATTAGGTTCTTGCAATATAGGGTTGTGAGAAAGACAAGAAAAAAAATGGAGGATAAGATTGTTTTTCGGAGTGTATTGTTCATGCTATTTTAATGGAGTTTGTAGAGGAGGAACAAAGCACAAGTTTTTCCTTAAGAGGCTTAATTTTTTCTAATAATTCTCTATCTGGTACTTTACCAGAATTCTCTCCATTTAAAACCCTGCAAATTTTAGATTTGGAAACTGAAAGATTCACATGTGCATTCCCTGCATATAAATTTACTAGAATTGACCTGAAATAATCCCTTCCACCCAAGAAAAATACCTCAAGAACCTATGGATTTGAAAAAACACAATTTTCTATGCCTAGTTTCCTGCAATTTGTTGGGAGAAATTCTGAGTTTTATTCTGAAATTTAAAGATTTGGGTCTTTCTACCAATTACTTGAATGGATCTATTCCAAATAGAATTTCCAAACTCAGAAATCTGCACCTATCTTAACAGCTACCTCCGTAGTGGGGTGGAGTTTGAGCGCTTTGTGCATCGGGTTCTTGATGTTGAAGTGAAATCTCTCAAATTTAATATTGCCATAAAACATATTGAAATCTTCAAAGAATTATTTCATAACAAATTCTGGAAATTAAAGCACAAAAAATGGATGCATTTTCCATTGATTTTTGAGTAAGGTTATGGTAAATTCACCTTGGAGTTGTGGCGTTAAATTTACACTTGAACAGGTTCTGCATCATTGTGTTGCGCTAAATTTACACTTGAATAGGTTTTGCATCATTGTGATGTCTATTGATCACACTAGACAGGTTCTTCGTCTTTGTGTTGTTTGCATCATTGTGTTGTTTGTAGGTAGTGGAATAGAAGAATAACAAGAATCTATGAAAGGAACCAAGCGACACACAAAGCAGTACTTGTGTTGTTTGCATCATTGTGTTGTTTGGAACTAGAGGAATAGAAGAATAACAAGAACTTGTGAAAGGAGGAACCAAGCGACATGCAAAGCAGTACTTATGCTAGCAGGTGTCCTACATTTGGCATTAACTACAATAAAGTTGTCTCATGTAGAAATTAGGATACATAAAATGAAATGAACTTTAAAGTTTGGATATGCGAACTTTGTAGAAATTAAGATACAAAATATGAAATGAACTTTAAAGTTTAGATATGTGAACTTTGGATATAAACATAAAGAATAAATCCAAACTTTGGATAGAACCTTGGATATCTTCCCCTTGCATATCTAAGAAACCCCCTTGCATATCTAAAGAACCTAAAATACTTGTGAGAAAATTTCCAAACAAAAGATGTTATGAGATTAATACTATACGAGACTAAGCATTAGTCTGTTAAAATTAAATGTTTACCAGATATTTCATGTATTTTACGCAAAGTTTATGCCTCAACCTAATTTTAAAATTCATAAAACCTGCCATAAAACTTCTCAATTGTTTGTCCAATCAAAAAAATTAAAATAACAATTAAATCATTTTAAATGAAAAAGTCAAAACAAATAATAGATGGTGATCGATCTATCGATCGCTATATACTTGGCCGCTGGCAGGCGTAATAACGCATTGGTGTTCACAAAATTCTATATGATCACCAGACAGCAGATATGTACACTAATAAAAGCCATATATATATTCATTGTAGCCTATTAAGTTTATCAATCTAATTAATAAATAAAATGAATTTTTTTATTTAATTAGAAAATAGAATATCAAATAAAATTTTAATTTTTTTTTGTCTTTAAAATATTTTTTTGATTGCGCAGCATGAGAACATGGCACACTATAATTCTACAAATTATTTTTTAAAATCCATCAAAATTGACCACAAAAAAAATTAAAAAAAGCCAGCGGTTGGTTATCCTAGGCATATATCATCTTCTTAGATTAATGGACTCGGAATTACGGCAAAATAATTTGTTGGGTCGATATCCACATGGTGCCCTATGAGCAAACCAATAGATGAGTCAGAGGGAGGTAGGGAAGAGCATATATTTTTATCGTCGTAGCTGAGTACGAACGTGCTACTTTAAGTCAATGGCAAATCGGGTTTGCGTCCATTCTGTACATGGAGCTGTAATCACATTCTGCCGTATGTGTGTGGCTTATTGCAACCAGCCGTAACCATGTGCACGCTTGGCGTTCCTCTGCCGCGTACGTTTCTCTTTATTTTAAGATATGGCGAATTTTGGCAACTCCATTCGCTGTCAGCTTTAAGTGGAGCAACTCTGTATTCAATGAATTTGGGAAATTGTCAAAGTGAAGATAATGAATGTGGCTACGGCCATTTCTTTGTATATGGTTTTGAGGCATGTTTGAAGCTTACTGATTTCCTTCAAATTCAAGATTGTGATAACTCCATGGTCCGTAAGCACGGGTGGTTTCGTCAGAATACGGGACTTCGTATATTTCTTCGTTCAAGCTGTGTGAAGTTCACCAGTAGAATAACTCTGGTCTTTATATAACAAAAAGTTAAAAGCAAAGATATGTGAGTTAGTTTAATGACATGGACTTTCTATTTATGTTAGTTGCAGGGAAGAGGTCGAGATTTAACATTAAAATTTTTATAGATCAATATTTATAAATTATTGTTGGCAATAGTTAGAATAAAAATATTAGAATTTATTTAAAAATAGTTGTTTTAAAAAAAAAATTAATTAATGAAAATTTAATGAATTTATTATGTTTGGTAGGTTATATGGTTTATTCAATGTAGATATTAAGTTTTTTTTGGGGTGATATGATTTATTAAATGTATATATGTTTAAGGGAATGAATAATTTGTCCATATGTGATGTGAGCAAAGCATTCTATGGAACCATAAACTATATGCCAAATATAATCTTAGAGTGATTAATCTAAAGTGTGACTTTTTTTTCGAAGTGTTAATCTATACTAGAACATCACTAATCTCTCCCAGAACTCTTATGCTTTCAAAATTCATTTCTTTGAAAGATGCAAGGACTCAAGCAATATGCAAGCATAATCTCTTAGCCACATCCTCTTGCATAAAGTTATGAGTAGCCCCAGTATCTACCATAGTCATTGACTAACTCCCATTGACATCAATCTTGACATAGTTCAACTTAGTAAGTTGGGATCATGTTTGAGAATGTCCTCCTTCAAGGAAGATGCACTTGTTGTGGCCACAACTCCCCATAATTTTGCACACAAAGTATGGGGAACCTCCATTAAAACTTGATTGATGTTATTCCTTGCTTGTACTAGGTTTTTATATTTTTGGGGTTTTTTTATTCTCTTTTTCTTCTTTGCGAGCTTACCTTAAGACATCACCATTTCACATTTATAATAACACCTTCTTCATGGTCATGAGAAGGTGATGTGGCACCTTTCAATGCCACATCAACCCACATTTCCCATTTAGCCTTGGGTGTCGACACGACTTCCAATTTGCTTGGTACACACGACCACTAACTTATATATTAATTGATTTTATAATTATTAATAATAATTTAAAATAATATTATTATTCAATTATTTTTTATATGTTTTTTAAATTTTGGTAATATGAGATGTATGATGAGTTAAGCATTCTCATGCTTATGATAGATTAACTTCTATTCCTGCTCTCCCTTCATTGGATTATTTGGATATCATAGTTGACATTTATTTGATTTTGATGAAAAAATATATTTTTGGAATTTCTTGGTTTAA
The DNA here is from genome assembly GCA_031772625.1 of Pinus tabuliformis. Lineage (NCBI taxonomy): Eukaryota > Viridiplantae > Streptophyta > Pinopsida > Pinales > Pinaceae > Pinus > Pinus tabuliformis. The sequence goes on from CM062804.1 coordinate 1,161,481,644, forward strand.
GTTGTGTAAGATCTTTATATAAAAAATATATTTTATAAAAAAATGGCTTCATTTTATATTCATTTTATTTATACTTTTAAAAATTATATTTGATATTTATTTGGCGATGTGGTCTTATAATTTCACAATGATGTCTGATACAAAAGAATCTCCAAATCAATAGTCTATTCAATGTCTAGAATACCTTTTTATCATATATTAAGTGGATGTAACTTATGATGTGTAAAGTAATTGGTTTATGTGGGATTTAGTACCCATCAAGTCTTAGATTCAACTCTCAAGAGAGGTTCAAGGTGAGTGTGAGCAATAGGGGGTTATTGTTGTGTACCCATGGGTTAACATTGGTACCTAGGTGCACCATATTGTTAAATAAGGCTCACTATAGTAGTTACTAAAGAAGATTCACTAGGTAGTTAGGAGTTTGTTGTGATTAGACTTGTCTAGAGTTCCTTAGTTATTTATGAAATTAAACTGAAAAATCCTTATCGGATATGTGAAAGAATAATAGTTATTTATAGAATGAACTGAGAACTCCTTATAGGATGTGTGAAATAATAATTGGAATTGAGCTTGGCTCATTATGAATTTACTTAATAACAATATTCTTCTACACATCAAATAAAGAGTTCACCATCCAATGAGGGCTCATTACATTTATTCTCTACTAATTACCATAATCATATTAACTTTATAATATGGTGAATGTATTCCTAATTACATTAAATGAGGGCTCATTACATTTATTCGCTACTAATTATTGTAGTGAGATTTACTTTATAATATGGTGAATGTATTCCTCCTTACATTAACTGAACTCCACGGTACCTCTCTAAATACCCCATATTAGCCCTCTAAAACACAATATTAACATTGTTTCAACGTCATCCAGATGTCATAAAGAAAAATAATAAATTGACACAAAAACAAATCTTAATAAATAAAATGTATAATAAAAATAAATAAATATGGTCTTTAAAAATTTTCAAAAATAAAATTTTTGAAACAAAAAATCTGTACATAGAATAAAAAATATATAATGGAAAGCGAAAAAAATGCAATTAAAAAAAGAGAAATATTAAACAAATTCAAAATCAACCAATTTGTCAACCCAAAAGAAAGTAATAAAAATATTATATAGTAAGGAAACATATAGGTTAATTATGAAGTTTTATGGGTAAATAGAACTTCACTTTATATAAATTAATTATGAATTCTGGTTTTTGTTCAGAATAGTTTTATATTTTATTTTGGTACATATTTTGTAGTATTGGGCATACGGTCGGAGTGTCTTTTATGTTTTCAGATTTTTGTTTGAATGATGGATGAGCCTGAGCTCACTAAACATAGTTTTAATGAATATGTAACTTATTTTTAAATGTCAATGAAGGATAAGTTTCTTCATTAATTTTGGGAAAGAAGAAAAAGGAAAAGTTAACTATTTTCCATTCTTTTTAAAGAAAAAAGGAAGAGGAAACGTTAACTATGAAATATTAAAATAACATATTTTTAATCTAAAATATAAAGAAATTTTGAATGAAAATGATAGAATTTATTAACTTATTTTTAAATGTCAATGAAGGATAAGTTTCTCCATTAATTTTGGGAAGGAAGAAAAAGGAAAAGTTAACTATTTTCCATTCTTCTTTAAGAAAAAAGGAGGAGGAAACGTTAACTATGAAATATTAAAATAACATATTTTTAACCTAAAATATAAAGAAATTTTGAATGAAAATGATAGAATTTAATAGAAAAGTGTTTTGAAAAGATCTATAATTTGAATTATAGATAATAGTAAAATACCTCACATCCACTCACTGGTTAATAATCTTACATATATGAAATCTAACAAAGAGAAAGCAACCACCAAAAATCAAAATAGTACGGTGTTGCACCTTCCGGAAGACCTGGTGCCCACACTGGGATTGCCGAGAGTTTCTAGAAAAAGTGGGAGGCATAGGACAGAAGGAAACGCGGTGCGAACATGCTTAAGAATTCCTCCGGCCACACATTACAACAATACTCAATCACTCAATAAGGTTGTCAAAAATGGATTTCCTAGTAACATAGAAACACTTTAGAGAATTACGCAATCCCATGATTGACCCAGTGTTTTCCAATATCATAAGAGAAATCACAAAAAGTAAGAAATCGTTAGAGGAAAATAACAAAGGAGCTAAAAGGGACATACAGCTTCTTACTACAGCACTTTGGCCTCGACCATTACAACCATACTTAATTAGTCAATAAGATTGTCAAAAATGGATACGCAATCCCCATAACTAACCCGTGTTTTCCAATATCACAGGAGGAATCAGAAAATGTAAGTAATCGTCACAGGAAAATAATTGAGCTAAAAGGCAAATGTAGTTTCCTACAACAGCACTTTGGTGTTGGCAATTTCCTTATGTTTAGAAAAATAATAAAAGAGAGTTAGGATGAACAATGACAAAGAGTTTTTATTTCGTTAATTTCGGAAAGGCAATTAACACAATCTCAAAGCAGAAACTATGGAATATTTTAACATAAATGAGGGTGTTGAATGGTTGGAAACAATTGTTATATGAGAACGTAAAGTCTAAAATCAAAACTATATATGATATTTTATAGTTTGTCATCAGGGACATTACAATCAAGTGGGGTTATTTTTTCCACTTGTTACTATTGCGTATTTATATGTTTAAGTTATGACAACCCTCCATCATTAAAAATAAGAAAGGTTGAATAATATGGAATTAATAACATAGCATTTATGCAACTATGATCTCTTAGTCATTAAAATCTTTTTGTAAGATGCTTAGGATGAGAACAAATATAATAAAACTTCATATGATAGTCTTATCACTAAAATAAATAAATAAAACAATTTCAAATTAGTTTTGTATGTGAGTCACTAAAATAACTTATGATTACAAAAATTTGGAAATACATTTCCATGGGATGTTGAGATAGGGCATATGGTTGAAGAAAAAACTACATTATAGATCATAATTTTTTTATGTTGATATATTTCTCACAAATTTACTTAGTGCAGATATATTATAGAAGGAAATTGGAAGAGTAGACAATGTACACATATTTTTTTTAATAATGGGGGCTAGTCCCTTGTAGAAGCTGTATTAGGCCCAAGAGTACATAATTTACAATATATACATGTCACATCAATCTCCATCAACCTGATATACAATCACAATGCTTCAAATATGCTGCTGTGCAGTGGTCCGGATCGAACGTTGGTGGGTAGCGTGGCAGCCGACTGCCCCAACCAACGAGCCATGCACTCGCGTGCAGACAATGTACACATATTACTTACAAAACTATTCTTCTTTTTGAATTACAACACTTAGATACATGCCACATAAACAATGTTTATGAGATCCAACGGTTTCTAAATTGAAAGATTATTGTTAATAAAATATCTCAACAAGACAATCCACTCAAAAAAAACCCTTCCTACCTATATACTAATGTAAGCATTATTTTAAGTCCCCCATTTAATGCTTACATTACGTCATTATAAAGATTAATATAAAAATGAAAAATTATAATTCACACATCTTCTTCAACACTTATCCGCACTTTGAAGTCTCCTAGACAATTCTCTTTTCACCACCACAATCTTTGAGATTACCATTCAACTCATTTAAGACATAATCACCTCTAACCATCATTGATGAACTTTGTATAATCGATGCTTCTCGATCTCTCGAAAGAGAATCTCGATATTGAACTATATCCAATAATCAATTATACGACTGAACTTTCTACACACATGGATCTCATAACATAACCTGTAATTGATGCTCTTGAACCCCGAAGCACAACAAGATCCATCAATGAATAATAGACTCACACAACAAAATTAATTAGCTATATGTTCTCTCAAAACTGAAGAACGTAGAGAACCACTAATTTGAACTATGCAACCCTGTTTAATAATTATTTCTTCTAACATATTTCACAAACCCAAAAAAATAAAATAAACAAACAATGAGTTCAACCCTTTGTATACAAATTCTGAAAGCTCCGTGATAGCGAGGGCTAAAAAAAATAATCCGCTACTCGCCAAATCTCAATGCAGACAATCATCTAAAACGGGGAATTCGACTCCACAAGGCTCGATATTGGATGATTTCATTTCAATGTATTCCTTTCAATGTGGGGCATATAGGAACCAAAATAGGTAGAAGTCACACCACTGAGGTCGAAATAGGCATGAAAGGATACCACAGAGGCAACGCAACAGATATTGAAAAAAAATCATTAAATAATGTCACTGTAAGTCTCCTATAAAATATTTAACCCATGTTGAACCATAGAGAAAATAATATTAATGATGCAAAGTTTTTGTTGAACCATAGAGAAAATAATATTAATGATGCAAAGTTTTTGTTTCTCGAGGAGATCATAAGGCCACCAAAAAAATTCTATAAAGTGCTTAACCGTTCCATTAATATATTCAATTTTATTTGTCGAGAGTTATGAATCTCCATAACATTGTCACTATAAATCTCTGCGCAAACTCCATGCAGGCTGACATTCCACACAATTGAAATGAACTCCAATAATTACCTCGTCACCGAGAAGGGAAAACTTATTTGGTTCGCTGCAATTACAATCGACGTCGCTGCTCCTTTCTACCCTCCCTGTGTCATAAGAGCCCTGTGCATTTCCTCTCGGATCTTAACAAGAATGAAATGAATGGACAACTCTTGTTGACTGATCTGATATTCGCCCAAATGAGCTCGACATTGTTGTCTATACATTCTTGAAATTCTACATCATCTTATACGATGTCTTAGTGTTATCGATGGTGCTAGGAAGATCTCTTTCATCCAAGCCTGGGATCTCTTTTATTTTCCTCCCAACACTTTCCTCCCACGACTCCCTTCTCAGGTGATAATGTACCTCTGAATCGTATGAGCGGAGATCACCTTCCTCTCACATCCAGCCACAACATTCCACTAGAATTTCTGTGTATTAGAATCGTTGGAAGAGGACAAATAAACTTCTGGATATTGCAGCAAAATCCCTCCTGTGATAGTAGCATCATCTGTTGGAACGGGCTGTCTCTTTGTCACCTACAAGGGCTCCTTTGGATGCTCATTAAAAAAACACACGCAACAGAAAATCTATGGATGGACAAACTCACACACATATTAATCTATCAGAAAATATATGGATGGACAAATTCACACACATATTAATCTATGTACATAAAATAAAATCTCAAATCTCTTCCATCTCCCTGGGCTCTCCCTTGACCGATTAAAGCCCGTACATGCTTTGATACCAAAAAGGAAATTGGAAGAGTAAGCATTGTACACATATTACTCACAAAACTATTCATCTTTTTGAATTACAATACCTATATACATGCCACATAAATATTGTTTTAAGATGTAACTGTTTTGCCACATAAATATTGTTTTATAAGATGTAACTGTTTCTAAACTGAAATATTATTGTTAAAAAATATCTGAATAAAACAATTTATTCAACAAACCGATTTTACCTATATACAAATATAAATATTATTCGAAGTATTTTGTCTCACACTACCACTAACATCATAATGGTTAAGTAATTTTTATTGAAAAAAAAAAATGTTAGCATTACAAAAGTTTTATAAATTTATATTTATATTAAATTTTATAAATTTTGATATATCTTAATAATACTTAAAATTTTATTTATAAAATATTTGATAATAATCTCGTAGAAATATTTAATTTTTTGAAAATTTAAACCATGATTTCTAGATAATTGTCATGAAACCAAACCTAAAAACACCTGATATGATAATCGTATCACTAAAATAAATAAGTAAAACAATTTCAAATTAGCTTTCGATATAAGTCACTAAAAATAACACATGACTACAGTACTTTGGAACTAGATTTCCAAGGGATGCTGAGATAGGACATGCAGTTGAAGAAAAGCTACATTACACATCATAAAATCTTTATGTTGATATACCTCTCATGAACATACTGCGCATTTATTGTGTCACACTACCGCTAGCGTCATGATGGTTGAGTTGCTGCTGTTTTTATTCAAAAATAAAATTGAAAATTTTGTTAACATTATAAAGGTTTTATAAATTTATATTTATGTTAAATTGTATAAATTTTGATGTATTGTAATAATATTTAAAATTTATTTGTAAAATATTTGATGATAATTTTATAGAATTTTTTTTGGATATAGAGAATTTAAAATATTTTGGTGATTTATACATAATTATTTTTATATTTTTATTGGGTAAATAATTATTAAAAATAATGGAAATTTGTTTTAAAAATTCCCGAAAATAAGTTTATTAAAAAAATTTAATCCCTAAAACTTTCTTTCATTATAATTGTTTCATAGGACCATGCTCTTAAGATCAACTAGTATATTGTGTATCATCTATGTGTCAATATCTAATATATTGTGTATCATCAATGTGTCAATATGCATTTACTGTGTCATGAACATCTCCTTAGTATCAAATTTATAAATATAAGGTAATAATGCGACATCTCTAATAAAATTTTATGTTTTTTGAAATTGTTATTCAATCTACGGTTAATTATTCCATACAAATTTAACTGGTTCTTGATGGGGAAGAGGATGCTCAAAATAAGACATTATACATGTATCGAATATTATTCTATTAAACCCACGTAATTACATAATTACTTATTTGTAATATTTTTATTGGATTTTTTTCAATTTAATTTCATTTAGTTTAAAATTATTTTATAAATACTTTTTAATTAATTAAAATCAAAATATTTAATGGATAATTATTATTAAAAATATTAATTAATTAAGTAATATCAATTTAAATTGATTTTTAAAATATTTTTTAATAACGAATAAAAATTTCTTTATTTACAAAATGTATCATATTCAATTAATAATAGTATATTATTATTGTATATTATATAATAACTAATTATTGTAATCAATTTTGAATATTTATAAAAAATACTAATAAGTATAATAATTATTAATAGTTATATTTATCTAAAAAGTTGAAATTGATAAGTATATTAATAATCAGAGGATTTATTTATTGTAATATTATAATCCATTGAGTCTTATATATAACCATCAAGATTATCAATGAAAAATAATGAAATAATATATATAGTAATCTTTAGTGTTTGAAATAATGTTCATTAAAATATAACTTATAAATTAGCAATGTTGATTCATTTAAACTCCCACTAATAATATGAAACCACCATATTTTATATATATATTATAATAACAATTAAAAGTAAAATAAATACATGGTCGTAATTCTAAATCTACTAGACCACTCACATTTACCACCATATTTTATATATATTATAATAACAATTAAAAGTAAAATAAATACATGGTCGTAATTCTAAATCTACTAGACCACTCACATTTACTTTACCGCATACATCTACATCATCATTTTCTTAACACATTACAATAATTGCAATGAATATCTTTCCAAAAAACGATTTTTCCTTCGATCTAAATGGAATATAAGATGGTCCCTCAGTTTTGGAAAAGAAATTTGTTCAATCTAAAATGTTGGCATTTCTCTATTCATGTCAATTGAATATAATTATTTATTTACGTTTTATACAACAAATCTCCTCTATCAAGAAATCAAATCATTTATGTTTAAGAATCACACATTTAAGGGACAGAAAATCCAACCCATTTATCTCTTGAATAACGCGAGAACCATAAGTTCCAATTCTATTGGATTTGCACCCCTTGCATGACTTGTTGAACTAAAAGCAATAGACACTCGCCAATAACATGTTTGTTCTCAGTAATTCATGGTCCATTTTAAAATGATAAAATATACCTACACTACAAGATATGTTCATATCTTCATGTATAGAAAAAATTTCATATTAAAAGTCATAATAATTCTTAGGCTGGTAATAATACATAAATATATATTGTTAAAATTTATGTACTTAGTCTCGTAATCAATCCATCACATTCCATTTTGTCACGTCAAATTCCTACGTTTGATATTTTTAATTCACTTTCCTTATCAGTTAGTTCTAATTTAAAAATGTCCCCCTCCCATAAATATGTAAAATGTCCCCCTCCCATAAATATGAATAATATTGATGAGGATGAATGAAATAAAAATAATAATTCCATTTTTTCATTATGGAGATTAGCAGGAAATCAATGGCATCTAAATCCATATAAAATGATAATAAGGCATACAATTATTTAGATGATCAATCCCTTTTATTTCAGTCATTGCAGAAATATGTTATCAGTTAGTCCTAATTTAAAAATGTACCCCTCCCATAATCCCTTTGTCTTAAGTCCTAATCCATAGAAATTACGAAAATAGAAAATATATAATCATAGATGGTCTTTGATAATTTATAATTTTTAAAACAATTTAAACTATGGTGAATAAAATGAATTTGTGCTCGTTATTAAAAGTATTTATTAATAGATTTAATTAAAACAAGTTGGAATGTAAGGCAGAAAGTCTATACCTGCAGATCCTAAGAGTTTGAAGAAGTGGGTCTTTACCGGGCTTTGTTGACGAGAGGGCGTTATTTACGTTATGATGAGTCTTACGTCAAAGTCAAGGGTGAAACATACTTTTTTATTTCTTGGTTATTTGACCGTATATTAGTTTATAACCTCTCACCAAATTAACTCATATATAGTTTCCTCTTACAAAGAAAAAGAATTACTGCTCCTACTCAATATCTAGTGCTCTATGAGCTGTTAACTCAAATACATCTACTCACCAAATTAACTCATATATAGTTTCCTCTTACAAAGAAAAGGAATTACTGCTCCTACTCAATATCTAGTGCTCTATGAGCTGTTAACTCAAATACATCTATTTATTGCTGTGAGTTGTAACTATATATGTGGATGACATCAGTGCAAGGTAAGTTCTGGTAAGATAGTGGATTAGAAGAAGGAAATGGATGCCATTGATTGTTGTAAGAAGATGAGTGGAAACTTCATATTAATTTTTCCACCTCTAGGATGTGTTTTGTAATGTGATCTGTGTCCAAAGAGTATATATCCTCTCCTTACTACCATTTTGCTTATTTCGAAGTTTTAAAACATCATTCATACTCTTCTTACTACCTTTGTGTTTATTTCCAAGCTAGAGTACCTCAAACTAATTTACTTCAATTTAAGAAGGAGAATAATGCCAGAGAAATTTGAGGAGAAGTTTGCGAGCAATGACAATAGATGACTTTATATTTACATATATTTATAGTGGTGTAGAAAAATGAATTCACTGTTCTATTCATTTGGTAATTTAATAAATCTCTAACACATTGATCTATCTAGATTTGTCTGTCAAATTAGAGAGGCTTTTGAATTCCTTACAAAATTTAACGAGGCTCAAATATGTTAATTTATATAAATGTACTAATTTGTCTACTGAAACACTTGAGAATATCTACACTCTTGAATACCTAGATCTTCACTTTTGTGAGAAAACGTAACATCCCCTGGTTAAAAGTTCATGTAATAAATGTTAATAAAGGAAAAATGAGACCACGGTTAAGGGACACTTATTCCAAGTTGAATGTTGGGCAAAGATATCCTAGTGGATATCACTGGATGTGTTTATGGTTAAGGGAAATTGTCAAAGGCAAACACAAAGGCATTAAAATGGAAAAAAATGTATTTTTGGTAAATTTATTTATGAAAATAAAGGAAAATAGGAGAAAAGAGAGATGAAAGGTCACAGGTTGCATGTGAGGAGGAATTTGAAGGAAAATAATGGAAAATAAAGAAAATAGAGACCTAATTGATTAAAAAGGGCTTCGAAGGATCAGTTAGTACCTCTTGTCAGTTCAGTGTTGGAGCTCTCTCATTCTTCTCTCTCTCTCTGTCTCTCTCTCACACACACACACATTCATGGACATAAAGTTTTCTTGGAGCACTCTAGCTTTGGAGCAAGGAAGGAAAAAGCAAGAAAACGAAAGGAAGGAAAGAAAGGATCAAGCAAGGAAGAGTAAGATCAAACATCTTTAGCGAGAATACTTGTAGGTAATATATTTCATGTGTGATTTCCTAGCTTATTTTGACATGCATCGCTTTACATGTTGGTGTATGGTTCTCTTGTTGTCGGTGGTATGGTTTTGCCGAGTTATGACAATGGTTTTCAGTCTAGCCTTGCCTTTTATGAATAGTCATGGCGTGATGGGATTGTTTTCTCAGTTTTGAGCTTTGGAATTGTCGGATGGTTTCGGAATCCAAGGCGGAGGTGGTCTCAGGAAAATTACCAAAGGCCTAGGAATCATTGACCAGTTTTGGCGGGATGCACGGTAAAGCATGAGGGTGGTGTCTCGATTTTGGGCCTAGTGATTCGGTGTGGATTTTAGTAAATCTTGAGAGATTGGTGTATCTATTTATGGTCTAGTGATATGTTGTGGATTGTGGTAAAGCCTGAGAGACAAGAAAAAGAAAAATTCCTCAAGGACATTGACGGAGTCTGCAGTCATTCCTTGCTCGATTTGGTTGTGTGTTCTTGGTCCTGATTTTGGTGACATCAGGATTTGGTGAGGGTGGAGGTGGTTTCACCTCTAGATTGCCTTAGTTGTTTTTGGATTGGTTTATCCATGACATCCCAAACTCATGCTTGGAATATGGCATGAGGGTGATTGGCTAAAGGAAGGATTTGGTTCAGCCATGTCTACAGTCGGGTGGTACGTGGAAGTCTCGAACCTGGTCGAATTTGCATATGTTTAATAAAAGCTAAGTTCTCTTTCTTTTGTAATTTTTTATATGCGGATTTAATGGTTGTAATCTCAATGTTATTTTCATGGCTTAATACTAGTTATAACCATGGTTTTATGAGTGGTTATTGTCATGGTTATTTCTTGTAGTGATCCTTCTTTCCAAGTTCCACATGAGTTATCAATCATTTATGCTCTATCTTGTATTCTATTCCTATAGAATACAATAATGCCAACTGTTTAACAAGATGCCGTTCACAGTTGGGGATGGTCAGACCTAGTCCTAGAGTTAGTTTTTTATTTGTAAGTCTTGTTACTATGTAAATTGTGGATTTTGAAGGTGGCATTGAGTTCTAGGCAGTGATCTCGGCTCTGGGCCTGAAAAAGTGGCTCAAATCTGGGGACAAAGGCACAGTACTAGGCAGAAAAGTCCCTGGACACTAACATACCATGTTGTGGGAGTGTTGAGAGCTTTCTGGACACATGCATGCCCATTTCAAGGGAATGTCCAAGAGTTTAATGGTTTAAAAACTTAGTTGGACCTAGGGGTTGGTTACTTGAGATGTGAGGATGGCTCCTAGGAGTTCTGTTACTGATGTGGAAGGTCTGTATGGTGTGTTTCCATTGGTTCCAATTCCTTATGGTAACATAGGAGGTCCAATCATATCATAGTAACTTCTCATCAAATGTTTACCCTAATTGGATGGTTACTTGGATGGATGTGGGAGGAGGGTGTTACAGAGGGGTATCAGAGCATGGTTCACCCATCAGAATGGATGGGATGTGTGTTGGTCATGCATTCATGTCAGTTGAAAGTGTGTCAATCATCCTTGAATGCTTGTTGCATATGTATGGTGTTAGTCATGGTCATAATGATGCCACCATGTGAACGAGGATGTTGTTATTGGTAAGTGTGTCATCATGAGTGCATGATTGGTTATGCATTGTTATGTGTGTCAATGCTTACATATCATCAAATATATAGTGATACAGTTGTTTTTGTCATGCATGAGGTCATGGTATGCGTAGTTGATATGGTCATGATGGTTGGACTCTAGTTAGAATGATGGATATATGCTTATGTGTTATACTTCTATATGTTGTCATGACTATGTTAGACATGTATTATGTTGATTTTTTTATCTTGCAAACAAGGTATCCTCCCCAAATTATGCTAAGGTACACTGGTTTATTGTGATTTGGTTTAGCTGACATGACATACCTTGCAGGAAGAATATCAAAGATGACTAGCAAGATGGTAGACTATAGTTCTCGAGACTTTCCTCGAGGATCATATGAGCATCGTGGTGTTGGGCACTCTTCTGATTTGGCAGATACACTAAGAAGCTTGAAGGCATAAATAAGGAGTTGTAAGGAAGACAATGATAGAATCATACATGCATAGGAGAAAAAAACATAGGTAAATGAGAAAAGGTAAATGCAGTGATACGTTAGAGTTTTTTCAGAATTGTAGCGACAAGGACCACTTCGGATTAGCCATGAGCAGGAGGATAAAACTAATGGGGCATATGGCAGTAGGTCTCATGGTGAGTACATGTTGGATGGAGAGGACATGACAAAGATGGCAAGTCCTTGGATACTCCGAATATGAGGGGTGATAGACACAGGTACTATTCTAGTTCTGGTTCTGATAGGTTTGATGATCATTATCATCATTATCCTTACAGGGGGAGTGACAAGGGATATTTACCAAATGAGTTTAAGAAAGTGAAGCAACCTACATTTGATGGAGAGATGAATAAATCACGGGATGTAGAGGTATAGTTGCTTGGTATTAAGAAGTTCTTCAGATTGCATGATTATTCAAAGAACATGAAATCAAAGATATCCACTTTCTGTCTTATTAAAGGGAAAGTAGATATTTGGTGGGAAGATGTGAATAATGTTAGAGGTATTCATGAGGATGACTTGACTTGGAACAAGTTTGAGAGGCTCTTCAAGAAGAAGTATTTGTTAGAAAGGTACTATGATGATAGAGCTAACTTGGAGTTTTATGAGATGTAGATGGGTTCCATGACAGATGATGTTATGAAACCAGCTCAAGAAAAGATAGATCAACACCTTAGAATTCAGCCTCTTCGAGGGGGAAACCTCCTTTACATTACATAAATGAACAATTCTTGGATGATTCAAATGACAAAACCTCCTTTCTATATATAGGAGTCTAAGGAGTCACAATATAATCCAGCCGACCTAACAATAATAATATAAAGCCACAAAAATAACAATAGAGGGATTCTATGGGGCACGGAAATAACAATTTGGGGGTAATAGGGGCACAACAATATAAATAAGGGGTATAACTACAATAGTAATGGGGTAATCACTAGTATTATAGGGACCCAACATGCCCCTTTCCTTCAAAAAAGTGTTGTCCTCAACGCTTGAGTAGTTCTGGATACTTCTGCATAAAATTCTCATCCTCCCATGTGGAATCTTCAGCGGATAAGTTCTTCCACTTGATAAGATACTCTGAAATTGATCGATTTCGTAGCTGTCGAGTTCTTGTTTCTATGACTGCTTCCGGTTCCAATATAATTTTTCCTTCCTCGTCAAGTTCTGGCAATATTGTTTGAATTAGGAGCTTGTCGCCTATAACCTTCTTTAAACATGAAACATGGAAAACTGGGTGCAATCGAGAAGCTGCAGGAAGCTCCAATTTGTATGCCATAGTACCAATCTTTTGCAACACCTTGTACGGACCATAATACTTTGATGATAATTTATTATCCTTTTTAGCTTGCTTTAGGGACATTTGCTTATATGGTTGTAGCCGTAGGAATACCCAATCACCTACATCAAAACTTCTTTCACTGCGATGTTGATTTTCCTGTTGTTTCATTCTTTTTTGTGCCAACACGAGGTTATCCTTTAAGAGTTGGAGGACTTGTTTTTGATGTTCGATGTGATGTTCCACTTCCTGAACCTTAGAATTTTCTCTTAAATATGATGTGATGGATGGTGGTTGATACCCATAAAGTGCCATAAATGGGGTCATTTTTGTTGCTGTATGGAAGGAAGTGTTAGACCACCATTCAGCCAGACGCAACCATTTGACCCATTGTGTCTGTTTATCAAATACAAAGCAACGAAGATATCCTTCCAAACATTTGTTTACTATCTCAGTTTGCCCATCAGATTGAGGATGATAAGATGAGCTATGAGCTAACTGAGTACCAAGACAAGAAAATAATTCTGTCCAAAAATTTCCAGTGAAAATGGGATCTCTGTCACTTACAATAATCTTTGGGTTTCCATGTAGTTTATGAACTATTTCCATAAATGCAGTAGAAACTGTACTGGCTTTAAATGGATGTGATAATGCGCAAAAGTGTGCATACTTGGTAAGTCTGTCAACTACCACCATGATGACACTCTTTCCCTCAGACTTGGGTAAACCTGTGATAAAATCCATTGAGACCTCCTCCCAACGTTGGCTTGGAATGGATAAAGGTTGTAATAGACCCAGTGTCTTAATTGTTTCAACTTTATTTTGTTGGCAAACCAAACATTCCGCCACAAACTTTTGAATATCTGATTTAAGGCCATCCCAAAAAAATTCCTTCTTAACCCTGTGGTAAGTTTTTAAAAATCCTGAGTGCCCTCCTAAGGGAGAAGTGTGCAATTCCATAAGAATCTTTTGTTTTAGCTGGGAATTCTTACAGAGGTATAAGTGATCTTTGTACCATAACGAATCATTTTGCCAGCTAAATGTATCAGAAGTACTGGAATCTTGTTGTAGCTTTTGAATAAGTGCCCACACTTCTTCGTCATTCTTCCATTCCTCCCTTGCTTCGTTTATCCAATCTGGTTGGATAATAGAAATGGCACACAACAATGCTTCCACATCCTCATCCTTTCTTGAGAGTGCATCTGCCACCACATTTTGCTTCCCTTTTTTGTAGATGATTTCAAAGTCATAACCCAACATCTTTTTGACCCACTTTTGTTGCTCTTCAGAGGATAATCTTTGTTCTAAAAAGTATTTAAGGCTATCATGATCCGTTTTTACCTTGAAGTGCCTTCCCATTAGGTAGGGTCGCCATTTCTTAAGTGCATGGAGTATTGCCAACATTTCCTTCTCATAAATAGCTTTTCTTAAAAAATTTCCCTTGATTGGACGACTTTCAAAAGCAATGGGTCTTTCATCTTGCATTAGAACAACACCAATTCCATTTCCTGAAGCATCACATTCCACAATAAAGGTTTTTGTGAAGTCCGGTGTAGCTAAGACCGGTGCTTGGCACATTGCCTCTTTAAGATGTTCAAAGGCCTGTGTTGCTTCCAGAGTCCATGAAAATGAATCTTTCTTCAATAATGTTGTTAGAGGTGCTGCTATTCTCCCATAATTCTTAACAAACTTGCGATAATACCTTGTCAACCCAAGAAATCCTCGCAGATGCTTTATGGATGTGGGGATTTTCCATTCCTTAATGGCTTTAATTTTGCTAGGGTCTACCTTAACTCCTTCATGAGATACAATATGACCCAAATATTCCACCTCCTGGACTCCAAAGAAACATTTGGATCTTTTTGCATATAATTGTTTCTCCTCCAATAGTTGTAGCACCTTGTCAACATGTTCAACATGATCCTTCCAAGACTTGCTGTAGATTAGTATATCATCAAAAAATACTAACACAAATTTTCTAAGGAATGGTTTGAAAATTGAATTCATCAAACCTTGAAATGTTGAAGGTGCATTGGTAAGGCCAAAAGGCATGACCAAAAATTCATAATGACCCTCATGAGTTCTAAATGCCGTTTTCGGAATGTCTTCAATCTTCATTCTGATTTGATGATATCCCGAACGAAGATCCAACTTGGTGAAGTAAATTGATCCATGCAATTCATCCAGTAATTCATCAATGACAGGAATGGGGAACTTATCTTTAATAGTGAGCTTGTTGAGCTCCCTATAATCTGGACACATGCGCCATGATCCATCCTTCTTGTGCACCAATACTACTGGAGCTGAGAAAGAACTTTGACTCGGTTGAATTATACCAGCCTCTAGCATTTCTGCAACCATACATTCAATTTCACTTTTTTGGACATAGGGATATTTGTACGGCCTGATGTTTGGAGGAACACTTCCTGGAATCAGATGAATAGCATGATCATGATCACGCATAGGTGGGAGACCTTTGGGAGTCTCAAATACCTTGGAATGATTGTCCAGGACTTTTTGGAGATCTGGAGAAATAGATGATTCCAATGTGGAAACATCTAGCGAACATAATTGTGCAATTACACCTCTTTGCTCCTTTTTTAGAAGCTTTGTCATGCCATTAGAGCTGATTATCTTTCCTGGTTTCCCTGCAATACCCCTTAATTCAACTTCCTTTCCTTCCGTAGAAAATTTGATGAAAAGTTCTTGAAAATTAAAAGCTATTGTACCCAAGGATTGTAGCCATTGGACTCCTAGTACAACATCAACACCTCCCATTGGAATGGAAAGCATTGGGCTAGTCAATACATATTCTCCCATGGATAGCTTGATATTATGGCACTTTCCAGAGCAATTTATTGTTCCTCCATTTGCAATCATCACTTGACACTCTGGTGCTGGATATAGGAAGCAATTCAATTCTTTTGCTACCCTACAATGAATAAAATTGTGGGTGCTTCCTGAATCAATCAACACTATTACCTTTTTCTTCTTGATTTGTCCTTCTATCTTGATGGTTTGAGGAGTGGTAATTCCCGCCAATGCATTACAAGATATGGTCGGATTTATTTGTTCTTCATCTAGGCTTTGTTCCTGGAGTATATCCTCTTCTTTTGACCTTTCTTGCTCCTTTTCTTCTTCCTCTTCACAATCTATGTAGAATAATTTCTTCTCAGCACACTTATGACCTTTTGTGTATTTTCTATCACAACTGTAACAAAGCCCTTTTGCTCTTTTTTCTTCCAATTTTTGTGGTGTCAACCTTGTAGGTTGTGGAAGACTAGGGGCAACAACACTTCCGTCTTTATAGTTGTGAATGGTATGCTTCCTAGTTGCCATAATTTTGCTTTCCATTTTTCTTGCTAACCTGAATGCCTTCTCTAATGAATCAGGTTCCCAAAGGCGAACATCATGTTGGATATTATCCTTTAAAGACCCTATGAACACATCAATCCTATGCTCCTCTGGAATATCTTTTACCCTTATGTTCAATTTTTGGAACTCCTCAATGTGCTCCATTATTGAACCCTTTTGTTTGAGACTTATCAATTGGCTAAAAAAAGTGTTGCTTTTTGTATCCTCATAATGTGCTATCAATTCTTCCGTAAAAATTGCCCAAGTGATAAATTGTTTACGAGAACAAAGCCATTGATACCATACAAACTGATTTGGTTCCAAATATACAGTTGCCATACGTACCTTTTGTGTGTTTTGCACATTATTGAGATCGAAGAATTGCTCCATCTGTAATATCCATGTGGCGGGATCCTTGCCATCAAACTTCTGCATATCGATTTTTGGAACATGGTGAGTCTTTGATCCAACATTAGAGTCTATGGAATCATGATTAACATTTCTTTTGTTCTCATCATGAGTTTCCTTTAGTACCCTTTCACCCTTAGTGACCATTTCTTGTAGCAACTTATTCATATTTATCTTCAATTCTTCCATCTTATCATCCATGCCATCAATTTTAGCATCCATGCCATTCACCTTAGCTTCCATGCCATTCACCTTAGCTTCCATGCCATCCATCTTAGCTTCTACACCTTTCTTTAAACCATCCATCTTAGCTTCTACATGTTTCCTTAAACCATCCATTTTAGATTTTGTTGCTTTTTGTGCAAGTGACACTTGTTGCACTTGTTCTTGTAATTTTGATATATCATATAGCATTTCTTCTTCTTCTTCATGAGTCATGCTAGAGCTTTCAGGTTCCTTACTAGGTGTTTGCATTTTCTTTCCTCGGGGCATCAGTTACCGATAATAATGCTCTATTATGCCCTTTGAATTCCTTCAAAATAAATTTTCAAACCAAGCTTAAGCAAAAATTTAAGAAAATCTACACACCTTTTTTCACTTTATAGGAGCTCGATATTGCCTCTGATGTATCTCTGTACTTTTGGATCATCCAGTTCTGAATTTGTGACTTGCAGTAGCCCTCTGTGTCCTCTTTCCAATGCCACAAGTCTGACCCAAATTGGATTCTCCAAGGAAGAGTTATGCGAAATCTCCCACAGTGACTTGATTATAGACTAGTTCAGTAGAGTGAACTTGTACGATGTGCCACGAGTCACTGTTTCGGTATTTGGATCTGAAAAATGTGTACAAGAAACTAAAGTTCGTCCTCTTTCTATACCTTCTTACTAAATTTCAATCCGATCCCTAGAGAGAAAGTTATGACGATTTTCCCCAGGTCACCTGTTTTGAATGTAATTCAGGAGTCTGCAAAAAGACCAACTTCCTCAGATCATATCTCCGCAAATATCGCGCAAAAATCTCTGAAATTTCGACCCAAGGTTCAATGTGATTTCTTCTCAAATGGGTTTTTTTTGTGACTTCTGAAACGCCACAGAAAAAAGTTATAGTGAAAATGCCAAGATGACCTGTTTGGAGCAGCGAAACCCTAGAATCCAAAGCTCTGATACCAAATGTTATGAAACCAGCTCAAGAAAAGATAGAAAAGATAGATCAACGCCTTAGAATTCAGCCTCTTCGAGGGGGAACCTCCTTTACATTACATAAATGAACAATTCTTGGATGATTCAAATGACAAAACCTCCTTTCTATATATAGGAGTCTAAGGAGTCACAATATAATCCAGCCGACCTAACAATAATAATATAAAGCCACAAAAATAACAATAGAGGGATTCTATGGGGCACAGAAATAACAATATGGGGGTAATAGGGGCACAACAATATAAATAAGGGGTATAACTACAATAGTAATGGGGTAATCACTAGTATTATAGGGACCCAACAGATGATGGGTATACTAGCACATTCTTGGAGCTATTGAGATATGTGCCTTACTTCAAGGAGGAGAAGGCCAGGGTTCAGAGATCATCAATGGACTGTCGATAGCATACAAATACCGAATTGTGTTCCATGAGCCTACATCGTTGGAGGAAGCCATCCAAAAGTTGACACATTGTTATGAGAAGTCGAAGAGAAAAGTTGAGCATAAGCGTGACTTGGAAGGTAATGATAAAGTTAAAGGAAAATGGCCACCAAAGCAAGGAAGACCTCAAGATGCAGGTGAGAAAAAAAATTTAATCCTTTATAGGAAGTCCAATACAGTTGAGAAGGGACATGGAGACCTATAGACTAGAGGTGATAGTAGATCACCATTGTAATGTCGGATATGTGGAAAGGGTCATCATAAGAGGGATTGTTTGTAGTATCAGGGTGTGTTGCAGGTGAGACCACCCTAGGGCTATGGGTTGAGAACCCCACCACAGTAGAGGGAAAACCACAACAAGAAATGCTCACACAATCAACCTAAATGCTTATTCTACTGAAATGTGTAGGAGTGTCCTTACCCGGATGTCCTACATTTGGGTAGTTCCTGCAGGGTGCAAACCCTCAACTTCTCCTGATGTTCGTGAAACCTGAAAATTATTCAAATGGAACATATACAATAGTAGAAACATAAAGCATGTTCACGATATTAACCTTAAATCATATAAATGAATGACCAATTATACATCAATATAAAATTCATAAATGAATTACAACATAACTTGATGCATAAACACATTTAAATTCAGAAACAAAACATCATTCCTTTTATTGAAGTTAGCTACAAGTAAAGTGGAGAAATACGACTTGAGTCCTTCTCTAGATCCAAGCGGAACCATCCTCCAGGTCCGTCCTTTCCCTGCCTTTAGCAATCTTTCTTCATCACCAATACAAGGATATCTCAAGCAAGATAAAGGATATCTACAACAAGGAAACAGGGGTTTCTTGAAGCTTTGGGGAGTGTAGGAGGCACAGGGATTTGTCAGACTTGATCATAGATAATCTCACTATAGTATCAATATCTCATATATTCTCCCTTAAGGCCTTCCCTTGGAGGTTTATTTATACTTCTCCAAATTAGCTTTTTCAGTTGGGAAATAGTTGGGCCAGAGGAAATAAGAGGTGAGTAACAGGTAAAACCCATGAACTCTGCTCGAAATTAAGGAAATTTAATTTTTTAAAGTGTTTTAACACATGTATGTGGGTTGGGTAGCTGATGACCTACATGTACATGCTTTTATCACAGGGTAAAGTAGCTTATAGGGAATAAAACACTATTTTTTAAATTTTGGACCAAGTCTAGACGGAGGGGTTTCCCTAAGCCATAATCAAAGCATCAGATCTACCAAGAGTGGTAATGGTGCTATAATAGATGCCCCCTGATATATAAGGTCAGAAGGGGTACATGATGGTCGAAATGTATTAAGTGTGTGGAAGGAATCATGCCGAGACCAAGGAAGAGTTCACTATACTTCAGCCTGCCAAGATAGCAAAAGGGATCAGAAAGAAATTGCTATCTGAGGCGGGTATACCCATGCTCAGAAATAGTAAAGCATGTACACATGTCAAGTACAAAATTGGATCCAATATGAATACAAGTATAAAGGAACTGCAAATACATAATGGATCATCTGATCACAATCAAGAAAGTACATGTATGAATATCACATATAAAGAGTTGATCAATGATGCTGAAGTATGCAACTAAAGAGCCAGTATATAAGATGTTGTTGTAAGGAACTACAACATATAAGGTGAATGGCGTCAACTAGCAGAAACAAGAGAAACTGACAAGTGAACCAAGACATGTTGATATAAACCTGAGATCTTCACTGACCTTCATGGTACATTTCTACACAACAGGAATGAATGATCTGAAGTCGACAATGTGAGAAATCATTTGATTACCGGTCATTGATGTATACCATTAAAAAATGCGAGGCTACTCACTGATAACGATGATGAGAGTCAAGGTACCCAGTACAATCTAACTAGTGCGAATAAATGAGCTATAGTCGAACACTTGAAAGAATCTAGCAATCAGGAGACAATGGTGTTTTCCCACTGTCGATTGTGAAGGAATCTGCCATTGGTGACTACAAACCCTAAAGTACTCCCAAATGGAGTCTAGATCGTTTTCCCAGAGCAATGAGCTGAAGTTGATTAGAAAAGATCCACTAGAAGGAAGGCATTAAGGCATGCTTCATCAATCTAGTGCGAGTGTAACCCATAGGCCAATAATGTGGAAGGAATCTGATGAACAAAGATGTAGTAACGCAACCGAAGCATGTTTCCAGTGTACACAAGATGTTTCTAGTGCATTATAGAAACCCTCTAAACCAACCAATAATGAAAGCTAACACAGAGGCAAGGAATCCACAAATAGGGTCAAATGGAAACCAAGGCATTGCACAAATCCCAATGTGTGATAATGAAAGTTGATGTCGAACACAAGGGAAACCACTCAGTCAAAGACCCATGATACTGATCGATGCTGAGCACAAGGTGACCTATCAATAATGAAAATAGGGACATAGTCTGGCTCTAGATCTGCCCTTGGAACAATCTGTTGTAGTCGATAAGAGCAAGACCCACCATCAAGAAATCAATGGAGACCTTCTCAAACTGGCACGAGTAAAGGACCAATAAAATTGATGTGATAATGAACATGAGGTTGACAACTAGGGATGGCCGACTGAAAAATAGGTCAAGAGACACCGTAGAGAGGCCGATTCAAGTTTACTTCCCTTGAACAAAAGCACAACTCAACTGTGACTATATGGCAACATATGATAACTTTGTATAAGTTTGTGATGCAGGAGGTATAAGCAAACTCTCCATATGATTGGAAGAGGTAACCAATCGAGGAGTACTGACTCAATAACAAGGTTAAAGCTCTCGCAAGTCAAACTAAAGCTCATCCTGATGGAGGAAAGACTTACTTTTGAGTGCTTTGTTCAACGGTGACACAACTGACTCTAGCTTCCATCAAATATGGAAATAATATCTCGTTCTCACTCTTTTTGGAATATATAATTTTTTTGTCTTTTTTTTATATGAAGCTTGAAAAACAATAAACTAATTCTATAATATAGTGGAAAGAACGAGTGTTAAAAAATAGATGTTCTAGTTCCTAGGAGGGGAACATTCCTCTGCTTAATGCAAGTTGGCGAAACTTGTCAAGGACACTCGAAGGAAGGCTCTTTCCATGGGTAAAAGGGTGCATCAAGTGGTAGAGGCTAAATGATTGCAAGGTTTATTTTGCATAAGACATGGTCAAAAAGTGGCTTAAACATGAGTTCAGGTGAAGTTGTCTCAAGGCCAAAAGGTGCAAATAGTCAATATGCCATGCAGTAGTACAACTCAACACTAAGGAGCCTCTATATTATAAGGCCAGAAAATAGCGTAGAAGAATGAGGATGAGTTTTTAATGCATAAGTCATGGAGGGACTAAAGAGGACTCTTGAGCCTACTCAATATAGCAGCATGGGCAACAAGTGTCAGTGAGGATCTAAATAAGATGCCCATGTAAAGGTTGGCTCTACCATCGCGTCATAATTTTAAAGTCAGTGAGTCAAAATGGTTTTTGAACCAAGACACAATGGGGTCAACCCTATGGCAAAGATATCACAATATGGAGGCTAGTATGAAAAATGCAGAGGAAAGTGGTATTGCCTAACCTATATGCCAGTAAGAAAATGATACGTGCCATGACGGATCTGTGGTCATGGGACAAAAACACTTTCTCGAAGAAGTCTCCAAAATTTCCTATAAAGACAACCCATTCTTGACATTCCAAGCAAAAAGGTCAAAAAGTCCGTAAGATAAAAATCAACATTTGAAAAATTAATTTTTCTTTTTCAACTTATATAAGGACTTTTGGACTCATAGTTTTGTCATTTGTGTTTTGAGCAAGGAGCTGTGGAGACAAACTCAAACAAATTTCGTTCGTCCAATTCAACCATTCAAATCACTCCAAAACTTCCAGGTAACCCTTATATCATGCTTTTAATTATTTGTGATACTTTTTAGATGTTTTTTTCAAGTTTTGACCATAGGAAAATATGTCAAAAATTTCAACTCTGCATACACACGGGGTGAATATAGGTAACCCACGTATATGAGGGCCCTACGCGTGACTGTGTAAAAATGCAACCCGCGTGTGCGACAGTAAAAAATTTAAAACATAAATATAATGGTTTGAAACATCTTTTTTGGGTAAGCTGACCATCACCTAGAGAGAAAGGGAGCATAGTGCTATTGATAACCAAGTACTGGAGGACCAAAATGCCTTGGATTCTTTAAGAGGCTTTGGCTTGCTAAAAGTCTTTAAAATTCCAAATATGAAAGCAAACACATGATTGATTGAGTTGCTGATACATTAATGGAGTGTTGAGGATGATGCATTCACGATCGATCAGATGCCCCTAAGGATCGAGATCGAAGATATTTACTTCATTACCAGTGTTTCTCGAAGGGGTGAGGTAGTGCATTCTACTAGTAGGATGAGGGATAGTCTTATTGTAGAAGACTACGTAAACATATACTGTCCCAGTCGTCCTAAAAAGATTGGAAGTAAAATTCCAATAAAGCACCTAGAGAGCTTGTCCTTGAAAATTCTACTATTTACCATTTCCATGGTAAATGGTTATGCTACTTTATATCAGGCCTCACGAGTATCTATGAGCGTAGCAGTGGAATGTCTCACCACAATGTTTGATTGGTGCACACCTTTATTGACCAATATGAAGAACCAACTGACTTCCACTCAGAAGGCTCAGATAAATAATTTTGGATATGGCACAATCTTATGCTCATTCTTCTTTGAGAAAGTACCTGGGCTTCGACCCAAGGTGCTATTGACCATCAGCAGCCTGAGGGATCCACGGATGGGTAGATGGGCTGACCTGATGAAAAGCCTAGGGGGTGGTGATGTCCCAAGGATGACTTTTGATGATGATTTTTTCGCATGGTGGGATCAACAAGTCATCACAATTGATGACTACCCTTATGCTGGGATGGATTTCTGAGGAGATCGAGATTACCACCGAATGCAACATGGGGTGCCATCGGTAACAATTTCTTTTATTTTTTTGAATTTCTTAAGATTTTTTGGATTTTTAATATAAATGTACTTAAATATATATATATATATATATATATAGTTTTTAATGAGACAAATCACTTACAAAATATATGATCATGTTTCAGATATGGGGCCAGTGAGACCTGATAGATTTCCCTGACATAGGCATTGTGGAGTAGATGTCAAAGGAGCTGCAGCTGAGATGGAGAGAGTTCTCCATGTAGTTCAGAGGAACTTGGTCAGACTGACTCACCAAGTACCCATGATAGCGATAGAGGACCTACCCTCGGAGATGCAACGTAGTGTGGTAGGAGTACCACAGGACTGGGTGCGGCTATTCCGGTTTGTAGCCAATGCCATTGTTTATTTTCTAGCTCCTCATCCTGAGCCAGCGAGATAGATGATCAAATCTTTTTATGATTAGACATGATGATGGGCATAAGCCCAAATTTTGTAGGGAATTTTGTCCCGATTTATGTATATTATTTTAGACACAAACACTCTATCTATATACAGGTGATTTTATGACGATCATATATAGAGAGGATACTTCGATTATTTTTTATGTTTTTCAATTTGATGAATGATTTATATGCTAGTCCAATGATTGATTAGCAATAGAAACTGCTAATGAATTTTCTAATCGTGGAATGTGAACATATGTGATATAAACAAATGATCGTTGCAACAATCTCACTCTTAGAAATTGGCGTTACAAGTATGGATCTTGCACCTGATAATGTTATTCAACTAAGATACTAGCAGTTGCGAGTCTAAATAAACCACTAACAAATCAATATCAAAAGATATCACTTCAGATAGCAAATTAATAACAGTAGTATATTTGGCGATATTATTTGAAGCAAGACCGATACATACTCCTCTTGAAACCATCAACTGGCCAAATGGATAATAAATTACCAAAGCCACGTTAGCAAGGTTCCGATTATGCCTACTCACACCATCGGTGAATCCTAGATATACTGAATCGTCCATCAATACCTGCCAAAGAAGATCAAAAATATTGACATCACTAAAACCAATATATAGATATGTACAAACATACAATATATACAAACAAGTAAGTGCTCGGCCGAAGCCTAAGCAAAGTACTTCTTAAGGTAGAGCCCATTTCTAGGCTTCGCCAACTTGTTTCCTTCAAACTCATTTAATTCATAAGCTCTCTTTTTCAAAAAATCACTTGACTATAAAGGGACTGTACCACATAGACTTAAACTTGTCTGCCCCCAAGCCATCTTTGCCTTGATCATAGACCAGGACAAGGTCACCTTCAGAAAAATTTCTAGGATGGATAGCTTTATTGTATTGAGATTTTACCCTCTTTTTATGGGCTTCATTTATTATGGTGGCATCTCGACGCTGCTCATCAAGATGCTCCAAATGAACGAGGTGCTCCCCGAGACTAGAAGTCTCTGGAAGAAGTTCAACAACTAGCTTAAGAGAAGGAATTTCACATTCAATAGGAAAGATAGATTCCAAACCGTAAACTAGTTGGAAAGGAGTAAAGCCAGTGGTAGTCTTAACTAATGTTCGGTATGCCCAAAATGTCAAATACAACATGATGTGCCAATTGGATCTAGATTTTTTAATTTTCCTTTGCAGGATAATTTTAAGGGATTTGTTCTCATCTTCAACCTGCCCATTTGCCTGAGGATAATATGGAGATGAATGCTCATGCCGGAAACCCAACTTGAGAGCCAATTTAGACATCAGTTGATTTTGGAAATGACTACCATGGTTAGTGACAATATCTTTAGGGATACCAAATCGTGAAATAACTTGACTGAAGAGAAATAATGTCACTGTTTCACTGTCGTTTTTAATAGTAGGCATGGCCCAACCCACTTCATAAAGTAGTCTATGACCACAATAATGTACTTGTGATTTCCTGCCAAAGGTAGATTACAAGTAGTAAAATCAATGCCCCACTTTGTGAAAGGCTCGACAGTGACAATAGGGAAAACTAGAGTTGGGTGTGAGCGCATTTTCCGAGTATAGACTTGACAAGGATGGCATCTTTTGACCGCTTCAATATGATCTTTGAAAATCGAAGGCCAAAAGTAGTTTGCTCAGAAATTTTTTTGGGTTGTTGCAAGCCCTGATAGATTACCGCCACAAGCTCTACTGTGGAAATCATTAAGAATTGACTCAACTTCTTCCAAAGTTAAACAACGCCTAAGGATTGAATCAATCCCATGATGATATAATGTTTCACCTATAATAACATAATTCTTAGCGAGGTGATGCAACTGTCTATGCTCATCTTTGGAAAAAGTAGGTGGAAACTTCAAAGTCTAGAGATATATAATGGTATCCCGATACAAAGGATCTTGTGAAGAAATGAGAAACAAATGTTCATCAGGAAAATTTCCCTCGTGAATAATTTCTTCCTCACAAGGCGCCTCTAATATCAACTATAACAATATTAAAGATTTCTTAGATTTAGTGGACCTAAATTCGAGATCGAATTCTTGCAAAATGACAATCCATCTATTATATTTTCCCCCAATCACTTGGCTACTGAGAAAAAACTAAAATGGATTGGCGGTTGTCAAGAAGAAAATTTTTCAAAGAAGAATGTAATGTTGAAGCCGCTGGACAGCATGGACATTTTCCAAAGCCAATTTCTCGATGGGAGAATAGCGCATTTTAGCACCTATCAAGCCTCGAATTAGACAGTAGATTATATTCTCACATAAGGCATCATCTTCCTGAACCAAAACCATACCAATGGTTGATTTTTCTGCAACGAGATACAAGAGGAAATCTCTACTATAATTAGGTGGACTCAACAATGGAGTAGAGTTTAATTCTTTTTTCAAAGCATCAAATGATCATTGTGTGAAATCATCCCATAAAAACTGGACCCCTTTCTTAAGAAAATGCATAAATCCTTCTGTGATCTCGGCGTAATTGGCTATAAATCTCCTCAATAAATTTTCTTTTCCTTGGAGACTTTGAAGTTGATGTATGGAAGACAAGTGAGGAAACTGAAGTATTGCCTCAACCTTGAAGGGATCGACAGAAATCCCCTCTATTGACATGATGAATCCTAACAATCGACCGAATATGACTGTGAAAACACACTTATTCGGATTCAACCATATTTTATAAAAATGACATCGCTCAAAGATCAACTGAAGGTGCTTAGGATGATCAATTCTCTTTCAAGAACAAGAAGCTAGATCATCCAAATATGCTTCGATAATGTGCTTGATGTCGTGAAAAGCATAAGACATGGCCCACTGAAAAGTGGCTCCAACATTTTTTAGGCCAAAAGGTATCTTTTTGTATGCAAAAGTACCCCAAGGACAAATAAAGTTTGCCTTGTGCTGATGTTCTAGTTAGATAGTAATTTGATTGTAACCAGAGAATCCATCCATGAACAAAAAATTTTTGTTACCCGTATATTCATCAATAATTTGATCAATAAAACGCATGGGGTAATTGTCTTTTGGACAAGCCTTATTGAGGTCCCTAAAGTCAATACATACTCGGATTGTTCCTTCCTTTTTTTCTACAGGGACTGGATTAGAGACCCACTCACTTAGAGGAACAGGGTAGATAAAACCCGCCTTTAGCAGCTTTTCAACCTCAGCTTTAATAGATGTTGCTTTTCTAGGATTTACCGGTTGATGTTTTTGACGAATATGTTTAGCATTTTCGTATGTCTTGATCTCGTGCTCGACTATAGATGGATCTATTCTAGGAATTTCCTCATAATACCAAGTGAACACATCACGAAACTCTTTGAAGAGATCCGTATAAATTTGAATTTCTTCAGAGGAACAGTCAGCTCCAATGAAGACATTTTCGATTATGTTAGGATTCCTAGGGATGTTCATTGGTAAAATTTGTGAGATAATAGACATGTTACCTTTCGCAGAAAATTGTTATGGGGCCAAAGTTTTTAAAACTATATGAACATCACTAGTAGAAGGACTGGACAAACTTGACTCAATTTCTCGCAAATGAGGGAGGAAATATGAACGATCATGTAGATCATCCCATGCTCTATTAACACCCATAATTTCTTCTAGTATTGCTTCCTCAGACGGTAAGACTACGTCTAATAAATCTTGAGCCGAAGTTGAGTCAAGATACCAAGCAGGAGCCACATCTCCATCTAACTCTTCTGGTGAGAAAGGAGTAGGATGGGAGTCTGCAGAATTAACAATAGATTGATAAGCAATTTCCGCTACAGAAATAGGACATGCCATTCCACCTACTTGCCTTCCATCTAATGTGGTGTTAGACAAAGGCCAAGGATCCAAAAATTAATGAGTTCAAAAGAACTCTCTTCGAGAAGGCCTCTTGAAGGATGAAATTGCATTGATTCTAGCTATAGGAGAAGGATGATAAAAAATACCCATTAAATAAGAGTACATCCCAACTCCTAAATTCTCTATAGTTTGCCTAGGATTGTTCACTAATGGAGCAATAAAATTAGAAGATGCATGGGAGTCACCTGGAGAATAGTCCATTTGATCAACTTTCACAATCATCCCCTCATGAGGATAACAAAGGATGTGAAATAATGATGAAACTATGGCATCCATCTCGTATATCCAATTCTTGACTAAGAGGAGGTTGTAATCCAGATTCATATCGACTATTTCTACCACAACATTCACCACCTTTCCCACATCATAGATGGGAAAGGATGGAATAATCTTGTGCGGCCTATGAAAATGTCAATCAAATGCTGTTAATAGAGTCGGTGAAGGAACAACTTGAGGTGATCCAATGGAATTCCAACATGACATGGACATTATACATGTGGAGGCTCCCTCATCGATAATGGTTCGAAAGATGTTGGTCTTTCGATATGCAAAATTTATCTGAAAAGCAATATGATGGGGAAGTCTCTTTTTGACGTTTGACATATCAAAAGTGAGCACAAGTCAATTTTTTGGATCAACGTCTCCAATTTCTGAGAGTAATGCACTCCTCTGAGTGGGGCATGACTGGAGTACATCTAACGCTGACATAGCACAAGGACTTTGAGCTAGATCTTCTACAATCAAGTAGTTCTGGGTTTCCCTAGAATTAGGGTTAATGGTTGAGTGCTTTTCGGCGCCCTTCGACATCCGAGGTATATACTCAACAAAGGGCCTATCAATATGTAGTGGCTCTAAAGCATCAGAAGCAGACTTAGCCTTAGATGATTCCAATTCCCCGTAATCATGCGATCGTGTAGCGATGTCGATATGCGAGCTCATCGTGAAGAAATTTGGAGAATTATCCCCTTCTTGGTTTCCCCTTGTGGGGGTACCAGTATTTCAGTTTGCGCTAGCAAGTAATTGCTACCCTTAGGGAAAAGGGTTTGCGATGACAGCCTGGGAGCTAGAGGACCCCTGCTACACTAACAAGCACTGAGCGTCTTGGGTCTTAGGCCAGAGATGAGTCAAATGATCCCCATTGCATAACTTGCATGAAAATTTTTCTTTTCTCTTGGACTCTTTTCTACCCCCTCTGGCATCATTGTCGGGTTTGTTTGCATTGCCCTTCCCATCTTGGCCCTTTCTCCTACCTCATCCTTTCTTCCTCCCATCAGATTGTTGGCTTCCTTTGGGGTTGGAAGTTTGGATGACATTTATAGACATCAGTTAGGAAGGTGTAGATACAGACGGCGATGCCTGGATAGAATAATCAGTTTGTAAAGAAAACTGTTGCAATTGATTTAGAAAGTTAGCCGTGTTGGCATCAATTGATCCGACTAGCCCATCGGGATGGGGACCTGCCTTCGGTTTGGCTATATCCACCTTGGATCTAGGAGCGTTAGGTATAATTTTTTGAAGAACCTGAGACTGAGAATAGATCAATTCTAACTATTGGGCCGTGAAAATAACCTGCTCTTCAGTGAAAACACTAGAGAGGGACACATCCTTAGAGATCTCACGCTGCAATGACTTAAGAAACCATTCAAGAAGGAATTCTTGTGGAATATCGGCTTTAATGAGCCACTTCCTTCTCTTCCATTCCTGGATATGATCCGAAATGTTAGTTGCCTGATCTTGTTGGAAGTTAGCTAGAAGCTCAGTTCTGGCATCATATCAAACATGCAATTGAAAATGGTTCAAAAAGATAGTAGCCAAATCTCTGAAAGAAGTGAAGGTTCCCCCTAGCAATTCTATGTACCATTTGGCCGTATTTCCAATTAGGGTACGTTGAAATAATCTCAACTTGATTGAATCATCTATCAGGGAGTTGGACAAACACCATAAGTGGAAAGTGGTTACGTGGTCACCCGGATCTTCACTAGTCTTCCCCTCAAATTTTGGCATATCTGAGGGAAGCTTGGTTGAGACTGGAGGCCAAAATGGGTTATACCTAATTGGATCATTAGTCAATTTAGAGAGATCTGGCAAGTTTAGTGTTGCCAGAAAAAGGAGTCATGGCGGACCCTGAGGATTCCACCCGGTGTGGGCAGAACACCCAACATTATAAAAAGAATGGCCTGAATTTGTGAAGGCACTAGGTTGCCTAAAGTAACTCGTAGACCCACCTAAACCATAAGGATCTCCTTGTGGTAAAAAAAAAATTGGATTTTGACCAACTCCTGTTGAAAAATATTTGTAATTGGTAATGTTGCCCCCTATAGAAGTGTTAAAAGGAGCAGAGAGCCCCTGATAAGGGTTCCATACATTAGCACATTGTTATGAAACCAGCTCAAGAAAAGATAGAAAGGATAGATCAATGCCTTAGAATTCAGCCTCTTCGAGGGGGCAACCTCCTTTACATTACATAAATGAGCAATTCTTGGATGATTCAAATGACAAAACCTCCTTTCTATATATAGGAGTCTAAGGAGTCACAATATAATCCAGCCGACCTAACAATAATAATATAAAGCCACAAAAATAACAATAGAGGGATTCTGTGGGGCATAGTAATAACAATATGGGGGCAATAAGGGCACAACAATATTAATAAGGGGTATAACTACAATAGTAATGGGGTAATCACTAGTATTATAGGGACCCAACATGCCCCTCTCCTTCAAAAAAGTGTTGTCCTCAACGCTTGAGTAGTTCTGGATACTTCTGCATAAAATTCTCATCCTCCCATGTGGAATCTTCAGCGGATAAGTTCTTCCACTTGATAAGATACTCTGAAATTGATCGATTTCGTAGCTGTCGAGTTCTTGTTTCTGTGACTGCTTCCGGTTCCAATATAATTTTTCCTTCCTCGTCAAGTTCTGGAAATATTGTTTGAACTGGGAGCTTGTCGCCTATAACCTTCTTTAAACATGAAACATGGAAAACTGGGTGCAATCGAGAAGCTGCAGGAAGCTCCAATTTGTATGCCATAGTACCAATCTTTTGCAACACCTTGTACGGACCATAATACTTTGGTGATAATTTATTATCCTTCTTAGCTTGCTTGAGGGACATTTGCTTATATGGTTGTAGCCGTAGGAATACCCAATCACCTACATCAAAACTTCTTTCACTGCGATGTTGATCTGCCTGTTGTTTCATTCTATTCTGTGCCAACACGAGGTTATCCTTTAAGAGTTGGAGGACTTGTTGATGTTCGATGTGATGTTCCACTGCCTGAAACTTAGAATTTTCTCTTAAATATGATGTGATGGATGGTGGTTGATACCCATAAAGTGCCATAAATGGGGTCATTTTTGTTGCTGTATGGAAGGAAGTGTTATACCACCATTCAGCCAGAGGCAACCATTTGACCCATTGTGTCTGTTTATCAGATACAAAGCAACGAAGATATCCTTCCAAACATTTGTTTACTATCTCAGTTTGCCCATCAGATTGAGGATGAAGATGAGCTATGAGCTAACTGAGTACCAAGACAAGAAAATAATTCTGTCCAAAAATTTCCAGTGAAAATGGGATCTCTGTCACTTACAATAATCTTTGGGTTTCCATGTAGCTTTTGAATTGTTTCCATAAATGCAGTAGAAACTGTACTGGCTTTAAATGGATGTGATAATGCACAAAAGTGTGCATACTTGGTAAGTCTGTCAACTACCACCATGATGACACTCTTTCCCTCAGACTTGGGTAAACCTGTGATAAAATCCATTGAAACCTCCTCCCAACGTTGGCTTGGAATGGATAAAGGTTGTAATAGACCCAGTGTCTTAATTGTTTCAACTTTATTTTGTTGGCAAACCAAACATTCCACCACAAACTTTTGAATATCTGATTTAAGGCCATCCCAAAAAAATTCCTTCTTAACCCTGTGGTAAGTTTTTAAAAATCTTGAGTGCCCTCCTAAGGGAGAAGTGTGCAATTCCATAAGAATCTTTTGTTTTAGCTGGGAATTCTTACAGAGGTATAAGCGATCTTTGTACCATAACGAATCATTTTTCCAGCTAAATGTATCAAACGTACTGGAATCTTGTTGTAACTTTCGAATAAGTGCCCACACTTCTTCGTCATTCTTCCATTCCTCCCTTGCTTCGTTTATCCAATCTGGTTGGATAATAGAAATGGCGCACAACAATGCTTCCACATCCTCATCCTTTCTTGAGAGTGCATCTGCCACCACATTTTGCTTCCCTTTTTTGTAGATGATTTCAAAGTCATAACCCAACATCTTTGTGACCCACTTTTGTTGCTCTTCAGAGGATAATCTTTGTTCTAAAAAGTATTTAAGGCTATCATGATCTGTTTTTACCTTGAAGTGTCTTCCCATTAGGTAGGGTCGCCATTTCTTAAGTGCATGGAGTATTGCCAACATTTCCTTCTCATAAATAGCTTTGCTTAAAAACTTTCCCTTGATTGGACGACTTTCAAAAGCAATGGGTCTTTCATCTTGCATTAGAACAACACCAATTCCATTTCCTGAAGCATCACATTCCACAATAAAGGTTTTTGTGAAGTCCGGTGTAGCTAAGACCGGTGCTTGGCACATTGCCTCTTTAAGATGTTCAAAGGCCTTTGTTGCTTCCGGAGTCCATGAAAATGCATCTTTCTTCAATAATGTTGTTAGAGGTGCTGCTATTCTCCCATAATTCTTAACAAACTTGCGATAATACCCTGTCAACCCGAGAAATCCTCGCAGATGCTTTATGGATGTGGGGATTTTCCATTCCTTAATGGCTTTAATTTTGCTAGGGTCTACCTTAACTCCTTCATGAGATACAATATGACCCAGATATTCCACCTCCTGGACTCCAAAGAAACATTTGGATCTTTTTGCATATAATTGTTTCTCCTCCAATAGTTGTAGCACCCTGTCAACATGTTCAACATGATCCTTCCAAGACTTGCTGTAGATTAGTATATCATCAAAAAATACTAACACAAATTTTCTAAGGAATGGTTTGAAAATTGAATTCATCAAACCTTGAAATGTTGAAGGTGCATTGGTAAGGCCAAAAGGCATGACCAAAAATTCATAATGACCCTCATGAGTTCTAAATGCCGTTTTCGGAATGTCTTCAGTCTTCATTCTGATTTGATGATATCCTGAACGAAGATCCAACTTGGTGAAGTAAATTGATCCATGCAATTCATCCAGTAATTCATCAATGACAGGAATGGGGAACTTATCTTTAATAGTGAGCTTGTTGAGCTCCCTATAATCCGGACACATGCGCCATGATCCATCCTTCTTGTGCACCAATACTACTGGAGCAGAGAAAGAACTTTGACTCGGTTGAATTATACCAGCCTCTAGCATTTCTGCAACCATACGTTCAATTTCACTCTTTTGGACATAGGGATATCTGTACGGCCTGATGTTTGGAGGAACACTTCCTGGAATCAGATGAATAGCATGATCATGATCACGCATAGGTGGGAGACCTTTGGGAGTCTCAAATACCTTGGAATGATTGTCCAGAACTTTTTGGAGATCTGGAGAAATAGATGATTCCAATGTGGAAACATCTAGCGAACATAATTGTGCAATTACACCTCTTTGCTCCTTTTTTAGAAGCTTTGTCATACCATTAGAGCTGATTATCTTTCCTGGTTTCCCTGCAATACCCCTTAATTCAACTTCCTTTCCTTCCATAGAAAATTTGATGAAAAGTTCTTGAAAATTAAAAGCTATTGTACCCAAGGATTGTAGCCATTGGACTCCTAGTACAACATCAGCACCTCCCATTGGAATGGAAAGCATTGGGCTAGTCAATACATATTCTCCCATGGATAGCTTGATATTATGGCACTTTCCAGAGCAATTTATTGTTCCTCCATTTGCAATCATCACTTGACACTCTGGTGCTGGATATAGGAAGCAATTCAATTCTTTTGCTACCTTACAATGAATAAAATTGTGGGTGCTTCCTGAATCAATCAACACTATTACCTTTTTCTTCTTGATTTGTCCTTCTATCTTGATGGTTTGAGGAGTGGTAATTCCCGCCAATGCATTACAAGATATGGTCGGATTTATTTGTTCTTCATCTAGGCTTTGTTCCTGGAGTATATCCTCTTCTTTTGACCTTTCTTGCTCCTTTTCTTCTTCCTCTTCACAATCTATGTAGAATAATTTCTTCTCAGCACACTTATGACCTTTAGTGTATTTGCTATCACAACTGTAACAAAGCCCTTTTGCTCTTTTTTCTTCCAATTGTTGTGGTGTCAACCTTATAGGTTGTGGAAGACTAGGGGCAACAACACTTCCGTCTTTATAGTTGTGAGTGGTATGCTTCCTGGTTGCCATAATTTTGCTTTCCATTTTTCTTGCTAACCTGAATGCCTTCTCTAATGAATCAGGTTCCCAAAGGCGAACATCATGTTGGATATTATCCTTTAAAGACCTTGTGAACACATCAATCCTATGCTCCTCTGGAATATCTTTTACCCTTATGTTCAATTTTTGGAACTCCTCAATGTGCTCCATTATTGAACCCTTTTGTTTGAGACTTATCAATTGGCTAAAAAAAGTGTTGCTTTTTGTATCCTCATAATGTGCTATCAATTCTTCCATAAAAATTGCCCAAGTGATAAATTGTTTACGAGAGCAAAGCCATTGATACCATACAAACTGATTTGGTTCCAAATATAAAGTTGCCATACGTACCTTTTGTGTGTTTTGCACATTATTGAGATCGAAGAATTGCTCCATCTGTAATATCCATGTGGCGGGATCCTTGCCATCAAACTTCCTCATATCAATTTTTGGAATATGGTGAGCCTTCGATCCAACATTAGAGTCTATGGAATCATGATTAACATTTCTTTTGTTCTCATCATGAGTTTCCTTTAGTA
This sequence comes from Pinus tabuliformis, assembly GCA_031772625.1. NCBI lineage: Eukaryota > Viridiplantae > Streptophyta > Pinopsida > Pinales > Pinaceae > Pinus > Pinus tabuliformis. Next base: position 1,161,516,662 of record CM062804.1, read on the forward strand.
CCCTTTCACCCTTAGTGACCATTTCATGTAGCAACTTATTCATATTTATCTTCAATTCGTCCATGTCTGTCTTCAGATCTATCTTCAAATCGTCCATCTTAGCTTCTACACCTTTCTTTAAACCATCCATCTTAACTTCTACATCTTTCTTCAAACCATCCATCTTAGATTCTGTTCCTTTTTGTTCAAGTGACAATTGTTGCACTTGGTCTCGTAATTTTGATATATCATGTTGCATTTCTTCCTCTTCTTCATGGGTCATGCTAGAGCTTTCAGGTTTCCTACTAGGTGTTTGCATTTTCTATCCTCGGGGCATCAATTACCAATAATAATGCTTTACTATGCCCTTTAAATTCCTTCAAACTAATTTTTCAAACCAATCTTATGCAAAAAATTTTAAAAACTACACCTTTTTTTCACTTTGTAGGAGCTCGATATTGCCTCTAATGTATCTCTGTACTTTCCAATCATCTAGTTCTAAATTTGTGATCTACATTATCCCTTTATTTCCTCTTTCTAATGGCACAAGTCTGACACAAATTGGATTATCCAAGGAAGAGTTATGCGAAATCTCCCACAGTGACTTGATTATAGACTAGTTTAGTAGAGCGAACTTGTACGACGTGCCACGAGTCACTGTTTCGACCTTTGGATCTAAAAAATGCATACAAGAAACTACAGTCCGTACTCTTTCTATACCTTCTTACGAAATTTCAATCTGATCCCCAGAGAGAGAGTTATGACGATTTTCCCCAGGTCACCTGTTTGGAATGTAATTCAGGAGTCTGCAAAAAGACCAACTTCCTCAGATCATATCTCCGTTGATATAGCGCAAAAGGCTCTGAAATTCGGAACCGAGGTTCATCACAATTTCTTCTCAAATGGGTTTTTTCTTGCAACTTTTGAAACGTCACATAAAAAAAGTTATAGCGAAAATGCCAAGAAGACCTGTTTGGAGCAGCGAAACCCTAGAATCCAAAGCTCTGATACCAAATGTTATGAAACCAGCTCAAGAAAAGATAGAAAAGATAGATCAACGCCTTAGAATTCAGCCTCTTCGAGGGGGAAACCTCCTTTACATTACATAAATGAGCAATTCTTGGATGATTCAAATGACAAAACCTCCTTTCTATATATAGGAGTCTAAGGAGTCACAATATAATCCAGCCGACCTAACAATAATAATATAAAGCCACAAAAATAACAATAGAGGGATTCTATGGGGCACAGTAATAACAATATGGGGAAATAGGAGCACAACAATATTAATAAGGGGTATAACTACAATAGTAATGGGGTAATAACTAGTATTATAGGGACCCAACACATATGGAGAAATTTTTCGGAAAGAAATGACAGAAGAATACGACATATTCCCTTGTTGACAAAAATAAAATTGATTCCCGCTTCCTAACCCACTAATTGTAGGGTTTGTCCATCTTTGAAACAGATTATAACTTTGAATCATAAAGGAAAAAGGTATCGATCCCAAAGTTGGATTGGAATGTGGTATATGACCACTCTGAAATGGGAAACCCTGGAAAGAAGTTGATACACTTGCCATGTATGTGGAGGCAGCTGATGGAATACCTAACGGAACCAAAGGAATTGTAGTTGTCGACATTCCAAAAGGGAAAACACCAATGCCAGAGACAACAGCTTGAGAACTTCCACTTGAATATGGAATGGAAGTAGAACCAAATATAGCAGTGCTAGGAGTAATGGAAGGTATAGAAATAGTTCCTCCTCCTTGTACGGGTACAGGAGGTTTCATACTCATAGCACTTGTTGTGGATGCCATCCTTCTAGCAGTGGTCATTGAAGGAAAAGATCGATATAAACCTGGGCTTGAAGACCTCTTGGCCGGAGTCCCGACGTATAATAAAACGTCTGGATAATCAAGAGGAAGAGGAGAATTAGGAGCTGCAATAGACTTAGAAAGCTCTCCAACCTCAATATTGTCTTCCGAATGGAAGAGGACTTGAGAAAGAACTGGAGTGTTCCTCTCTAACTCTCTACTTATACCAGGTCTATCTTGCGAATCAATAAATCCAACTCAAGGATCAATCTCCAATGTGCATGCTACGACTGGTTGAAAACCACTAGCAGTATTTCTCCTACGCCTTTGAGGAGAATGCTCAGGACTAGTAGGTGATAACCCATGAAATCTCCTTGATCGATGAGCCAGTCAATCAACCACTTTGAATTATTTTAAAGAGATTTACTTAAAGACTCAAAAAAATGTAAAGCTAGGCCAACTAGGAGTAAATATAACTCTCTAAAAATTCCCTAAAGATACAACCAATCAAACAATTTTCAAGCATTTCCACTCCGGGTGATTAGGACTGGACACCAAAATATTAGGAAGTCAAAATCATGGGCCTTCCAAAGATAGTCTGGGGTAATTACACCCCAGGCCTACTAGTGAAGGTATTAGAAGCAATTACGCTGACGTCCAGTTGTCGGTGCAAGGACCCAAGATTTGCAAGGGTACCCTCCAGAAGTATTGTTGAACATGATGCAACGTCAGCCTCAGGTGCCACGGGATTCCCTTCCGCAACCACCTATGCGATCCCTAGGAAAGGCCACTATGGATACCAACTTGAATCAAAAGCCAGGAATAACAGTCGTGAGGCAGGATCCAACAAGTAGAAAAGGGGGTATCTCTCTTCCTTGTCTTCACTCTCCCTCGTGCTTAATTCCTAGTCACGGAGCTTTCCCGGTCTTTCTAATGATATTGGGTTTCACTCTTTACTCAACTTCTAAGTTTTGTAATTTGAGTGGCATTGGAGAGTTAACTCTCCTCTCGCCTAATCCAAGGCCCTAATGAACCTAAACTTGTTGGTGTTGATTAATGACAACAATAAAATTTCTAGTTCATTTTATTAATCGCCTAATTTTATATCGCTATTTTTTAAGTCAGGGGGAATTACGAGAGTGAAACTGATGATGTTTTATGATGCAAAATAAATCAATAGAAAACTAACTATATGGATGTAGTCATTTTCTTCGATGAAGAGTGATTTCTACTTGGGTTCTACGGAAACCTATATATAAGAAAATTATTTTTCGTTTCTTTTCTGAAACAATCCACACACACCCGAAAATTAAAAAGGACTAAGAATGCCTGTTACACAGTAATTTGTCACCGTTTGCCATCGTCCCTGTTACCCCTCTCCCGCACGCTGGAGGACTCATTCCGGGACCTATGAGAAGTGGCATGACCTGAAACCACTTGCATTATATTCCTCTAAGTATGAGCTTCATATGCCCTGAAGACATCTCCTGCAGTATACCCATAAAAACAACCCTTTTTGCATTAGCGCGGTCCGCAGTGTACTGCTCGCGCCAATGGGGGAAATCATCTAAAGAGGGCGCACCAGTTGGTGCTCTGTCTCAGAGTCGCACTCGCGCCAACCCAGTTGGGTAAAGTTTTTAACAAACAAACTTCCGAAGGTTCTCCCTAACCCATTCATCAACTGAATCTATGTTGAGCTAGGATGGTTTTGCTCCGAATCTCCATAGAAGGGAAGTGGTTGTCACCTTTCATGGAAGCTTCTTAGTGATAAAGCCAATCCAATGAATATTGTGGTTGATCCTATCTCCTTCCCCTCTATCTATAAAAGCTTGTTCTTTTGCCTTGAGCAAGTTAGTTCCAGCATAGTGCTAGTGATAGTAAGAGTTCTAGGAGTTCAAGAGATTGAAGTTGCAAGAGCCTTCTTTGCATCCATAAGGCCAAATCTAAGTGAGGAGATTCTTGTCACCAAAGAGAGAGAGGCTTGTTTCCCATCCCAACAAGCTTTGCAAGACTTGTGTAGCTGATCACCCAACCAAAGGAGGATTTGACGTCAGAACTATGGTTGTATTCTTCTTTGTTATTTATAAATAATAGATGACTATCATTATGGTTCCACTCTCATTGTCCTTTGTAATGATTCATGTTGAGTTATATATTTTCTGACTGATATATAATTGCATCTATTGGATTTTATGCTTGTATTTGTGTTGTTCTCTGCATGTGCAGGTGTCCAATCGCAGAGATCGTGGGGATCGTGACCAGTTGAAGCAAAGGAATGAGAGCGATGTCTCTTCTACGAATATTGGCATTGGAATCCAAGTAGGTTCTCATCATCCACCTTTCATTTGCAATTAGGAACTTGCGTGATAGCATTGTTTGATTGTTGCTAGACCCGGTCTGGGCTAGTAGGGATTGCCTCTGTCTGCAGAGGGGATTTACCTCCACAACAATGCCTTAAGATGCAAACTACCCTAATGCAAGTTAGAATGATGATGCAAGATCCTAAACAACACTAATAAGAAAATGCAACTCTTTATAGAGACAATAAGCCAACTTAAAAATGAAGAGGGAAAAAATTTGAACACAAATCTCTCTTCAAAGCATGTAGAAAAAATCGCAAAAGATCACAATTCTCTTCTCAACAATAAAACAAAAGAAACCATAAACCAAAAACTTAGGAAAAGGAAAACAAAAACAATGTTTTTGAGCTTTTTATTTTATGGAAACAAAAGAAACTTTTCGATGTCACAAAAGTACTACTAAAACTTGAAAGATCAATAAATAAGCACAATGATAATTTCAATCTCACAAGTTATAAACTCAAAAATGAATGAAAATTGAACAAGAAAGACTACAAACTTGCACAAACTAATCCAAATAGCAACAAAATATTTCGAAAAACTGACAAAAATGCCAAGAAAGAAATACTTTCAATCTTGTCAAAAAGACTCTAAAAAAAGTAAGAAAAGCAACAAGGCTACCAAACAAAGGAAAGAAAAGCAAGGGAACTTTAAATCTGGGCTGAAAATAAAATTGAAAACAAATTCCTGTTCTCGAAGACCAGAACAAACAAGAACTTCAAAACGATGCCTTGAACCGAAGATACAAACTACAAACATGCTTAAGAAGCAATCCTAGGCCAAATCCTTTCAGTGAGAAGGATATTTTGAAAAAGAAAGCTTGCAGGAAAATTGAGTTCTCTAGATAGCAGATGACCATACAACAACATATATCACTAGGAAATAGACCCAACTGGGTAGAGAGATTTGAAAAAATAATCCAAAGAATTGCATACGCGACAGTGTAAAGACATAGGAGCGTGCACACATATTTCTAGTATAGGAAACTCATGTATATGCCAGTCTTTTTTAAAGAAACTTGCATGTATACACTACTGTAATCAAAGAAAAAATCATATACAAATCTTAATTAGGAAAACAAAAATCAAGGTCTGATCAAGAAGATCACACTTGATGCTTGGGACACTGATGGACCAAACAATACTATAAAAGCAAGCAATCAAGAAACTGAACCCTGATTGAGAACAAACAACCCAAATGATGGATAACAAGATTGTTATCCCCAATGGAATCACCAATTCTATTGCCGGTGAGACTACACTAGGGCTTTGGGTTGAGAACCCCAACAGAGCAGAGGGAAAACCACAACAAGAAATGCTCAGGCAATCAACCTAAATTCTTATTCTACTGAAATGTGCAAGAGTCTCCTTACCCAGATGTCCTACGTTTCGGTAGATCCTATAGGGTGCAAAACCCTCAGCTTCTCCTGATGCTCTTGAAACCTGAAAATTATTCAAATGGAACATATACAGTAGTAGAAACATAAAGCATGTTCATGATATTAACCTTAAATCATATAAATGAATGACCAATTATACATCAATATAAAATTCATAAATTAATTACAACATAACTTGATGCATAAACACATTTAATATTGGAAACAAAAAACATTACTTTTGTTGAAGTTAGCTACAAGTATAGTGAAGAAATATGACCTAAGTCATACTCTAGTTCAAAGAAAAACCATCCTCCAGATCTGTCCTTTCCCAACCTTCAACGATCGTCCTCCATCGCCAATACAAGGATATCTCAAGCAAGATCAAGGATATCTACAACAAGGAAACAAGGGTTTCCTGAAGCTTTGGGGAGTGCAAGAGGCACATGGATTCATGAGACTTGATCAGAGATAATCTCGCTATAGTATCAATATCTCATATATTCTCCCTTAAAGCCTTCCCATGGAGGTTTATTTATAGTTCTTAAAATTAGTTTTTTCAATTGGGAAATAGTTGGGCCGCGGGCAATAGGAGGTGAGTAATAGGGAAAACCCATGAACTTAGCCTGAAATTAAGGAAATTTAATTCTTTTAAGTCTTTTAACACATGTAAGCAGGTTGGGTAACTGCTGATCTGCGTGTACACGCTTTTATCACAGGGAAAAGTAGCGTATAGGGAATAAAACATTGTTTTTTAAATTTATGACCATGTGTGGAAGGAGGGGTTGCCCTAGGCCATAAATACAGCATTAGATCTATCAAGAGTGGTAAATGGTTCTATAACAGGGTGGTAGACCTGAGATCAATAATTCTCAGGAGGTGCATACAATTAGGGTTGTTGGTTATAACACTCCTTGGATTTACGCAACTGTGGACAAGAGGCAGGTGGATTATTAGTCATCTATCATTGAGATGGATGTTAGGCTTTGTGATCAAGTTGTTTCTATTTTGATTGATCTTGGATCTAACTATAGTTATATTAATCCTGACATGGTGGATAAGTGTGGCTTGAGAAAACTAGTGCATACAAAATCTTGGTTGGTGTAGCTGGCTACAAGTACAAAGAAGAGAGTTCACCATTGGGTAAAATCTTGTGCATTTGAGTTAAATGGTATGCCTACAGGAACACATTTGAATGTAATTCCATTGGGATATTATAGCATGCTTTAAGGTATGGATTGGTTGTACCTTCACAGGACCAAAGTGGATTTCTTCAACAAGGCCATAGAGTGCTTGGATGATAATGTGGAAACGAAAATTTTACGGGGAAAGAAGAAGCCTACATCAGTGAGGATGGTTACAGTTATGTAGGATAAGCGTAGTAGCAAAAAAGGTTGTGTGATGTTTGTAGTGCATATATCTAGTGAGAAGGGTAAAGATGTTGAGGATGTAGAAATATTCAAGAGGTACATGATATTATAGTAGTATTAAGATGTGTTCCTAGCAGATATTCCAAGGTTACCTCCTCAAGGGAAGTACATTCTTCCATTGAGTTGGTTCCAAGGGTATGTCCAACATCGAAGGAACCTTACAAGATGAGCACTCCAGAGCTAGTAGAGTTGAAATTGCAGTTAAAGGAGATGCCTAACAAGGGATACATTAGGCCAAGTGTATCACCTTGGTGTGCAACTATGTTGTTTGTAAATATGAAAGATGGTAATCTCAAATTTTGCGTTGATTATAGGTAGCTGAATAACGTAAAGATCAAGAACAGGTACCCACTGCCAAGGATTGATGATATCTTTGATCAGTTGAAGGGATTAGAAATGTTCTCTAAGATCAAATTGAGATTAGGATACCATCAGGTATGCATCAAGGAAGAGGATATCTACAAGAATACGTCCAGGATCAGGTATGGGAATTATGAGCTTGTTGTAGTTCCATTTGGGTTGACTAATGCCCCAGTTATATTTATGTGTTTGATGAATAGTGTCTTTCATCCTTATTTGGACAAGTTTTTTATTATATTCATTGATGACATCTTGATATACTCCAAGAATGAAGAAAAGCATACTGAGCATTTAGCAGCAGTGTTGAGATTGTTAAGCGCGCATCAGTTGTATGCCAAGATTAGGAAGTGCAACTTATTTTAGACAAAGATGCATTACTTGGGACACATTGTTTCCAAGGAAGGCATAGCAGTGGATCTAGAAAAGATAAGGGCCATCATGGCATCGGAAGATCCTAAGAATGTGTATTAGTTAAGATCATGCATGGGATTGGTAGGTTACTATAGGAGGTTCATCAAGAACTTCTCATGCACTGGATACCCTATGACATCCTTGCATAGGAAAGGTAATAAGTTTGAACGGATAGAAGAATGTGCAACTAGTTTCGAGCAGTTGAAGCAGTTGTTGACTAGTGCTCTAGCCATTAAGATTACAGATCTGGATAAAGAGTTTGTAGTGTGTACAGATGCATGTAAAATGGGACTTGGTGGAGTCCTTACGCAGGAGGGACAGTTGGTGTGCTATTTGTCTAGGAAGTTGAATAAACATGAGCAGAACTACGTGACTCATGATCGTGAGTTGGCAGCTATTATTCATTCCTTGAAGATGTGGAGGTGTTATCTTCTTGGTAGGAGATTTTTATTGATAAGTGATCAGAATGGATTGACATACTTGTTCGACTAGATGTATCTAAATACAAAGAAAACTAAATGGTTAGCTACCCTTAGTGATTTTGACTTCAAGATTAGATACATTAAGGGAAATGAGAATTGGGTTGCAGATGATCTTAGCAAGAAGATACAAATGAATCATATAGCAGCTATGAGCTCTTATGGGACAGAGTTACAGGATAAGATCTTGTAGGTAGGGAATCGGGATGATAGGTATATGGAGATTATGCACATGTTACAGTAGAGTACAGGTACAAGTGTAGGTATAGTTACAAGTACAAGTGTAGGTACAGGTACAGGTGATCAGGATACATCGTATCATCTCACGAAATATGACTCAGTGAGATTCATGGACATGATCTGTGTGCTGAATTGCAATGAACTCAAGAAGCTTATCTTGAGGGAGTTTCACATGAAGCCATAGTCAGGTCATCTAGGATATCAGAAGACATTGACGATGGTGAAGAAGTTCTACTATTGGCTGAATCTAAATAAGGAGGTGGCAAAGTTTGTGGCTAGATGTTTGGATTGTCAGCAGGTAAAGCCAGAATGTAAGCATCCAGGTGGTATACTACCTCCTATTGTGATTCTGGAATGGAAATGGGAGGTCATTTCCATGGATTTCATTATAGGTCTTTTGAGGACAGTGAGACAACATGATTCTGTTATGGTTTTGGTTGATAGGTTGAGCAAAGTAGCTCACTTAATTCCAATGAAGACTACATTTCCAACTAGTAAGGTGGCATAAGCTTTCATCAGGGAGATCATGATATAAAATGGTGTTCCAAATAAGATAGTGTCAGACCGACATGTGAAGTTCACTTCCAAGCTTTGGAAGGACCTATTTGCAGGTTTAGGTATTGAGTTGGCCTTCAATATAGCTTATCATATGTAGACAGATGGAGAAATGGAGAGGGTCAACAAGATCATGGAGGATATGTTGAGGATGTACGTGATGTACCAACAGAGAATATGGGTGGAGTATCTTCCAATGGTTGAGTTCGCATACAACAACGATTATCAAGGGTCATTGAGGATGAGTCCTTTCGAGGCATTTTATGGCCAGAGTTGTAATACTCCCATCAACTGGAGTGATCCAATGAACAGGGTACTTATTGGACCAGATACGTTCGCAGACATAGAACAAGAAAAGCAGGTTATAAGGAAGACTCTAAAGGCAACACAAGATAGATAGAAGAGTTATGCGGACCAACACATGACATTCAAGGAGATTTAGGTTAGGGACCATGTGTATTTATGCATCAAGCCCAAGAAGATCTCTTTGAGGATTGGATCATGTTCCAAGTTGGATCCAACGGTATTGTGATCCTTTTGAGATCCTTGGGAGGGTTGGACTAGTGGCTATCGAATTCCACTACCTCCAACAATGAAATTCCATGATGTTTTCCATGTTTCATTGCTTCATAAGTATATAAAGAATGTTGATCATGTTATTGATTCGTCTGTATTCTAGTTGGAGCAAGAAGGAGAATTTTAGGTGGAACCTTAGTGCATATTGTAGCGGAAGCATCTCATGCTCAAGAACAAAGCCATAGAACTTTTTTTAAGTGCAATTGAAGCACTTTGGCTTGAAAGAAGCTACATTTGAGATGGCGTTTCAGACGCAGGCCATGTATCCTTCTTTTCTTGTCAGTGGAGGAAAATAAGCTTTGGTTTGATGTTTAGTATATGTTTGGCATATGTTTTGCTGAATTTTTTGTATATGTAGATATGTCTATGCATGTAAATACCACCATGAGCTAATTTATAAAGTTACAATAAGAGGTATGGTTGTTATCTTGTCATGTTATCATCATGTTTTTCTTTTGAGTAGGTCATTCATTGTAAATGCTACAACAAGCTAAGTTATAAAGCTCCATGGACATTATGCTTTCTTTTCAACAGTTTCGTTGAGGTCTTGGTGTGGTTTAACAATGAGGATGGTGTTCCCCAAGGGGGAGGGGACCGTAACAAACCCTGGTTAAAAGTTAATGTAATAAAAGTTAATAAAGGAAAATTGAGACCACAGTTAAGGGATAGTTATTCTAAGCTGAATGTTGGGAAAATATATCTTAGTGGGCATCATTGGATGTGTTTATGGCTAAGGGAAATTGGAAAAGACAAAGGACAAGGCATTAAAAAGGAAAGAATACATTTTTGGCACATTTATTTATTAAAATAAAGGAAAATAGGAGAAAATGGAGATGAATGGTCACCTGTTGCATGTGAGGAGTAAATTGAAGTAAAATAATGGAAAATGAAAAAAATATAGCCCTAATTGATAAAAAGGGCTTATGAGGATCGTTTGGTACCTTTTTCCAGTTCAGTGTTGGAGCTCTCTCATTCTTCTCTCTCTCACACTATTGGACACTTGGAGTTTTCTTGGAGCACTCTAGCTTTGGAGCAAGGAAGGAAAAACCAAGCAAAGGAAGGGCATCTTTAGCAGGAATACTCACAGGTAATATATTGCATGTGTTATTTCCTAGCTAGTTTTGACATGCATGGGTTTGGATGTTGGTGTATGGTTCTCTTATTGTTGGTGGCATCGGTTTTTCTAGGTTATGACAATGGTTTTCAGCCTAGCCTTTCATTTTTATAGAGAACCATGGTGTGATGGGATTGTTTTCTCAATTTTGAGCTTTGGAATTGTCGGATGGCTTCAGAATCTTAGGCGGAGGTGGTTCTAGGAAAATTCCCAAAGGCCTAGGAATCCCCTGACCAGTTTTGATGGGATGCACGATAAAGCCTGTGGGTGGGGTCTTGGTTTAGGGACTATTGATCCGGTATGGATTACGATAAGGCTTGAGAGACTGGTGTCTCAGTTTAGGTCCTAGTGATCTGGTGTGGATTGCGGTAAAGCCTGAGCCACAAGGAGAGAACAAATTTCTCAAGGATAGTGACGGAGTCTAGAGGAATTGCTAGCTCAGTTTGATTTTGTGATCTCGATGCCAGTTTTTCTAAGAAATAGATTTGGTGAGGGTGGAGGTTGTTTAACCTCTGGATTCCGTTGGTTGTCTTATTGGATTGGTTTATCTATGAGATAAAACATTCATTCTTGGACTATGGCATGGGGGTGACTGGCTAAAAGAAGGATTTGGTTCAACCATGCCTACAGTTGGGTGGTACATGGAAGTCATGAACCAGGTCAAATTTTCCTATATTTAACAAAAGATAAGTTCTCTTGCTTTTGTACTTGTTAATATGTGGCTTTGATGCTTGTTATCTCAACATTATTTTCATGGTTTAATGCTAGTTATAAGCATGGTTATATGATTGCTTATTGTCATGGTTATTTCATGTATTTACTTGTAACTGAAACAACAATGGATGCAAGAATTAATTGAGGTAAAAATAGTTAAGGGAAGCGGGTGGTGATCCTTCTCGTCAAGTTCAACACGAGTATCAAGTCCTTTATGCTTTGTCTTATATTCATTTCCTGTAGATTGCATTGATGCCAAGTGTTTGACAAAATTTCAGCCCCCATTGGGGATGGTCTAGCCTTGTCTTGGAGTTATTTTTGATTTGTAAGTCTATTTATTATGTAAATTGTGCATTCTGAAGGTTTCATTGAGTTATGGGAAGTGAGTTGGGCTATGGGCCTGAAAAAGTGTCTCAAATCATAGGGATACATGCACAATAATGGGCTGAAAAGTCCATGGATGCTGGCATACGATGCTATGGGACCGTCCAAACCTCTCTCGATGCATGCATTCCCATACCAAGGGAGCATCAAGGAGCTTAATGGTTTAAAAACCCAGTGGGACCCAAGGGCTAGTTACCTGAGAGGTGCGGATGGCTCTTGGGAGTCCTGTTGCTGATGTGGAAGCTCTGTATGGTATGTTGCCATCATTTTCACTTCCTTAAGGTGAATTAGGCAGTCAAATCATATCATAGTAACTTCTCATCACATTTTTACCCCGATTGTTCAGTTACTTGGGTAGATGTGGGAGTAGGGTGTTACAAAAATTCAAAGTGTTGTATCACCACATAGAAAATCAGGGGTCTCTGGAAAATTTATATTCAGGAGGTACAAACTTGGAAGAATTACCTATAACAATTGGTTGAATTTTTACTTTGGATGTACTGGAAGTAGGAATTCTATTGCTAGAGACGTTGTTTCCTTCTTTGGGTGACCTCTAGAACTTGAAAGAATTGAAGCTATTAAATTACTAGGAATTGAAATGTTTTCCATATTCAATTGGACTATTAAATAAATAGATAAAGATGTCAGTAATGTCAATATTTATATGGATATGCCCAAAAAAGATATAAATTATGAGTAGTTGGAATTGTTTCATCCTTGGTGAATCGAGATAGATAGCCCCTAAGTTCAGTAGAGGTATTTTATTATGGGGCTCATATATCTCTACACAAAGCATCTCACCCTCCCCATGTTAGAGAACTTATTGCATGTAGTATACTTGGTTGTTGAAAAAGATCTAGGTAAATCGAGATGTTTCTGAATAATCCTATTATTTTTCCACTATTCTATGATGTTATAATCGCTTTCACCCAATTCATATATATAATTAGGAACCTTGAAACACAATTTAATATTCCAATGATCAATAAAAATTTCACATAGAACAATAAATACAATGAACAATCAGAAACGAATAAGAGACACCAGATTTGGTCAAAGACCATCGAAAAAACCCATAAGTGGGAAAACCCTTTCAAATTATTCTTCTTATTAGATTGTCATAAAATCTTAAACAATCACAATGTTATACTACAAAACCAACCAAACAATATCTTAAGGATGAGCCCAATAGACAAATCTACTTCAAATCAGATTCTTCCAGACTGCAGTCAATCGTCAAGATTTATGGTCACCTTTCATCATGACCCTAAGTCATAACCACACAAAGCTAGTGACCATGTGTGTGGTTGAAACTCTACAGCCACAGGGGGAAGCCTATCCTGCATGCAGATACAGACGATATTTCCTTGTTCCAACCCTCTTACCTAGACCAAAAAACTTGATTCACACGTACGAGCTCACACCCTGCAATTTCAAACATATAGAAATGAATTCTACAAACTAACCTCAAACCTAAGTGAGCCAAATAAAGGAAGAGACAAGAATAATATTCTTTATGATGATGTCCAAATGGTGTTCACTTGACTTGTATTTATAAGCCTCTAAGGGTATCTAATTTCTCTTTAGCGTCGACTTGTCTTTTTTTGCACATGTGGGTTTTCATATTAAAAATATATTTTTCCATAACCAACTTAAAATCTTCCAAGGGATAAGAGGAGTCTTCCTTGATGAGGAAGACTATCGAAAGGATGGAATTGTTTTGTAAGCTACCAAATTAGCACCCCCTCTTAGCTAGTTAAAAATTACTAACTGGAACATGTGTTCCATAAAATCAAGTGTCATCTTTGCTCATCACTGCTCATATTTTGAACACTCTTGAATCTAAGAGAATAATAATTTGACATCATAGGGGAGCTCAAGCTACCACTCTGTATATAATGACAATAGGCAAGATATGAATTACTATGAGAGGTAAGAACCACATCCATCCTCTCATGCAATGAAAATGGACGAGATAAATCTACTAATCAGGATGGCAACCATCTTGTTTCTTATTGAAAAGGTGAGATAAAAACTGCCATATAGGGTAGATATCACAACCATCCCAATGTATGTTGATCTTCACACGTTGACCCTTAAGAGTCAAGTGGTAGAACACTTGCATCCTTTATACTTCAGCGAGATAACACTTGCTATGCTGGGATCACACCATCTTAGGTCATCTCAACCCATTAGCTAGATCGAGAGGTAGTCCCAACAATACCTACATGTGGGTAGGATGCACATTGGGGTATACATTATTAATAATGATAGCGGGAGATGGCCCACTTTACATAAAGACAAGGATCATGCACACCCTATGGTTACAATAAGAAAGATACCACTTACCATAAGTATAAGCATCAAAACCATCCTATTGTATAAATATACCTCAACCCCAAGAGTCCTCAATGATCCATTCCCTCCTCAGGAGCTCAAATAAGGGGGAAGAGCTATTCTTAGTGTTCTCGATAAAAATTGAGCCTTACTTGGGAGGGTCACACCCATTACTGTATGATGCTCTCTAAAGACAAAGAACTTCCCTTTTAGCAAAGTTTGGTGTGTATATCTATAATCTTTTTGTTTGGCGATATGTGATGGAGTCTCACAACTCGTCTTTGTACCATGCCTCAAATGTAGTGGTACTTGATTTGAATACACTCAGACTTGTCATGAAATATGTGATTTTATGCTGCTCAGATTCCACTATTGTTAGCACAAGATGTCACTCTCATCTCTAGGTCCTACTCAAATAACTCTCCAAAGATCTTCCTCAACCAAAATACATCATAACTAGCCATGCGAGCAATAATATACTATGCCTCTTCCATACTCAAAGCCATTGACTTGTGTTTCCTGCCCATCTAAGATATCATGGCAGATCCCAAGCTAAGGCAACACATAGATGTTTTCATCCGTATCAACATCATTGTATCCATGTAGTCTCACATCTCTAGAATTACATCTCAAACTAAGATTGATTGTCCCATGAAAATATCTCAATATGTGTTTAGAAGCAACCCAATGTGCATGAAGGGGTTCTATAATAAATTGACTACACGTGTTCACTGTAAAGAAAATATCTAGACAAGCTTTCACAAGGAACATCAATGCCTTATTAAATTGTTGATACTCAGAAAGATTCACCAAGTCAGGTCCATAGAAATTTCCATGTAACTTCTTGAAATTCATATCCATTTGGGTATTGAAGGATTTGCATTTTGTCATTCCAAATGAATCTAATAACTTCACGACAAATTTTCCTTGAGAAGGAAAAATCTCTCTAGGTCTCTACCAAACTTCTAGTCCCATAAGGTAATGCATCATGCCAAGATCCTTCATATTAAGCTAAGAGGCTAGCTCCCTCTTATAGTTGAACATTAGAGGCTCACTACCTATCAAGAATAGATCATCAACGTATAAAACCAAAATCAAAGGCATACCTTGGACCACCTTAAAATATAGGTTGGAGTCAAAGAAGCTTCTTGTGAATCCAAGCTTCACTAGGTAACTATCAATATGGGCATAGCAAGCTCAAGGAGCTTGCTTAAAACCATATAATGCTTTCTTGAATATGTAAATATAAGTCTTCCTATCCTTTACTTCAAATCCTTGAGGCTTCTCAGCATATACTTATTCATATAGCATGCCATGAAGGAACATCATCATTACATCCATCTTGTGAGGGGTCCATCCTCTAATAGTAGCAAGGGAAACAATCGATCTAATAGTAGTGTAGTTTGAATCCCTCATTCTCGGGGAATCCTCTAGCCATGAACCTTGCCTTGTACTTTTCAATGCTTCCATCAACTATGTGTTTGATCTTGTACAACCATTTTGAGATCACAACATACATTCCTTTAGGTCTCAAAAAAATATCCCATACATCATGCTTCATAATGCATTCATTTTCATAGGCCATTACATCCTTCCAAACATTTTATTTCCTTGCTTCCTCAAATGTGGAGGGCTCATCCTAGATCATATTTCTCATCAGTACAACATATATGTAACAGCCCTGGTGAAAATTCCATGTAACAAATGTTAAAAAAAATAACCACAGATGACTAGGATACTTATTCCTAGATGAATGTTTGATAAGACATCCTAGGGGGTGTTCATTTCGTTTTTTATGGCTAAGGAAATTGGCAAAGGAAATGGCCAAGGCATTAAAAAGAATTTTGGCACAATTATTTATGAAAATAATGGAACTTAGGAGAAAAAGGAGGTGAATGGTCATAGGTTGGATGTGAGGATGAAAATGAAGGAAAATAATGGAAAATGAAGAAAGTAGAGGCCTCATTCATAAAAAGGCTTATGAGAATTAGTTGGTAACCTTTTGTCAGTTTAGTGTTGGAGTTCTCTCTCATTATTCTCTCTTTCTCATACTCTTGGATACTTAGAGTTTTCTTGGAGCACTCTTGGAGGGTGTGGCATACTTCAATTCTTGGAGCAAGAAGGCAAATGAAGAGAAGAAAAGCGCAAGAAGGCATCGACATCAGCGGCTACATCAAATTTTCTTATGGGTACGAAGTTGCATGTATGATTTCTTCACTAGTTTGGACATGCATGGGATATGCATGCGGATTCTGGGTCATGATCTATCATTGGCATTAAGGATTGCTTGGATCAAAAGTGGGTTGCCTAGCCTTGCCATTGCCTGGATAGCCATGGTGGTTTTGGGTCTACTTTCATGACTTTTTTTTGGTTTGTCCTCATGATTCCTTAGCTTGGGTTGAGTTATTAGTTACTGGAAGCCCTGGTTGGACAAATTCTTTGGAAGCCATGTAACAGCTTGGGTTAAGTTACTAGTCCTGGAAGCCTTGGTTGGACAAAAACTTTGGAAGCCCGTCGACAGTTGTGGGTTGTGTAACAAGTCCTGGAAGCCTTGGTTGGAAAAAATGCTCTGGAAGCCCTAGAAGATTTGGATGGAGTCAAATTTGATGATGGTTTTGTGATGTCTGACCATGAGGTGGAATCATTGTTTGATGTGTTGAGGTGGCTGGGCTCTAGGAGCCCTGGATGAGTTCTGATTAATGTGTTCTATGATATCCCACATTCATGATTGGAATATGGCATGGGGGTGAATGATTGAAGAGAGATTTGGCTTAACCATTCTACGGTCGGGTGTAACGTGGTAGTCCCATTTCTAGTTGGTTCATTACATTCATTAATGATAAATTCATTCCCTTGATTTACAAGTGTAAAGGTATTGATATATTTATGGATTTTATGGTTGTCATGTTTATTGTATTTATGTTCCTATTATACTGGTTATATGCACATTTTATGGCAACAATTATGTATGGATTTCAACATGTTTTTACTTGTATGTGAATGGATAATGTGTATTTGAACTAATAGATGCTAATGCAACAAATGGTATAAGGAAACAATGTTTCATATCAATTCTCAAATAAGTATGAGATCCCTAGACTTAACTTTGCTATTTACACTTGTGGATTACATCTCAGTGATATGTTTAACGAAATGCTTATCATGGCTAGTAAGGATCCAGTGAAGGTATTGAAAAAGTATTTTCTTTAGTACTTTAATTTGCTTGGTACTTTATTGAATTGAAGAGATGGATCAGTTCTGGGTAGTGACCTAGGTTCTAAGCCTGTGAAAATGGCTTAAATCTCGAGGTCACTAACACAACACTGACAATTTCAGTCCACATTCACTAGTAGGAAAGCCCATGAGAGAGAATTTAGGTTGTTGGTCACTCCCTTTCCCAAAAAATGAGAGAGAATATGGCCCAAGAGACCTAAACCAATAGTGGAACCCAGGGACAGGCTGTCTGAGTGGTTGACCTGTCTTCTAAGGGTTCTGTTGATGATGTTGGATGTCTGTATGGTGTGTTTCTATTGATCCACTTCCTTAATGTAAATTACGAGTTTGAATCATATCGTAGTGGCCTCTGGTCACATGTTTACCCAAGCTATCTTGTTGCTTGGGTAGATGTGGGGTGAGGGTGTTACAATATCCATGATATCAAAACACATTTTTTCTATCTCTAAAGTTTCTTTTGGTAGGAAAAAATATATGAGCATCCTATAAATTATCATGAAGCCATAATAGTCTCTTCTCGGTAGGGGGATCACTTGGACGAGAATCCAAGGGGTCCATAGGGTCCATGGGATCATAAACAATTTCTTTCCTAGATAACGACACGAAAGGAGCTTCTAACATGTCCATATTGTCATCTTTATTTGGAGGAGGAAGATTTTTTTTATATAAGAGAAACATCTTCATCAAACGTCACATCCCTGTTAAACTCAATCTTCCTTTGGCCAGATATATAGATTCTAAATGCTATAGACTTTTCATAATACCCAAAAAAAGTACCTTTCTTTCTCGCGGCTTCTAACTTGTTCCTCTTATCCTTTGACACATGAAAGTATATGGGGCAACCGAATATCCTGAGATTACCAATGTCGAGATTCACACTCGTGAAAATTTCATCGAAAGTCTTGTTATCCAAGACTTGATGAGGAACCCTATTTTGTACATAGATTGTTTTATTTGTTGCTTCTCCCAAAATTAAATTTGTTAAATTTTTATCATGCAACATGGCTTGGGAAGCTTCCACATTTGACCTATTTTTTATTTCAGCCACTCCGTTTTTCTCACGATTGTAGGGTACAATTGTTTCCTTCACAGTAAGTTCCTTTTTTTAGAAGTTAATGAACATATTTGAAATGTACTCTCCACCATTTTTTCAATTGAAGAACTTAATTTTATTCCCTATTCGATTATCTATCAGTTCCTAGAGGTCGTTGAACATATCAAAATCTTTGTCCTTGTGATTCAAATAGTAGATCCATTTTTTCGTGGAGACATCATCAATGAATATGATGTAATATGGATGATCACCAAGAGAATGCACTGGCATGTGTCCAGAAACATTAGCATGAATGAGTTGAAGAATATCATCCCTCTTATTCCTTCTAGATAGGAATGGTACCCTTGTCTTCTTCCACTAATGAATCATGGACATATTCCATAATGACTTGCTTGATTTTAAGGCATCCTAGATACTAGCTTCTTTAAATTCGAGAGGGCATCAAAATGTCTATGTGCTAACTTATGGTGCCATAAATCACTTAAGTGACTTTTGTCATGGACCATTTCCAATAGATATCCCCCATTAACTCCATAGAGTCCTTTAACTCTATATCCCAATGTGAAAGCATCCCTCATGCGATATTCCTTAGGAAAAGTGAGGATTTTTCCCTTTATGAAAGTCTTGTTGCTACTACAACACCATCCTAAATTTTCACTACATTCCAAATTTTGGAGCATACTTCATTGTCATATCAAGTGTTGCCTTTTTCATCAAGTGTTGTTTAATGTTTCTTAGTATGTCATAAGTGTTCTTGAATTATCTCAAGTGTCGTTTCATTGATTAGAACACCTCTAGGTGTATTTCATGGTCACAACATCTTTGTGTTGTAAAACGACACTTTCAGGTTGTAATTATACAAACTTCACTCGTTATACTTGGGGAAAGTGTATAAAGTGGTGTTTTGATGTATGTTATTTTTTTATTAATCTTGTCTAAGTTACCTCGATTAGTTAGTATGTTCACAAGTGGTTTTATTTCTAGGACTCATCATGTTCACAAGTGGTTTTATTTCTAAGACTTGTCATGTTAGACCTTTTCCTTATCATCCAACCTTAGAAATGTTTTTTTTGCAAAACAAGCTCATTAAGGCTAATATCACATGAGTGCACTCAGAAGCCTTGATGTGAAACCCTTTATTTTTTGGAATTGTGCCTTCTGCCCTCCTTTAGAGATAGGCATGCTCCCAAAGCACGAATCTCCTTCCTTATTCTAAATTGTGCCCTCCAATATGACTAAATATTCCATGAGCACAATCCTTCAATTAAAATAAGTGCACCTCCATGTGCACACTAGTACACAGTTAAGGCTCAAATCTCAATCCTTCATCCTTCCTCGATGTGCCATGCACCCTCCAAACCTTTGAGCACATGAGTGCACTCTGAAGGCCCGAATCTCTTCTCTTTAACCTTCAAACTTCCACCATGCATCATCTTTGGTCCCTTGAGAACATTAGCGCACTCCAAAGGCACAAATCCTCACCCTTTATCCTTCATACTTGCACCATGTGCCCTCCTTGGTCTCCTTTAGTGCAGTCCTTCTACCTAAAGGAATGAACCCTCCATAAGAGATCTTCTTCAACTTAAAGGAATGTTCCCTCCTTGATGGCACTCCTTCTACTTGAAGGAGTGCACCCTCCTTGAGAGAACTCCTTTGAACTTAAGGAATGCCCCCTCATTGAGAGGACGCCTTCTACCTCAAGGAATGCATCCTATTTCTCTCCCTTGAGCAGACAACACACTCGGGAATCCCTAAACCTTCCCCTTCATCCTTAATAATTTTGGCATGTGCCCTGCCTCGACTACCTTATTCCCTTGAGCACACGAGTGCATGCCAAAGCCTCAAATCTTCCCTTATTTATCCCTTCAATATTTCAAAGTTCTCCCATGCAACTAGGAGCACCTTTGACCCTTTTGATCACAACTATAAAGGCATAAAAAGATATGCATAAAATATTGTAGATAAGGAAATTTTTAGGCTGATAGTTGCTCGCCATGGGTGAGTACAAAAGTAGGTATTCCACAGACCTCTTAGAAAGAAAACACAGGGAAGATCAGGAGAAGAGGATAAATAAAGGAAGCATGAAAAGGTCTAAGAACACACTTGAAACTTGATGATCGAAGCACCCCAAAGACTCTAAGATTAAAGACCCCTTAGAGGGTGAGAAACGCCATGATCAAACTATAAACAAGGAACACAGATAGAGTGGAAACCATATCACTACCTGAGAAATTCCATGTCATTAGTCACTATCATTCCCAGTCATCAAAAATAGTGACATGTCGAGTAACATCATATGATGATGTGGAGGTGATGATGTAGTATTGTAACAAGTGGAAGTGCAAGAGTCATAAGTGGAACATGAAGAGTCACCTATTCATATATGGACAAAGATAGAATAGGATTCCAAACTTCATTTAGAAGTTCAAGAATTATTTATAAGTCCAAGAGTCATGAGGATATGAAAGGTCATTCCTCTTGTTATAAAAAGAAACCTCATAACTCAAACAAAAGGCTTTTGGAGACTTAAGATTTGGAGAACTAATCTCGGCTTCTCTACTTAGAATAGGAGATAAAATTATTATTTGAAGAAGCAAGAAGTGACTTAATGTTCCACTCTTGGAGCTTGTGTCTCATCATTGTAACTATGTACTTAGATATTTCACCTAATTGAAGCTCTATGAGCTGACACGTTTTCATGCATGTGTAGAAAATGTTTTAGGACTATTCTTGGGATGTTTACAATATATGTTTTGTTCATATGTACTGGCTAAATTGAATTATCTCGGTGTCTTCGATACTCATCTTATTGAATGTGTGTTTTATTTGCTTTAGCATCGTTATGTGAACTATTCCACTAACACATATTTGTATGCTCTTGTGTGTGAATATTAGGTTTGTACTATTAATTTCCTTCTAGAGACTCACTTTTGTCTCTCCCCTCATGAAAGTCTCCTTTTACACATTGCAATCGATGTTTCACAATGTCAACTTACTTGCTTATTCAAGGTTTATGTATATAATCTCTTATGTTATCTGTTGAAACTGAGATGAACCTTTGTGTTATGGTAGCCAGACCAATAGTTTGGATGGGTCTACTACTAAAATCAATGTGATATATAATTGGGACTCAACATCAAGGAGACTACTTGTATGTTGGCAGTATCCAGCACCATCAACATTTTGGTGCACAAAGGAGGGAAAGATGACAAGATGTGCCCATTGAGTCTGTTTGGAATCTCTTATATTTAATGACTCATCTTCAAATCATACTCCCAAGGTGTTTTTCTAGTTTATGTCCCCCTGGACAACTTTTAATCCTCGATGAGCCTCTTTATGGCTTATGTCAATTGAAATTTGATGGTTTAGATGGAACATCCATAACCTAGAACATCTCTATTCTTCTTAAATTTTGTGAATATTAGTAAATCGATGATGAATATTTTGCTGGTGTGTATTTCTCGCTCACTTTGGAAGGTCATGTTAATCAATGGTGTCATATGTTACCATATGCCTCCATCCATTCTTTTGATGAATTACTGAAGGATCTTCATCAAGTTTTTGATAGATATGATTAACAATATGTTTTTAATAGGATCATTCAACTTAGAATGAATCATAATGAATCAATTGAGGATTTTTCTAATAGATTCCTTATCTTATGTTGTGAGTTTCTCAGGGAAAATTTTAATTGGGATTTCCTTAAAGTGAAGTTTGAAATTTTGGTTTGAATATATTCACACAACTAATATAAACCCCTTGATGTTTATGTTTCCCCAACTTTTGTAAATTGTGAGACACTTCTAATTATAGTGGAGGAACCTTCTATTCCTTTTGTTCCATTTCCTCCTTTTCCAGTACCAATTTGGGTGCCTCGTGATAATCTTGAAGTTGGGAAATTTAAAAATTGAACTCCTAATCCATTTTCCCAACCTTCCAATTTCCACGATTCATATCCAATGGAAAAAACTTGGAGTGGTTCATGGAGCCCAAGGTGAAGGATAATCCCTTGATTTCTCAAAATGGTATTGACACTCATAACTCTAGTATTGAATCTGATTTGAATTCCTATAATCCTCTATATTCTCTTTGTCATGATCCCCTGCCCAATGATTTGATTGATCAATATACTCCAAATCTAAATAGTGATCACATGTAAGGAAGTCACTCTTCATAGGTAGAGGAGCATGAAAGTGAGGATTCTTTTGATCTTTCTTCTCTTTTCCAAATTCCTCCATGTCAAGATCATTTTCTTCCATCCTCGGTTGATTTTTAATCTAATAATATCACTGATGAATCAAATGAAATTGATTTGTGTAATCAATCTAAAGTCTTGGGTAACC
Organism: Pinus tabuliformis; assembly: GCA_031772625.1. NCBI lineage: Eukaryota > Viridiplantae > Streptophyta > Pinopsida > Pinales > Pinaceae > Pinus > Pinus tabuliformis. The sequence goes on from CM062804.1 coordinate 1,161,539,429, forward strand.
ATAATTATGATCATGATGATTCTATTGACGTACATGTTGACGAATTCCCAAGTGCACCATTTGATCTTTCGATTTCTCAAGAATATTTTGTTTTGGAAGATTTAGACGTCAAATTTCATTCAATCCAAGAAAATTTTCTTATGTAAACATCCACTTCACATCACTATCCCTCTTGTTATGATTTTTTTAATTAATTAACTTAAGAGGGAGATGATCCGTACTCTTCAAGTTCATAATCTAATGAGTTGTATTTTAAATTAACACAAGATACTGAGGTCATCGATGATGAATACGAAGGTAAGAATCTTATCAAGTACCCATCCCATCACTTATCATTTCCAATTTTGCATGAAGAAACATATTCTATACAAGTTACTTGTGATATTTGTCTGATTTATACATCTTTAGATGTGCAATTTGAATAATATTTTGACATGGGTAATTTGTTTGTCAAAGATGTAAATTCTTATCAAATCAGTGATGTGGATGGACACCATTTGCATAGTAGTGATCTTTTTGAAATTACTGATGGTAGTTGTCCATACACCATGCATGATATGATTCAATATTCAAAATGAAATTCTATAATTCTGGAAGGTTCTGGGACTCATCGGGGTGTTGAGGCACTTCAACTTTTGTTAACAGTTATGTCAGGTTCTCATGAATCTGGTAAGATTCTTGGAATAAGTCATATTTCGATCTTCTCGCAAAATTATTTTCCTTGTATGGTTTCATTGATTCCAAATTCCTTCTTGGAAGATGTTTGTGATTTTGAATATAGCTCTTTCAACTTTCAATATTTTGTTTCTAGTCAGATTGAGCATTATATTTCAATTTATCATTCCTCATTCAATTCTCTTATATATATCTTGGGTTCTGAGTGTATACCTTTCATGGATTACCAAAGGGGTGAAGTTGATAATTTTGAAGATTATAATTGGTTGAATGATTCATACCTGTCACATTTTTTTTTCAAATTAATAAGCTCCTAATCCTTATTAGGAATATTCTAATGCTAATCATTTTCGTTTTGGTACTGAATCTCCTCTTGAGTATTGATGAATGTTTTTTTTATTTGTTGAATCAAGTCCTCTTTTGCACCTGCTACATCTCGACTGGGTTCATGTGTTTTCCATTTCGGAATTCCTTTTTAATGATTATTATGTTAGTCCTATCTATAGCCGATCACAAGTAGATGGTTTGACACATTTATCATATGAGGAAGATGATTATTTCATTCAAGGAATTTGTAAAGTTGTTCAAATTGATTTACCTTTGTTGTCTCCCATCGAGAATATTATGTCTTAATAAACCCATCTGATCATGGTTCTTGTTCTAGCAATTTTCATCTAATTGATCATTTTCCCACTAGTGTAAATAATTATGGTTGTTTTACATTAGTTGGTATTTATGGTTTATCATCTCAATATTTAGATACCTTTCAGGAAATTGAGGTGCTTTAGCCTCCGGTGCTTCTTATGTCAGTTCCTCGCTATCTTGACAAGCCTTCTAAATTTGATCAGAGATATTTTCCCTCACAATATTCTCATCCTAATTCCATGCCTTTAATGGAGAACTTATCTTTTCAAGGATTTCAATTTTCTGAAGAGGATGCTTTTGAATTTCATGATCCAATCTGTAATCAGTTGGAGGCATCTTACTTAGCAAGCCCATTTTCTAGAAACACGTCTTGATTTCTCTTGATGTTTTCTAAGGAAGATAATATAAGTGTAGGTGCTTTCACAATGAGTTGTAGAGGTTTGTATGATTTATATTCTTATTGAAAAGGTAAGGTGGTAGGTTGTGTAAAGTCAAGTGGTTTGAAACATATCTTTCTATAAGAAATACCTTTTATTTTTTGTGCAATATATTAAACTTTTTATCTTTCTTGATGCACAATATCATATACTGGTTTTCACTGCTCATACCTTTATGTTTGTGGGTCCATAGAAATTACGCTGGCTTCATTGGAAATATCATTACACTTAGCACTGACCTTCTAGATGGTTAGGTTAGAAGCAGGCTTAGTTGCATTTAGTTTCCATTGCATTGCATCCTCCTTCTCTCTTGCTCTCCATCTATTATCTACATCCATTTTATTTTTGTATGATGTTTTGGCTTCAGTCTCTAGTTTATTTTCCTTTTGTTTATGATTATGGTTTTATATGCCTTTATTTTGATTTTGATTAATAAGACCTTGTGTAAAAAAGTTCATGGCTCAAAATGGAGTTTGTCATGGAATAAAAGATAAGTATGACAACCAAACCAATTTTCTTTCTGTTGTTCTCCTTCTTTGTTTGGGATATTTCCATAGGTTTAGCTAAGTCCATATGGAAAAAATGATTATTCAAAGAGAATAACCTCGAGGGAACCTATTAGAACCGTGTTTATGCTAGTGTATAAACTACTTAACTTGGTGTAAATATACTTGTGTGTTAACACTTGTCCAATGTAGTAGAGAAAGGATAAGGGGAAAATCTAAAGAGAGAAAATCAATATCAAAGGTATTAAAATACTTCTATTAAGGAGAAACCTCCCTTGCTCTCAATAAGTTGGGATTCCTCTTCTACCTGTGGAAAATAATAAATGTTGATGCAGGGTCTATTAAATAAATAAATAAAGGGTGAAAGAAGAGAAAGGCTTGTTGCATAGGAAGGTGAAGCAAACAACTTTGCCAGGGTACTGTACAAGATCACTCGTAGTGAAGCAACATTTGTTCTCTTGAAGTGACTCTGTCGAAGTACTGTGCAGGCCTAGTAGCAGTGGAGCAACACCAGAGATCAAAATTCATACTCTAAAAATCATAAATTCATTGTTCACATTACCCTTTCCTGTATCAAAACAATTGTGATATAGTGTATCTTTTGTATGTGTTTGAACCAAGTAGTGAAAATTAATATGCTATGTGTAAAAACAGGTTGAAAGGGGGAACCCGGGAAATCAATACTTCCTAAAGTTTTGACCCTTAACTGAAAACTTTTCCCAAACAAAGAAGATGAAATTGACCCCGTATGTCACCAAGTGTTGTCACTACTACAACAACCTCCAAAAATTTCACCACATTTCAAATTTTGGAGCCTACTTCATTGTCATATCAATTGTCACCTTATTTGTCAAGTGTCATTTCATGTTGATTTGTATGTCATATGTGTTCTTCAATGAATTCAAGTGTTGTTGAATTGATTAGGACACCTCTAGGTGAATTTCATTTTCACAACATCTTTGTGTTGGAAAACAAAAATTTTGGGTTGCAGTTAGACACACTTCACTCATTATACTTGGGGACCATGTATAATGTTGTTTTTTAATTTATATTCATTTTTGATCAATATTTTCTAAGTTCTCCTGATAATTTGGTATGTGTTGCATGTGGTTTTATGTCTACATTTCATCGTGTTCACCCCTTTCCTTATCACACAAACTTAGACAAATTTCGATTCTAAAACGAGCTCATTAAGTCTAAGAGCACATGAGCACCCTTCGAATCCTTAATGATAGAATCTTCATTGTTTAGAAGTGTATCTTGCGACTATGTTTAGAGCTAGCTGCACTCCCAAAGCATGAACCCCCTTCCTTGTTTTGAATTGTGCCCTCCAAAATGACTAAGTGTTATCTGAGCACACTCCTTCAACTCGAAGAAGTGAACTGTCCTTAAGTGCACTAGTGCACACCGAAGACTCAAATCTCAATCCTTCAACCTTCTCCAATGCACCATACGCCCTCCATACCTTTGAGCGCATGAGCACACTCTGAAGGCACACTTCAGCCTTCATATTTGCATCATACACCGTCTTTGGTCTCTTGAGTGCATGAGCACACTCCAAAGGCACGAAGCCTCACCCTTTAGTGTTATGAAACCAGCTCACAAAAAGATAGAAAATATAGATCAATGCCTTAGAAACCAGCCTCTTCGAGGGAGCAACCTCCTTTACATTACACAAATGAACCATTCTTGGATGATATAAATGAAAAGTCCTCCTTTATATATATAAGAGTCTAATGGGTCATAATATAATCAGAGCAGACATAACAATAATAATGCAAGAAACAATAATAACAATAGTGGGCTTCTATGGGGCACAATAATAACAATATGGGGACTACATGGGCACAACGATATAATAAAGGAGTTGTATTAATAACAATAAGTGGTTACACTAGTAGAATAGGGACCTAACATGCCCCTCTCCTTCAAAAAGTGTTGTCCTCAATGCTTGAGTAGTTCTTGATGCTTCTATATAAAATTATTGTCCTCCCATGTGGAATCTTAAGTGGTTAAGTTCTTCCATTTGATGAGATACTCTGAAATTGATCGATTTCGTAGCTATCAGGTTCTTGTTTTTGTGACTTCTCTAGGTTCCAATATGATTTTTCCTTCCTCGTCAAGTTCTGGCAATATTGTTTGAACTGGGATCTATTGAAACTTTTGAATGAGTGGCCACACTTCTTCGTTCTTCTTCCATTCACCTCTTGCTTCATTTATACAATCTGGTTGGATAATAGAAATATCACAAAACAATGCTTCCACATCCTCATCCTTTCTTGAGAGTGCATCTGCAAGAACATTTTGCTTCCCTTTTTTGTAGATGATTTCAAAGTCATAACCCAGCATATTTGTGACCCATTTTTTCTATTCTTCTAAATATAATATTTGTTCTAAAAAGTATTTAAGACTATCATGATCCATTTTTACCTTGAAGTGTCTTCCCATTAGGTAAGGTCTCCATTTCTTAAGTGCATGTAGTATCTCCAACATTTCCTTCTCATAAATAGCTTGCTTGAGATGTATTCGTAAAAATACCCAATTGCCTACATCAAAACTTTTTTCACTGCGATGTTGATTTGCCTGTTTCTTCATTCGATTTTGCACCAAAGTGGAGCTATCCCTTAAAAGTTGGAGAACTTGTTGTTGATGCTCGATGTGATCTTTCCCTGCTTGAATATTTTTCTTCTTCATGTCCTTCTATCTTGAGAGTTTGAGGAGTGGTAATTTCTTCCAATGCATTAAAATATATGGTCAGATTCATTTCTTCTTTCTCGATGTGATATTTCACTTGTTGAACCTTTTTCTTCTTGATATCTCCTTCTATCTTGAGAGTTTGAGGAGTGGTAATTCCTGCCAATGCGTTACAAGATATGGTTGGATTCTTTTCTTCTTTCTTTGTGGTTGGTTCCTGGTGTATATCCTCTTCTTTTAATGTTTATTGATTTCTTTCTTCCTCCTCTTCATAATCTATGTAAAATAATTTCTTCTCAGCACACTTATGACCTTTAGTGTATTTTCTATCACAATTGTAACAAAGCCCTTTTTCTCTTTTTTCTTCCAATTTTTGGGGTGTAAACCTTGTAGGTTGTGGAAGGCTAGGAGAAAAAAAACTTCCATAATTATAGTCGTGAGTGTTGGGATTCCTTGTTTCCATAATTTCACTTTCATTTTTTCTTGCCAACCTTAATGCCTTCTCCAATAAATCAGGTTCCCAAAGACGAACCTTATGTTGAATGCTATCCTTTAAAGTCCCTATGAAGACATCAATCCTTTTGTTATCTGGAATATCATTTATCTATATATTCAATTCTTGGAAGTCCTCAATTTGCTCTTCGATTGAACCATTTTGTTTGAGATTTATCAATTGGCTAAAGAAGGTGTTACTCTTTGTATCCTCATAATGTGCTATCATTTCTTCCATGAAAATTGACCAAGCGACAAGTGCTTTACGAGAACAAATCCCTTTATACCAAAAAAATTGATTCAGTCCTAAATATAAAGATGTAGTATGTACCTTTGGTAATAGTTGCACCTCATGTAGATCACAATAATGCTCCATATGTAGTATCCAATTTATCGAATCCTTTCCATCAAACTTTCTCATACCACCTTTTCTTGATTTTAGGAGCTCGATATTGAAATGACTATAACTATATAATTTTAAATCTTTAAGTTCTACAATTGTGACCTGTGATATTAGTCTGAGTCCTCTTTCTAAGCCCACATGTCTAATTACAATTGGATTCCTGAAGAAAGGGTTATTCCCTATCTCCTGGGATGATCTAATTATAGATTACTTTAGTGGACCTAACTTGCACGACATTCCCCATGTCACTATTTCGCTCTTAGTTTCTGAAAATGATATCCAACAAACTAAAGTCCATCTGCTTTCTGTCACAATTTATGAAATTTGAATCAGATGCTCAGAGCGAGAGTTATGATGATATTCCCAAGGTTACATGTTTAGAATGTAATTCGGGAGATTGCAGCAACCCTAAATGTCTTGGACTGTATCTCCGAAAATATAACAAAACAAGATTGCAAATTCGGGCCCAATCTTTACCAAGTCTTCAGATCAAATGGGTTTTAATTGCAGAGTCTACAACACTGTAAAAAAGAATTATAGCGAAAATGCCATGATGACCTGTTTGATATGGAATTCTATAGCTTGCAAAAACCCTAACTTCCTCAGATCATATCTCTGAAACACTAGGGATACAAGATCTGAAATTCGGCCCCAAGGTTCCACGCGATGTTGTCTCAAATGGGTTTTCGTTTTAGCTTTTGAAATGGCACAAAAAAAATGCTATAGTGAAAATGCCACAATGACCTGTTTGGAGCAACGAAACCCTGTAATCCAAAGCTCTAACAGCAAATGTTATGAAACCAGCTCACAAAAAGATAGAAAATATAGATCAACGCCTTACAAACTAGCCTCTTTGAGGGGGAAACCTCCTTTACATTACACAAATGAACAATTCTTGGATGATGCAAAAGACAAGGCCTCCTTTCTATATATAGGAGTCTAAAGGGTCATAATATAATTAGAGCCGACATAATAATAGTAATGCAAGGGCACAATAATAACAATAGTGGGCTTCTATGGGACACAATAATAACAATATGGGGACTACATGGGCAATACAATATAATAAGGGGGTTGTACTAATAACAATAAGGGGTTACACTGGTAGTATAGGGACCTAATGTTCAACCATCGTACTTGTGGCATGGGCCCTCTCTGGTCTCCTTTAACACACTCCTCCGACCTGAAGGAATGCACCTTCCTTGAGAGCACTCCTTCAACTTGAAGGAATGCACCAACCTTGAGAGAATTCCTTCGACTTGAAGGGATGTTCCCTACTTGAGAGCAGTCCTTTTACTTGAAGGAGTGTGCCCTCCATAAGAGAAATCATTCACCCTGAGGGAATGTGCCCTCATTGAGAGCACTCCTTCGACCTAAAGGAATGCACCCTCTTTCTCTCCCTTGAGTCCACAATGAATTTGGTAAGCTCAAAGCCTTCCCCTTCATCCCTTGGACATGCGACATACATCCTTGCTTGACTGCCTTATTCCCTTGAGTGCATGATGAAGACTTGAATCTTCCCTTCTTCAACTCTTAATCCTTTTGAGCACACCGAAAGGAATAAACAAAAAATATGCATAAAACATGGTAGATTAGGAATTTTTAGGGCTAATAATTTCTCGTCATAGGTGATTATAGAAGTAGGTATGACAGGGACCTCATGGAAAACACACATGAAGAATATCGGGAAAAGAGGATAAATAAAGGAATCATGAAAAGAAACAAGAACACACTTGAAACTTGATGATTGAATCACTCCAAAGAATCCAATATTTGAGAACCTTTGGAGTGTCAAAGCACCATGATTAGAAGATAAAAAAAGAGCAAAGGCAGAGTGGTAGCTACATCACCACTGGAGAAGGTACATGTTATAAGTAACTATCAGTCTCATTCATCAAAGATAGTGACATGTCAAGTCTCATCATATGATGATGTGGAGGTTATGATGTAGTATTGTAATAAGTGGAAGTCCAAGATTCATATGTGGAACATGAACAGTCACATATTCATATATGGAAAAAGATTGTATAAACGTCCAAAATTCAATTAGAAGTTGAAGAATTGTTTAGAAGTCCAATGGACACACTAGAATTCCAATAGTCATGGGTGTAATCAAAGAGTCATGAGGATATGAAAGGTCATTCCTCTTGTTATAAAAGACACCTCATAACTCAAGAAAAATGCTTTTGGAGGCTTAAGCTTTGCATAGCTAGTATTTTCTTCTTTACTTGGAATAGGAGAGAAAACTATTATTTGGGGAAGCAAGAAGTGACTTAATGTTCCCCTATTGGAGCACTATCTCATCATTGTAACTGTGTACTTGGATCTTTCACCTAATTGAAGCTCTATGAGCCAACACATTTTCATGCATGTATAGCAAATGTTTTAGGACTCTTCTTGGGATGTTTATGGTATTTCTTGTGTTCATATGTACTGGAGAAATTGAACAATTTGGTGGATTCAATACTCATCTTGTTGAATGTGCGTTGTATTCACTTTAACATCATTATGTGAAATATTTTGCTAATGAATATTTTTATGCTCATGTATGTCTCTCTTAAGTTAATACTATTAATTTCCTTCTAGAGGCTCACTTTTGTCTCTCCCCTCATGAAAGTCTCCTTTTACACATTGCAATCAATGTTTCACAATGTCTCGTGTCCTTTTGTTCCAAAGAAAAAATAGATATTAGGTTCTTCTTTAGTTTTAGAGCATATTTTAAATCATGAAGAAGGATACATTCTCTAGAGCATACTTCAAATTTAAAATAACCAAATCCCTTTACTAGATATGTAGAGTTATCCCCAAGAATGATCTGCAAACCTATCTCCCTCTCATCCAGATTTGAGAGGAATTCCTTGTATCCAGAGTAGTTTCATGACGCCCCATTATGTAACAATAAACTATCATGTGAATCTGAAGGATAAGAACTAGAAAGAGTCGAAATAAGAATATGTTCAAATTGCGTAGCAGCTATATTATTTTCATACCTGGAATTTCTTTCTCTCTTTTGAGGACGAAGCTTCCTTCTTGATAATCAAGTGTATCTCTTCTTCTTCTATCAGCTCACCTTCTTTTATGAATCTGTCTTCTTCTATCATTGAACTTGCTATTGTCAAAGCCATGATTTTAATTCTACCTTGATCTTAGAGGATTCATTTTTTCGTGACAATCTTGAGCACAATGGAAAACTTGTGACAATTGTAACATTCAATCTTTTAAATGTCCTTATCTCTCTTCCTTGTCCTATTGGAATCCCTAGGTGATGGTGCAAACATACTTTTATTAGATGGACATCCTTTACCTTTCCTTTTATTATCTTTAGTGGAAAATGATTTTCAGTTTTCCCTAGATCAATCATCTTGGTATCCCCTTGGGTGGATTTACTAACGAGCTCATCAAATGACAAGAATACATTATTGTCTCTTGGTGTAATAATGAAGGTCTCCCAAACAAAAGGAAGAAATCAAAGAGAAATCCATGCCAACTCCCTATCAGATACCTGTGAACCTACAATTTGCAATTGATCCCTTAAATAGGATACCTTGATGATATAGGATTACATAGATTCTCCCTTGTTCATATTTATTTCTTTGAGTTAATATTTCAAAGAAAGGGTGTGATTCATGTTGTCGACCTCATACATCCTTACCAACTTGGCATACATATCTTTATATACCTTTAAGTTACCAACGTAAACAAGAAAATCATCTTGTAAGCCATCAATAATAATATTCTTAGATTTTAGATCACCTTTCCTGAACCCGGACTTTATAGTAGTAGAAACATTCATTGGAAGCTCAGTTACCTTTCCTTGTACATATTCCAAAACATCATTGTCATCCAAAATGACTACCAACCTAATTTTCCAAGTTGCAAAGTTAGATGACTCACCAAGATTCTCATTATTCTTGAGGTAGGAGGTAGACATATTGACCAAACCAAATAGGCTCCATCAAATTCTTTCAAGATTGATCGCTCTTGTATCTTGTCTCCTTGGGATTGTTGCACCTTATTTATGATACCATGTTAATTTTCCACGGTTCTATGCTGTTACAATCTCTTTAGCCCAATTCTTATATTTAATTAAAAGTATTTAAACACAATTTAATCTTCCAATGATCAATAACAATTACAGATAGAAAATTAAATGCAATGAACAATAAGAGAACAATAAGAAACACTAGATTTGGTGAAATACCAGGGGAAAACCCCACAAGGGAGAAAACCATTTCAAATGGTTCTTCTTATTATATTGTCATAAAATGTTTAGCAAAGAGAGAGAAAAATTTTCCAATTCACCAATCACAATATTATCCAACAAAACAATATCTAAAGGATGAGACCAATAAATAGATCTACTTCATATCATATTTTTCCTACTCGTGGTCAACGATCAATATCTACAGTCAGTTGTTATCAAAACCCTAGGTCACAGCTGCAGAGATCTAGTGACCATGCATGTGACTGTAGTTCTCTAGCTATAGGGAGAAGCCTACCCTACATGTGTCTAGAACTGAGATTTCCATGTTCCAACCTTACGTCTAGATACAAAAAGCACTAATTCACATGAGAGATCTTAGAACTTTAGATTTTAGACTTGTACAAAAAAATTATGTGAACCCACCTTAGACTGTGCAAGACAAATAAAAGAAGAGAGAAAAAGAAGATACTTGATGATGATGTCCAAATGGGGATCACTTGACTTGTATTGATAGGCTTTCAAGGGTGCCTAATTTCTCTTTAGGGAAGACCTATATTTTTGTGCCCGTATGGGTTTTCATATTCAAAATATAGTTTTCCTTAACCAAATTAAATTCTTACAAGGGCTAGGAGATGTATTTGTTGATGAGGAAGACTTTCCAAATGAGGGAATCTATACCTGAGCTTCCAGAATAAACCCATGCCCTATGGTATCACATGCCTCATGCGAGTTGTTGTTGGTATCACTGGCTTGGTTCTTTCTTTAATATAAGATCAAAACAAAATTATATAATGGATTTCTTGAATACCAGAAACGATGCATCAAGTGATACCTTCCTGGGTGTTGCCTTCTTTACATAAGGCATGTTTGTCTTCCTTTTAGGAGAAAGAGGTGATATCATGTAGCCTTCAAGCATGCTGGTCTTTCGAGCTTATTTATATCTTGCCTACCAGAGGATCACTTTGTACTTTCTAAATATCTTACCAGAGAAGAAGAATCCTAAGTGATAGCTTCTTAAAGATATTATGAATTATAGCTTATTAAAGAGATGACAGCTACAGGTTCTTAAATATATTCTTATATTACTTCTTGGCAAATGAAGAATATAGTGAAATCACTATCAAAATTCAAGATTCCTAATAATATTCGAAATTAAGTATAAGTATTCTACATCACGCATACTCTGGTTAATTAAGGAAAAGAGGAGCACTTGCCTTAAATTACAACGGGGTCCCTTAGGTGATATAAGAATATTATGGGATTACGAATTACATACATTTTGAGAATCGTTAGATCTTGCCTTACTTCTAGCATATTGAAACTACCTTTCCCGCAATAAATCACCCTCCCTTTAAACTCATTTTCATTCTGGCCTACTTTCCAGGGATTGAATAAAGTAATTGGAACTTTATCGTTAGGGAAGCCTAGATGGAAATGCATAGTTAGGAAACTAGACCGAAGAGACAACACTCACATTCTAAAGTCCCTGACATCTAGATGTAATACTCTTTAATCACTCCCTTTCTGGTTGGGTGCTTCTTTCTTCCTTATAGGTGACATCTTCCTTTCTGTGTTTCATTCAGAAGTGTGCTTGAACTCAGATATCTTCTCTTATGAATGAGATTTTAATGAGAGCTTATTACTTATATGATTTTTTTCTCTAATTAGTGGAGTTTTTGTCCCTTTAATTTTTTTCAAAGTGGTGCATAATGAAAGCTTGTTTTGCATAATGCATGCTTCTTTTCATTAACTTCAACATATTTTTGTTACAAATATGTTCAGAGTTGCGATTTGCTGTGGGTTGTGGATTTGGTGTGGGAATCCATTAGAGATGGATTCCATGGGAAACTCCTTCCAGAATGGACCGAGTGAGCAACAACAGGTAGTTGGATTCCCTTGGAAACTCCTATGAGACATGTTAATAAGCACAACCCCAATTTCAGAAAGAAAATACAACTCCAAATTAAGAAATAAAATCTAGGTAATGTCTCTGTCACAATTATAATGTCTATAAGTTATTCACAATTTTGTGGCATTTTTTTTCCTACAAGATGAGTGAGCAACATATAGATAATCAATTTCTTTCAAAGCAGTGCACAGTGTAGGCTTATTCTCAATTATCTTAGTGTATTGTTTCCTACAACGTGTCTGAGTTTATATATCTATATCTATCTATCTATCTATCTATCTATCTATCTATCTATATATATATATATATATATATATATATATATATATATATAATCAATTTTGTTGATTCTTTCTGACAAGGTGAGTGAGTTGACATATATATAATCAATTCTTTTCAAAGCAGTGGATAGTACAAGCTTATTCTCACTTACCTCAATGGTATTTTTTCACTTACTTTATTGCATTTCTAAGGCAGATATGTTTTGAGTTGTGATATGGATTGGAAAAAGTTGCGAGTTGTAATGGGTAATGGAGATGGTGTTGGTTGCTCATCACCCATAGTAAAAGAAGGAATATAGAAGAGCTAAAATGAGAAATAAGTTATTTCTACTTCTTTGACTCAAACTGCAAGCATCTTCTTATGACTTAGGGAGATGGTGTTAAGGAACCATGGAAGATGGAAAATATGCCAAGAGCCATGCGAAGAGTCCTTATCTCAGTTTTCGAGCCTAAGATTATTATATGCTTAAGGTTATGAGTATGGAATTCTTATTCCTTTTTCATTATTAACATAAAATTTTCCATAAGTAATGCTAAGATAAAGCTAGCATTAGTTAATTTGAAGAAAAAATTAGATTTAAATTCTTTCGATTACTTACAATTATCATAAGTTTTGTCCCACAATTAGGCCAAACAAGATGAAGATTTTACTGATTGGTGATTGTTATAGCAAATTGTTGGGGACACCATATCTAACAAAGCATATTATAAACGTTTAAAATCTTATTATTCTATATGCAAGGTTTAGAGAAAAGTGGCATTTCATTTCAAATAGTCCCACTTAGGGATTAAAAGTGACTGGTTACATTTAATTTCAATCAAATTATATGTTTCATTGAGTGTTAATCCTATTGTAATGCATTGGCATTGAAAACATACTACCTGGATTTTCTTTCAATTCCTATAGATAGCATAATTCATTTTTTCTTATCAAGGATTAAGTAAAAGAATCATAATGATTGGGTATTGTTGTAGGGGCTACAACCACCCTCCAAATTTTGGTTCACATGCAAATTTCAGAGCCTACCTTGGATCCTAAGATCGATCGTTCCTTGGACACTTGTTGGTAACGTGATGATCTCAAGATTTCCCCCTTAATATTAAGAGCGGTTCATGCTCTCATATTTGTAGCATGTGCAATTTTTGGGCATAGGGATTGTTATTTGGCATACAAAGGGAATGTTTTTTTTCCTCCAAGGGAATCTTATGCATATGGGTTGTTATCGTCACATAGACATGTTTCACACTTAATTCACGCACTCTTGTCACAAAGGTTGTTGCATAAAGAAACATATGTCTTATACATTCTGGATGGTCTACATTGTATCGCTAAGTGTCTGTGTGTGATCACAGTCAAGTATTATCCATTTTTACATATTTTTCATTGATTTCACACTTAACCAATTTCCGAAAAAACTTAGCCTCATCGAGCCTCCCTCAACTATGCACTTTTCTTTTGCAACCATCGAGCTTCCTCCCTTGCCTGGTGGAACTCCATAGTGTGTGGAGACCCCAACCTCCCTTGGCATCCAAAAATGCATAGTGGTTTCATCCAGTTTCCTTCCCCAAGTCGAAACCCACTGTCATCAGAAACTACGCAGTATTGTCCCTCAACTGCGCAATCCGGCATGCAACCTAAAATTGCGCAAATGTGTCCTCATGGAACCCATCCTGTAGTTGTGCCTTGCATCCAGAAATAACTCAGTATTGCCTCCCAGTTGCCCAGGCTTCATTGCATTCATAAACTATGTAGAGGTGTCCTCCCAAGACCCCCATCCCACAGTAGTGTCCTATGCCTCAAAACTGTATAGTGTTGTCCAAGCTGCAGTGTTTCTCTTGCATGCAGAAATTACGAAACTATGTAGTTGGTCCTCCTAGGGCATCATCTAGCAATAGTCACTACCCGCTGAAACTACGATGATATATTTTTCAGTGACTACAGGAAAATGTGACATGCTAAGATCACTCCCAAGGAGTTGAGGAGAAGGACCAAGAGACTAAGTGAAGGCAAAAAGTCACGACCACATGCAAACTCCTTCAGATGCATGATCATCTCGAGGGTAAGTATGGTAAGTAAAGAAAACCTTTCAAAGTACACCTCTCAGCTGAGTTTTCAGGACTGCTTGTGTCATATCATCATATCTTCAATATCATGCATGTGTGCAAACACAAAATTCATTTCATATGTGTCATCTACATGTCTTGCTTCCTTTCTTCTTGTTTGATCAACTATCGTATTTGGCATGTTGATTTCTATGTCATGCTTGCGACCTCATTTTGGTGATACCAAAGGTTTGTCTTTGTGTGCATGAGTTGTTTTGACTACGTAAACACCCATCACAGTTGCACATAATGTTGTAGACAATGTCGCAAAAGTGTCGTCACCGTCATTCAATGATTTATCTCAAGTGTCACACTTGTCACTCTAAAGCTTTAGACAGTTGCACTGAGAACATGTTGTCTTGTGGTTTGAGGTGTCTTGGTGACGAGTCATGTTGAGTGTGTGTTCATAAGGTCATGTATAGAGAAATTCACTTTCTCACACACTTAGCCATTTCTCCCAACCGGACCTCCGTTGAGGTACACTGAGTAGTTTCATCCCTCGGTGGACTTACACTATTGCCCAGAAGTGCATCGAGATTGAGGTTGTCATCCAGGTAGTCCACTACGCAATTATGGAATCAAGCTAGTTGACTATCCCCCAGAATAATGCAAAAGTTGTTGTCCAAGAATCCACTCCAATTTGTGCTTCCCGCAAGCCCATCTATTAAGCCTCTCACTAGTCAACCAGAGAATTTGACTTGAGCTGTGACCCGCGGTTTCACTCACCTCCAAAATTGTGAAGAAACTATCTAGCCTGCGTACCTGCACTACCTAAAGAAACTGCACAGACATAAGGGATAGGCACGTTCTTCCTGCCACTGCACTATCCCGGGAAATTGCATAGTTCTGCCAGGTAGTCCCACTATTGGACTGCTCTCCACTCTTGCTAAAAACTGTGTTGTTTTAATTGACAATCCCACTATTACCAAACACTTCGCTCAACCCATAAAATGCACAGTCATGTCGTACTTGAATGTCTCCCAGAACTGTGTAGTTCTGACTAGAAACCCCCCACATCCTGATCCTAGCCTCCTCTGTCAAACTAAGTAGTTTTCACTGCTAGTGCTCCCACAAAGTGATCCTGAGCTTCTCTAGAAAACTATGTAGTTTTCACTACCAGTGCTCCCTACTGCCCACACTCCCTTCCTAGAAAAATTGTGAAATTCTACCTCCCAGCTGAGCCATCTCCGGTAGATGTCACTGCTGTCCCGAACTGCTCAACCCAGCCTCCAAGTGACCTCTATGCAGTTTTTCCTGACAGTGTCCTGAAGTCTCGCATCCCAGCCTAACATGTGCTCTACATTGTTTCAGAGCCTTGTCCTCTCTCCCGGTCACCTGCAGCGAGAAACGAAAGAAAATTCATCATGGTAGACTAGGGGATTTCTGGATTTGATGGCATTTCATCACGAGTAATTGTAGAAACAAGTACATGGATGAGACATGGTGCAACAATTAATAGGGTGAACAAGGAGCGAATGGTAGAAGACTTGCTCGCAGTTGGATGAACACATGAAGCAAACCAAGTAGCAAGTGAATGAGACACATGCACATGCATGAACCATCAAGTGAACACCAAGACCATCAAATACCCCACATGCTTCGTCATGCAGAGATGAAGTTATGATACACTGAGAGAACACTCATCAGTTAGCAGCATAACATCTCGACATGAACAACACAACCAGCATGTGCATACCAGCAATGTCATGTCGATTTGTGTCATCATTTGTCTCGGCCACATCAATACTATGGGCGATACTTGTTTTAATTAATGTAATGTAATGTGGAATTCCAAGAGACCCACTGATGAAGTCAAAGAGTCATATAAGTTGAAGAGTCATGAGGGAAGTCGAACAGTCACAAGGGTCAGTTTCACACTTTGCTATATATGCCCCCTCATTTGTACATCAAGGGACTTTTCACCTTGGCTCCTCCCGCATAGCCTTGAGAGTATGTAATATTTTCTTTGAGGAGCGAGTAGTGGTTCCAATGCCCCACTACTAGGGCTAGTTATGTATGGTGTATGAATGTGTCTTGTAACATTCACTTAATTGAAAAGCATGTCATATGCCAACATGCATCACAAATGTATTGCATTTGTTTGCAAGGCTATTATTTGGATGCTTGTAATGCACATCGCTTTAACTTGTACTAAGATAGTTAAACAATTTTGGCTGTTTTAGTGCATATGATGTTGGAAATGTGTTGTATCGGTCGTTATTATTGTCTCGCTCATGTGGAATACCCCGCCAAACAATAGACATATTTATTCTGACAAACTTGTTATAATGAGCATCATACTTGTGTAGACTACTCCGCTAATTGTCATACATGCTATCAGTCCACCTTTGTGTATGTGACTTCTGCATCAATGTGGACTACTCTACTAGAAGCTACGCAAATCCTGTTATGTGGCGTGTCTCTACCTAATATGGGACTACTCTCTTTCGACTTGAGACTCACTCTCACCCTCCCCCTCTATAGTGAAAGAACTTTCACACAAGTGACATTGAGAACTCACTAGGCACACGAACCTTGATGTTTAAAGGCTAGGTATACCACTTTCATGTGGTGACAAGAAACAGCTAAGGCATGTCCTTAAGATAATGTAAATTGGTCCATCATACTAGATGGGACTCGTACACCAAATGGTGTGAGGTCTAGTTGGGACTTCATACCCGGGAGATGTCGTGAATGTTGGCAGATCCAACATCGTCAAAATTTTTGGCACTAAAAGGAGGGCTAGATGACAAGATGAGTCTTGAATATCTATTTTCAAGCTTCACATACTTATCATGACTAACCGAATAATTCCTCTTCTGAAGTGTATGTATTATTGAAACAACTTTGAAATCTCGAAGGATCTAGAAGGACTTGTCACATAAAAAATAAAATGGTGAAGGTGGAGCAACATTGCTTAGATACGCAGTTGCCATCATAGGCTCCTGTGAAAGGCATAAAACCCATGAATATTACATGGCCTACGCTTTGTTCATATTCACGCTTTGAAGGTACCCAATGTTATGGTGTGCCACGTTGCCCGAGAAATATACTCTCTTTCTCTCAGTTGATTGCAGAGATAGATCGTGCTTTCAATAATTTTGACTGTAACATGGAAAATTTTAGGGGCTAATATTCGCAGGACGGCTAATTTTCGATGATTTTTCCCAAAAAAGATTCGCCAACTTCCATTTTTTATAAAAATGATTTTCCTAAATTTTACAATATAAAATTATTTTACCTTAAAATCACCAAAATTATATAGAAAGTATATATACAATCATTATAAATTTGAATAAATTTACAAATACATCAATAAAATTTTTATAGTTTGCATATTAGGGACTAGTGAGATTGGCCAATGTTTTTAAACTTCAAGATATTTTTCCATCCTTAAAATTTTCCCTATAAAGCACTCAATAAAGAAATTCTGAAATTACAAAAATCACCTGATGAATCCATTGCGAAATTTCACACGCACTTTTGTAATATTTCATGATTCAATTTCCTGAAGATGAAATTGATTGGGAAATCTTTGATGGAAGATTTAAGTATCTTCTTCACATATATGAAAATTCGCAATTCATAGAATCATTCAAATATCTCCCAAAATACCTCAGTGTTAGAGCTGCCAAATCTAAGACAGACAAGGTCATTTTCACAAGTTACTGTCCATCCTCTTCTCATAAAAAACCTCTAGCTCCATAGTGTGAGGTGGGAGAGGGTGCGCGCACATCCATTGAAATTTCACATCCTTCCACCCCACCTGATCTTAATGTCTATGCAGATTTGGCTTGCAAGCCTGTTGGTTGTCATGTGGACTTGTTCCCTAAGCCTACATCCATGCTTTCCATTGATCCTCTGGATTTTACTGTGTTGTGTTCTCCCATTCTAGACTCCACATCTTGTGTTCATGAGGATCAAGTTGTCGACGAAGTTGGTGTTGTGTAGCCAACCTGCACCATCATTCATGATGAGTGTGTGTGGGAATTTGAAGAATAAACTGCGGTGAAGGATGAATCCCTTCCATCCATGCCTCATCCACTCTATCTTGACATGATTCTGCCACTTTTGATTTTCCTTGTGAAAACTCATATCTGGATGTTTCTACTTCCGATAATTCATAGGACATAAGGGATGTCAGCCTGTCATTACATTACGAAGAGGACACATATTCCTCTGAAAATTCATCCTATTTGTCATATGTCATTTCTGAAAACACAGAGGGTGAACATCGTTGTTTCTCATTAACCCCTCTACATGATTCATCAGATCATAATGATGCTGATGAACATCCTGAATTTTTGGATCGTGGTTGTCGTGATCTCTGTTCTTCTTCAATGGATCATGATGTTGATTCACTCGTTGTTAATCTTTCTAAGCCACTGGTCTCTGATGATCTATCTATTGGTGAAGTGGAAACCTCGTAGGCTGTTGAGGCACTTCAGAGTGAGCTAATGGTTATGTCAGGTCCTTCCTATCCTGAGGTTAGTTCCACTTCCGATCAGAAAGTTTTTGAAACATCCAAGGCTCCTCATCACTCTCCACTTCACATTGAAGATCAATCTAATACACCGAGTTTACTTCCTCCACTCAAATCACATGATCCATCGCTCATGCCTTGGAGGAAAATTACATAATGAGCATGCTTTCGAGTCATAATCTATCTGTATTTCTCATGTTTTCTCATATTTTATAGTCCAAAGAGTGTGTATTTTTACTGTCTGCATGCATTATGTCAGAACACCATGGTATGTTTGCAGAATCTTTATCTTGTGCATTCACTCTTTTCTTTTCTGTGAATGCTTTAGAACTCGAAGCATGTTGGTCTTCGTTGATCTATCTTTCTTGTTCACTGGTTTACATGCATACATTTCTTGTTTACCATGCCTTCGCCAACATGGGCTAGTCAATGTGCTAGTGGCTGCATTGGAAATATCAATTTACATGAGTAGGCCCACGCACAGTTTAGCATAGGAGTAGGAGTAGTCTTTGTTATCTTGAATTGCTTTGATTTCTGGTTTTCATGTTTTCTTTGCTTACTTGCTTCGTTTGGTTTTCTTTCTTTCTTGCTTTGCTTACTTGTTTTGCTTTCACTTTACTTCTTATTTTTCATTTTTCTTTATTTTCTTGCCTGTACTCGTGGGTTAGCCTCTCATGAAACCGTGTTTAGATCCTGAGACAAGCCAGGAAAATCAAAGAGGGCTTGTATGACTATCAACATCTGGTTATTTGTTGTCCTCTCTCTTTATGAAGAGCTTGTTGTCTTCAGTCGATGATTCCTTAATGGAAAATACGTTCTATTCAAAGTGAGTCTTGGTGAAAACACAACACTTGCACTGTTAACTAGTACCACCTACTCTCTTTTGGGTTAACACTTGTCAGCTCATTCAAGTAAAGTAAGGTGAGGGGAAAAACATTAACAAGTTTGTCAGAGGTATATATAACATACTTCTGTGAAGGAACAACCTATTTTTCTCTCAATAAGTCAGGATCCCCCTTCTGCCTCTGAAATAAGTAATTGCCTATGCACAGCTCTTTGAAAGAATGAAAGAAATGAAAAATTAATAAAGAAAAAGAAGATAAAGGCTTCATACGCATAGAGGTGATACAAATAACTCTGTCAGGGTATTGACTAGGCTCGCTCGTAGTGGAGCAATGCTTGTCTTCCTACCTGACTCCATCAGGGTACTGCCTAAGCCTCCTAGCAGTGGAGACACACCAGAGTTGAAAATTAAACTATGACAGTTATATTACTTGTGCATTAATATACCCCTCATACTGAATTTAAAAAGCTAATTTGACTTGGCTTGGAATGTGTGCTGATCGATCAAGAGAATGGTAGGGAATACATATTTCACACAAGCTAGTGTGAAAGCCATCACGATCAAATAATCGAACAATACTTCCGGAAAGGTTATACTCACTTTTCATGAGACAAGGTCCATATAAAGAGTTGGATTTCCTTGGTCACTTGTTGGTAAGGTGATGATCTCAAGCTTTCCCCCTTGATCTTAAGAGTGGTTTACACTCTCATATTTGTAGCATGTGTCATCTTTGGGCATAGGGATTGTTGTTTGGCATGCAAATGGAATGTTGTTTTGATTCAAGGGAATCATGTGCATATGAGTTTTTATCATCACATAGACATGTTCCACACTCACTTCATGCACTCTTGTCACAAAGGTTGTTGCATCAAGAAAATTATGTCTTATACATTCTAGATGGTCTATGTTGTATCACTAAATCTCCGTGTGCGATCATAGTCAAGTCTTATATATGTTTACATATGTTTCATTGATCTCACACTTAACAAATTTCCCAAGAAGCTTAGCCTCATCCAGCCTCCCAGAACTGTGCACTTTTCTTCTGCAACCATCAAGCTTCCTCCCTTGACTGATGGAACTTCGTAGTGCATAGAGACCCCAACCACCCTTAGAATCCAAAACTATGTAGTGGTTTCCTCTAGTGTCCTTCCCTCGGCCAGATGCCACTATCATCATAAACTGTGTAGTATTGTCCCTCAGCTGCTCATTCTACCTTGCAACCTGAAACTACGCAGATGTGTCCTCCTAGAAAGCATCCCGCAGCAGTGCCTTACATTTAGAAACTGCGCAGTATTGCCTCCCAGCTACCCAGGATGCACTGCACTCAGAAACTACACAAAGGTGTCCTCCTAGGACCCCCATCCTGCAGTAGTGTCTTGTGCCTCAAAACTACGCAGTGTTGTCCAGGTTACCCTATCTTTCTTGCATGCAGAAACTGCACAGTTGGGCCTCCTAGGGCCTCATTCTAGCAACAGTGACTACCCGCTGAAACTGTGCTTATCTATCTCTCAGTGAATACAGTAAAAGGTGACATGCTAAGATCACTCCCAAGGAGTTGACGAGAAGGACCAAGAGATTAAGTGAAGGAAAAATATTAGGACTGCATGCAAACTCCATCGGATGCATGATCATCTCGATGGTAACTACGATAAGTAAGGAAAACCTTTCAAAGTACACCTGCTAGCTAATTTTGTAGGACTACTTATCATTGTCATATCATCCTGTCTTCAGTAAAATGCATGTGTGCAAACCCAAAAGTCATTTCACATGTGTCCTCTACATGTCTTGCTTCCTTTTGGCTTGTTTGAACAACTGTAATCTTTGGCATGTTGATTTCTATGTCATGCTTGCGACCTTGTTCTAGTGATATCGAAGGTTTGTCTTTGTGTGCATCAGTGGTTTTGACTATGTAAACACCCGTCGCACTCAAACATAGCGTTGTAAACAATGCCACACAAATGTCATCACAATCATTCAACGATGTATCTCAAGTGTCACACTTGTTGCTCTCAACCTTTAGAACGTTGCATTGAGGACATGTTGTCTTGTGGATTTGAGGTGTCTTGTCATCAAGTCATGTTGAGTGTGTGTTGACAAGGTCATGTATACATTTTGGCTTGAGGGCAGCTGAACAAGGTTCAACATTAGTTATCCAAACAAATCCCTACACTACTGAACCTTTCGGCATCAACCCGTGGAGTGTAGACTAAAGTCTCACCCGAAGCAGTATGGCAGGACGCTAGAACCAAGTTTCTGCACCTAGAGATGGTTTTGATGTCAGTTTATTCTAGCTATAACTTCCTTCATGTAGGTTTCTTAGCCCTCTATTCCACCCTTCAGTACATTTGCAAAAGGGTACAATTGGCTTTCATGTAGCCCTAACCTGTGGCTCAGGGACTTTCACACTGCTAGGGCAACGAACTGCGATATCTCCCAAACTAGGCTAAGTGTCTTAATTATCTTATTAACCGATCTTAGTTAGCTTCACGTAAACATATTTTCTTACTTGCGCTTGCTTAACCAACACATTTACATACATTCTTGCATCACATAAGCATTATAAGTGAAATTCATACCTAACATAACAAGATGCAGAACAGGGAATAAAGATGTAGAAATTGTAGAATACTTCTCTTTATTGATAATTCCTGATGACTATAGACTCGACCCACCATGCGCGCTTAGCTGCAGGGGTCCTCACACTCAGTTGCAGAATTCGAACCTAGGCCTCTATGCACTCAGCTGCAGAGCCTCTACCTACACTACAACCAAAACTTACACTTCTACTTCAGAGCTATCTCTACTACATCATATATTCATGTGTCTATATTCTATTCTTCCTCTCAAACTACTTAGAGCGTAGCTCTACTTATACAATCGCATGGTCTGCGGACCATGGAATTTTATAGCCGACATTAAATTTCCAAAATAAGGGTATACGACCCTATGACTCTTTAACACCTACATGCTCTGCAACCACAAAATGCAGAGTCTTTACACTTGGAGTACAAAATTTGACCAAAATATGGGCTTTTAGCCCCAAAACTACCATTGGGGGATCCCGCGCCCAATAGGCCCCCAGCACAAACATTGTGACTCACCCTTGAGTCACTCTGTAGGCACGGTGTTCTTAGCGCGAAGACCTCCCAGCTTTGTTTGGATGACCGCAACCTCGTCAGCGCACTGAGCGACCATCTACTGGACTTCTTGCACTCTCTGCCTGGTGACTGCCACTAAATTGCCACCCTCAATCTTCTGTTGAGTTTCCTACATTGTCGCGAGGTTCCCTTCAATGGAAGCTATGATCATATATGCCTCGTCTATATATGGCTATAGGCGCATTTTTAGGATCACTTCTTTGTGCCGAGCATCATCCACCTGTTCCTTAAGCGCCTTTGCCTCGTGCATCTGTGTGAGCCTCTGTGTAAGGGTGATCCTCTGCACATTCCCTTTGACCTCGTCATATCTTTGTTGTAGCTCACGCAGCTCTATCTCCAGGCATTCTACATTCGGGTCCTCCTACAGGGTGGTCAGGACCTCGAATGACTGTTCAAAAAGTCACATGCAATCTACTACTGCACTGTTGACCACCACTATTTCTGTTGTAACAATGGTGGCACATTATTCCCTAACTTACGGCGGAGTTGAAGGCTAAACCCTCAACTATAATTCTGCGATCTGTAGGTTCAGCTCGAGCTAAATCTTGGCCATCTCTTTCCAAGCGCCGCACACCCCTGTGGCCAACTTGCGGACGCCCGCCTCAACCGGTTCGTCTGCTCGAATGTCTAACTTCGGGACCATTCGACAGGCTTCCTCCACTACCTACATGATTTTCTTATTCTGTTCCACTGCCTCATTGCGTTGCAGGCCCAACTACTAGATATTGACGTGCTGCTCGCTCATTACCTACAGAGTGTGACTCTCCGAGGCCCTAAGTTCTGCGGTGACTCCATCTTGTAAGAGGTGGAACGTCTCTCGAGGGAGTGCAACCATATTCAATCCCACCCCTTTCAGGCTACTGACCGTGGGACTGTTAGCCTCATTTTCTGTAGTAAGTGCCCCATCTGGTTGTAGTATTGTGTTGGTCACCCTTGTGCACAACATCTCTGCAGCAGTTGAAGTGCTGATCGTGAGGCTGGTGGAAACTGTGCCAAACTGTGGAGTGCGAGCCTGCAACTCCTACAACTCTATTCAGAGAGCTGCTAATACCAATTGCTGCTACTCTTTGAACTATTGGGGGGACTCTGTGGTGACATACCTCATCGTTTCTCTAATATCGTTCAAATCCCTCTTAGTGAGGGTGATTGGGTCCAAGGATGTCTTTGAAGCCTTGGTTTTCTTCCATGACACTGCCTTCTCTTGTGGTCGATGACGCTTGAGTTGGGTGGACATCTTTTGTGGGTCTACGCCACCTTGTTCTATCCACTCCTCTGTTTCTGCCTTAGCCCTGGGCAAAGGTGACTTATGTCATTCACACTCTTCTCCTCCTATCTCCTGTTGTTTTTCCAATTTCACGGTGTCACGGACTTCCTGGGTATTAGCCTCTGCTTCCTCTTTTCTGCGCTTCTCAACCGGCTGCGCCATTCTAAGCTTTATTTCTTCCTTCTTACACTGCACTGTAGACTTGTCTGTTTCCATCGCGGAGCCTGTTGTAGCACGCCACTCCGGTGGCCATGACTCGAGGACTCCAAAGATAACATCATCTGTTGCTAGATAAGGTAAGTTATGCCATGTCTTCATGGGGTCCTTCTACGCCCTGATAAAGACATGGTGGAAATCTGCTTTGAACTATGCAAAGATCTGCAAAGTAGCTTATACTGTGGGCAACAACTACGAATTGTGATTGATCCCCATCCAGATACTCATCTCCATCAAGATCCAAAATATCTTGCTTTCTTTTACACATTACACATCATTGGTCGCCCATAGTGAAGCATACTTTGCTACCTCTGGAAGGTCCAGTGTGACCAAAAGGAATTGGTTGTCTTCTGGTAGTTCCCATGACATCAGTATAATCAACAGCAAGAGCCACACATAGTGGAACCTCTTGCCTTGCTCCTGTGCCTCGTGATAGTTTGCAAGGAACTCACCACATAGATAATTCGCCTTGTTGAACTGGACTCCTTCATCGCATTGGGCTGCTAGTGTAATCAAAAGTATGGGCACCTCATCCACATGGCACTTTCACATCACCTTCTCTGCTAATATTTGCATTGCTACCTTGACTACAGGGTTATTAATGTTGGAGATGACATATCCCCGCTTCTTCTTCTCTAGCTTGAATTTCTTCTTCATAGCTTCCGCGAGGGCCAACTCACCACCTTTTCCTTCTGATATATTGGTTGGATCCTCCCCTAAGTGTTATAGAAATTTTTGTGCCTTACAGCATTGAGCATGAAATGTCCATAATCTAAGGGATCCAAAGTCCCTAGAGGAACAAGGCTAACAAACCACAGCAATTCACAGAAGTTCTCCACCTGAAACTGCTCAAAAACAAGTCAATTCAGGATCATGTCAATGGCTCCACTGGCTGTCTGCGCTGAATGTCAATGGCTCCACTGGCTACCTGCGCTAAATGTCAAAGCCAACACTGGCTACCTGCGCTGAGCGAGATTGGACATATGGCAAGTTCATTCCTCAAGGTGTCAAAACCCAGGAAGCTTCCAAAATGAAACTTGCCTCAGGGAATTCGACTGGTGATGAGTAAGAGGTTCCAAATCTCCAAGTGGAAGCAAGAACCTCCAAGTGGAATCAAGAACTGACAGAGGGAGAGGACACTAGTCAGATCTCAAGCTGACTCATCCTCTCTCCAAACATCTATATATGGATCTCTCCTCCATGAGATCTAGAGGCTGGAATTTTGTTATTGCAAAGAATTACTGTTGGTTTGAGATTGGAATCATTGGGTGCTTAATTCTTTGAACGGGGTGAAGATAGGAATTCCATTTGCTGGGAAGGAGATGCTGGATTGGAGCCCTCTGGGTTGTATCTCTTCCTGAACCTTGCTTTTCATCAATAAAGCTATCTTGGTTTCTCCTATATATTGATGTGTCTTTGATGTATGATTGCATTAGTGTATTTGGTTTATTTCTAATCCTAAACTAGTTATGAATGTGAATATCTGTCTTTGTGTAGTGTTCTTCTCATGTCGCAAGTAGTTGTTCTCTTGTGATCTTGCAGGAATCTGTTGAAGCTGGGCTAGCGAGAAGGCAAGTAGCTGTTCTCTTGTGATCTCGTATGAACCCATTGAAGCTGGGCGAGCAAGAAGGCAAGTAGCTGTGAACACCCAAAGAGAAGAGAGACCGGATCGAGGGACAAACGGAAGACACCGGTAAGTCTATTGATCTCTCTTCTTTCACATTTCATAAAGGAAGAAACCAGAATAGCTGTCTCTGTTTGTTGCTAAGGCACTGTCACACCTTAGGTGGATAGGATCGTCCTGCATAGGCATTTTTCCCCACAACAAATTGGCGACTCCGCTGGGGAGATCTGTTTAGTCATTTTATTTGTGTTTCTATCATTGTTTGTTTCATAGACTTGACAGCAACAATCGAACTGCATCTGCTATTCCCGGATGCAAAGTAGACAGTTGCTGCCTTGATCCAATCACTGGACTTGTCTATGATCTGAACGATGGACTCACAAATGATTTGATGATCCTTTGTGATAGATCTTAGTACTCCCTCAAAGCATCCCTTTGATTGTACCTTGCTTGTTGCTTTTATTTGGCCTGAAACAGTGAATTAAATAGCAATCTGTGACCCAGAGCCTGTGGGAAACGAGAGTTTCTCCTTCAGCGCAGACCCAGTGAAGGGATTCTGCATTTCAACACAAGTTCCCGTGAAGGCTACCTGCGTTGAATGTCATAACCCCTGTGTTGAGGTTGCGTTGAACCAGTTTGGCCTTGTGCAGCTGGGGTTCTTTGCTCTGTTTTGCCTTGTTTTGATCTTTGATTTTTGCAGCTTGTAACCAGCATAGGTACCAGTCTGATAACTCCTTTTCTCTGCTTAGATTCCGCCTCCTTTTGTACAAAAAGACTGTGAGTGTTTTTATGTGTTTGTGGCGTCATTTGCAGTTTTCCTTTGCATGAGTGAAATAGTCATCCTGTAGCCCTTGATTCAGATCTGTTGCTTGTGATATTAGGAGAGAGTTCATTGGCTGTTTGCAGTTGATTATACATTTAATTTTGCATTTGGTTTGAGTTTGTCTCTTTTAAGTGTCGAAACAAGTATTCATTTCGAAAATCGTTAAGTGTTGTAATCTCTTCTACCCTCTCTAATTTCGAAAAAGTAAACTTGTTTGTATTTGTCATTTAAAAGCAAATTCAAAGTTGTACAAAAAGCTTTCTTTGTAGGCATCAATACTAAGAAAGCGGAAAACAAACACCTGCATTGTGCATTTGCATTTTGATAGTTTGCATGTCTGATTTAGGAAAAGTGCATTAGAGTGTGTTGATTGCTCTTTGAGAAAAGATGGTGTCTTTCTTTTCCCTTAGTAGCTAGGATTTTCAAAGTTGAAAAGATATAAAGCTTGCTTATCATCTTTAGACTGCATTTAGGAATTTGTATCATACATCTCGTGGTGAACCTTGAAAGGCAAACTTTAAAAAGATCAACCTAAAATAAATTGAATGAACTTAACAACACTTTGCAACATAACGCACAACATAGAGGTCTAGGCTAGAGACGTGTTCCGGCGTCGTAAAGCCTGGTGACTGTCGATCTCATGGATGGTGGGTGATTCCTCCTGAGGGACGATAGCGCCAGTATGGATTGTGCTCCCACGTACCATCGCGTATATATTGGGAGACCACTATAGGCATAAAACCTTTATCCTTAGGAAGCCGTGTTGGCCACCCTACTGATCGCAATGCACTGAACACAACATTCAGGAAGATCGACCGCCCGTACCCTAAAAAGTATTCTGCGGTTTTGCGAAAAGTTTGGCACACCCTCTACCTAGAACTCCAGAGTAGTTCCTTTTGGCCTTTTTCAGACTCTATAACGGAAAAAGTCCATCCGAGCATTTGTCACTTCGGGCTCGTTAAAACATCGAAGGAGACTAGAGTCATCTTTAGCTTTTTCTCGACTCTTTAAAACTGAAAAAGCAAGCTGTGTCTAAGCATCGTTAAAAATTTATTTTAAACGGAACAATCACCCCTATTCCTGCGTTGATCTTTAGGTTGAAAAAATGGAACACACCAACCAAGGAATTCCCCTTGGTGGAAATCCTAGTCCCCTCTCCTCTTGGGGAGATGTTGGTGCGCCCCATATGGCCACATTGTCGCTTCCAGGACTGACAATTGGCCTACCGGTCTAGCTCTTTTCAACCAATGTCGTTCAGAACACCACCATTCCTGAACAGTCGAGTCAACAGTTAGACCAGGCCAGAGTTACCCACCAGCCTTTACTTCATCTTCCTCTCCTCCTTCCTCTTCGCTTGACGGAACTGGTAAAACAAAAAACCAAGTTCCTAAGGAGAAGAAGGAAAAGAAGAAGAAAGAGAAGAAGAAGAAGGAGCCAAAAGTGACTGGGGGAAAACGAGTGTCGTCTGACAAAAATCCACACACAGCACTGACAAGGCCTAAATCGCCATGTGTCATATGCAAGGGAGACCACTTCCACAGAGATTGTCCCTGCATCCCTCGGATACTAAGGGACTGGTCTCCCCGTTTGCACAATTCGGTAGCATCAACCTCTGATAGCCATGTTGACTGCTCACCGTCAACTAGTGAAAGTGAAGTCACAGGACAGAGAGGGAAAGTTAGATTTCCCTGCAAACTGTGTGAAGGCGACCATGCCATCCACCGTTGTCCCTTCTTAGAGGAGGCTAAAAGAGTTTTGGAAGATCGCCCGGTTTTACTAGTGCAACTTCCTCTTGGATATCAAAAACTCCTGCCAAGTCCTTCACTAGTTGAGAACCCGGCTGGCCCGCCCAGGTGGTCAGCCGAAGCACCTATCATTGACGATGAACCGTCTGCATCCATGCCTGACGGAAGTCAAAAGGTTGAGGCGGCAGTTGACCCGGTTTTGCCTTCAGAGGCTCTATCTTCGAATGATACCATCACAGAGGAGAATAAAGACGACACCGTCCAAATTCTCTTCATCAACACAGACTCCGACGAACAAGGGGGAAATTTGCCCATTCCTTTATCGCAGGAAGGAACTTCGTCAGAGTCATATCCGGCCGTCTATTCGGTCCCACCACCAAGCAACCTAGTTGTCTCGTTCGACTGGAACCAACTAGGCAGACCCCGGTTGCCAGCAAGCATACCATTCAGAATTATCGTTCAAATATACAGAATGGTAATGGCTGGCACTATCATTGATGAGGGGGCATCTGTGAGTATCCTTTCCTCTATTGTTTGGAAAGCGCTTGGTTCGCCAGCGCTTTTGCCTGAAATGAGAAATCTATCAGGCTTTGATAAAGGAACCAGTCGACCTTTAGGGATCCTCCCCAATGTGCCCATAACATTGAAAGGGAAGACCGTTCAAATGAACGTGATGGTCGTTCAAGGACCCTTGGATTATAACCTACTCCTTGGACGAGACTATATATATTGCATAGGAGCTATAGTCTCCTCACTCTTTAGAGTAATGTGTTTTCCGCACGAAGGAAGTGTGGTCAAGCTCGTGGACCAACTTTCATTCCCCAGATCACACATCGCAAATAGTCATATACCATCCCTAAATGGTCTATTCTTGCAAGAAGTGTCTCAACCCACGGTCCGTCCTCCTGATGAGCGCGAGTAATCCGGGAGGATATGACTGGAACCCAGGGGGCATGCGTCCTGGTCTGCTTCGGCAGAGAACTTTGGGTATAGGATAGGTTTCCGTGGGAGAATATGACTAGTCCATACCCCGTCCATCTAGGAAGAGGGTTGTTCTAGAATAAGATTCTTTTGTCAAAGTTATGTGTTTGACGCTTGTTGTCACTCACCTTTGTCTATTTCGGTAGACATCGCCGAGGAAGTGTTTTATTCATGGCCGCGAATGGAGCGATCTTTGGTAACCTGAAAGAGGTAGGCCTTTCCTGCTTAAGCAAATGTTTTGGCGGAAAAGTAGAGGTAACCTTGAAATCGTACTCTATGCCTGGGGGCATGCAAACCTTTTGGAGTGCAAGCAAAGAGCGGTTATTTATCTATTTTTTGGGTTAGCCGTTTCCTAACTTGCATAAAGAAAGGACGCGGGGCATAGCTTTGTAAGATGAAGCTCCATAAAAAATAGAATCTTAATGAGACATTCTTATCATATGACTGGGTAATCGAGCAGTTTTAGCACACAGTTCATGCTCGTTAAAAAATAAATGCAAGATTCGAGCAGTTTTAGCACACAGTTCATGCTCGTTAAAAAATAAACGCAAGAATCGAGCAGTTTTAGCACACAGTTCATGCTCGTTAAAAAATAAACGCAAGATCCGAGCAGTTTTAGCACATAGTTCATGCTCGTTAAAAAATAAACATAAGACCGAGCAAATGTTTCCACCCGCGTTTAAGCTCGTTAAAAAATGAACTACCCGGTAAATAACCACAGTGAATGTAATATCATCAGCCATCAAAGCCTTGGTCGTGTTTGCACCATCACCTCCACTTTTCATTTGGCCGATCGTTCACCTCCATATGATTGTTTACCCATTTTGAGGAACAGCTGCGAAGAGTGATTTCACCTAGCCATCCTTGTGACACTGCCGTGATTGGAAAATTCCAACCTGTACCTGGAATCAGCTGCTAACCCTGTTTATCACTCGTTCCTCAAAAGACGAGTCTTCTTTAAGCTCTTTTCAACTGACTCGTAAAATATGAAAAGATTGCCGAGTCCTTGGCCTTCCAGCTCGTTAAAGGGACAGGAAGAGCTATCCCTCCTCTAGATTTTAATCTTTTTGGACCTGAGGGATTATTGCACAAAAAGATCGAGCGCTTGTTTTATTCGGCTCGTTAAAACTATCGAAAACTCATCCCTTCTGTATTGTTTTTTACTTTTTCGAACCTAAGGGATTAGATGACGAAAAAGGACTTTTGGAGTTAACTTTATGTACCTTTTCAGACTCTCTAAAAATGAAAAGGACCGAGTTATCCTTGTTGTTAGACTCGTTAAAATCATTAAATAGCGACAAACTTGTCTTTAGACGAGAACGAGTTTCACTATCGCTAGGCTCGTTAAAACATAGCGATGGGCTTTCCCGAAGGGCAGGTTATAGAACAAGCATATGTTATCCTCCTCAAGCTTGACAAAAATAAAGAGGTACTGGTCAGCAATGACTGGGGAAAAATTGGGAGAAACTCAAGAAAACTTTGATGGTAGCAAGTCGCTCTTGAACATGACACTTTTCCTCCGTACCACAATCGGGTTGGGTTGTTTCATTCACCGGTCACATCCATGGTCTCGCCATACCATCCATATTTGGGTAATGCTACCGATCCATCGCATCAGTGTCGCCACATGTTCAAGAGAAGTCGTTCAGAAAAGTCAACCGTGTCCCATCCACTGCCATACATTATCCTTCATCCTTTCATGACCGCCACCCTGAATCATATGTCACAGATCGCTTCCACCTCCATTAAAATCATTAGCTCCGTTCCGTGTCACTGATGTGGGATTCATTAAGGCCCTCCTTTGACAGATCGCTTCTTGTCGACATCAGCTCATTATCCAAGAAGTTGATCTAGGAACAACCCCTTCAGTACTTTGAAGCTTGCATGCCTCAATAGCAAGTTTCTCACTTCCGGCGACAGGTATACATCAATGACCTTCGACCGAAAGATTTTGCGTGGTGTTCGACGCCAAGTCCTTTATTCACACCACGTGAATTGCACTGCAGTACCTTGAGGGTCATTATCATTATCGGTGATTCCTCTCGCGCTTGCTAACGGTTTACCTCATTGACCGGTAATCAAGCGATGTCTTTCCATGTTCGACTTCAGAACATTTCTCACATGGATCGACTTGTACTTAGAGTGAAGATCGAACGAGTTTGAAGACCCCGGATCTAGTTTCATCCATCCGGGCTGCGATATATATTCAGGAAATATAAAGACATTGACATGTACATCATTGCAGCAGATAATCATCCTACTCAAAGGATGTTAATTTCATCAAAATTATCAGTCTACTATCAGACGATTGTCTGTTCTATGTACATAAAAATAAATTTATAAAGCTGAGCATGGGAATGCCCGCCTCAGCTAGATCATGAAAGCAGTGTGAAAAATAATGTATTGTATTGTATCTTATTACAGGTCTCCTCTCAGCATTGGATGAACTTCGGATCCCCCTGATAAAGCATTTCACCCGATAAACAGCCTCATACTTTAGGGGGCAACTGTTATAGACATTTTTGTGCCTTACAGCATTGAGCATGAAATGTCCATAATCTAAGGGATCCAAAGTCCCTAAACATGTTGTTCCTACCCCTAGAGGAACAAGGCTAACAAACCACAGCAATTCACAGAAGTTCTCCACCTGAAACTGCTCAAAAACAAGTCAATTCAGGATCATGTCAATGGCTCCACTGGCTGTCTACACTGAATGTCAATGGCTCCACTGGCTACCTGCGCTGAATGTCAAAGCCAACACTGGCTACCTGCGCTGAGCGAGATTGGACATGTGGCAAGTTCATTCCTCAAGGTGTCAAAACCCAGGAAGCTTCCAAAATGACACTTGCCTCAGGGAATTCGACTGGTGATGAGTAAGAGGTTCCAAATCTCCAAGTGGAAGCAAGAACCTCCAAGTGGAATCAAGAACTGACAGAGGGAGAGGACACTAGTCAGATCTCAAGCTGACTCATCCTCTCTCCAAACATCTATATATGGATCTCTCCTCCATGAGATCTAGAGGCTGGAATTTTGTTATTGCAAAGAATTGTTGTTGGTTTGAGATTGGAATCATTGGGTGCTTAATGCTTTGAAGGGGGTGAAGATAGGAATTCCATTTGCTGGGAAGGAGATGCTGGATTGGAGCCCTCTGGGTTGTATCTCTTCCTGAACCTTGTTATTCATCAATAAAGCTATCTTGGTTTCTCCTATATACTGATGTGTCTTTGATGTATGATTGCATTAGTGTATTTGGTTTATTTCTAATCCTAAACTAGTTATGAATGTGAATATCTGTCTTTGTGTAGTGTTCTTCTCTTGTCGCAAGTAGCTGTTCTCTTGTGATCTTGCAGGAATCTGTTGAAGCTGGGCTAGCGAGAAGGCAAGTAGCTGTTCTCTTGTGATCTCGTATGAACCCGTTGAAGCTGGGCGAGCAAGAAGGCAAGTAGCTGTGAACACCCAAAGAGAAGAGAGACCGGATCGAGGGACAAACGGAAGACACCGGTAAGTCTATTGATCTCTCTTCTTTCACATTTCATAAAGGAAGAAACCAGAATAGATGTCTCTGTTTGTTGCTAAGGCACTGTCACACCTTAGGTGGATAGGATCGTCCTGCATAGGCATTTTTCCCCACAACACTAAGTAAGGCAACTGTGTGATCTAATGGATCAAGTGGTCTGTGATGGGAATGGGCTCCTCCAACCACAAACACCCATCATGCACCAAGCAGAGAAGCTGCCTGATGATGAATATGGTCACTAGGGTGCTGTGGTAATGCGGTACCCAGAGAAGGTTGAGCATCATGGCTTTCTCTACACCCTTGAGTCATGTCTGTGGCTCTAATTCAATTGTTGTAGCAGTTGTGTCAATCAATTGGCACATTAGTTGCTCGGTCACTAAATTCGGGAATTTATCATGATCTGCAAGGTCCCAATCTTTGAACTTTAGTATAGGAACCTGCCTTAAGCGTGACCACTAAAAACCAATGTCATCTAGGAGCAACAGAGTTTGTAGGGAGATCCTACTCTCGTCTATGTCCTTTGGCACCTTGGCTTTGCCCTTGCACGGAGGAACATATTTTGGTAACCTGATAATAGGGTCCGCACCCTGGGTTTCAGCTTCCATTTCCAAATCCTCCTCATTCGCCAATATTTCTTCAGGTTCTTCCTCATCTGCCTCCAGATTAATGGCCTTCCCCTTTTCCTGCAAAGTGAGCTTGGTCCTCTGTGGGTTTCTTAGAGAGATGTCCACTGGTAGCATATTCTGCTTATCCTTCTTTGGTCTTGGTGTCCTAGGTGATTTAGGGACTTCGACTACCACTTTGGCACTCTCTGGGGTAGCTTCTACTACCGCTTCCTCAACTATCACTGCTTTTGTGTCCATGGCTTCCATGAGTGTCAAAATTATTCTATTCAAGAGGTCCTGAGTCTCGTTCGACAATCTCTCAAATGCTGAACTTGCTCTCAAAGCCTCAAAATTTGCACGGTCCATACACACCTGATAGTGCGATAACTAAATTTTCAAAATGCCAAGTGCTTTTTGTTGGACAACCACCTGTAATTTATAGGGCTTTTTGAATTCAAATCTAATTGTTCCCCCCACATCCAAGCCATTAATACTTGATTGGTGTGAGATTTTCAAGAATTTAATCCATAAATTCCTACCGCCCGCTCCATTTGGCCACAATATGACCATCAAATCGTGAACAATGACTTTAACTGTCACTTTCTGGCGTACCTCCATGCTATTTCCAATAGTAGTGCAGCTTCCTTTGTGCTGTTGCGGACCCTGTGACAATTCCCTACTTCGCACAGTCCTTAAATCACATAGCTCCCCAACCCGGGCAATGTAGTTTATAGTCCTGCACCTCCTTTTAGCTACCTGGAGTGCTAAGATTGTGTTACTTTCATTTAGTCACATTTCAGAACCAATGGTGTATGGCTTCAAGCGACTGCCATTCACCTTTCCTGGGAAGGGTTCTCAATTTAAGTTGATGAGCTATATCGCTCCTCTGTCGGTAATGTTCTTAATAACATAAGGCCCTGACCAATGCATCCTAATTTTTCTGCAGAATTTATCAAACTTACTATCATAAAACAAAACCAGATCGCTTACCTTAAATGTGTGCAACTTGATGTGTCGATCATGCCATGCCTTTTCACGCCACTTTTGGACCTGTTGGTGAAACCCAGCCAAAACTCTTTCTTCTTCGAGCTCATCCAACTGTGCGAGCCTCTCTTCCAGGGCTCCATGATCCATCATACCTATGAGCGCTATTATGCACAAACTAGGCATGATGTATTCCATAGGCATTATGGCTTCCACACCATAGATAATCCTAAAAGGGGTTTGTCTCATCATCTTTTTGTATGTTTTTTGATAAGCCCACAATATTTCAGGTATGCGTAAGTCCCAATCACTTAGCTTAGCATTGCAAACCTTGGTTACCATCAAGCACTTTGTTGAACACCTCCACTGTCCCATTAGCCTGTGGGTGATAAGGTGTGCTCTTCTGGTGATATACATGAAATTCCTTCGTTAGTGCGCTGATCATCTCATTCAGGAAGTGCATACCATGATCACTCATCAAGATCCTTGGACATCCAAATCGTGTCAATACATGCTCAAATAGGAACTTCGTAGTCGTTGCACCTGTGCAATCCTTCACTGGATGCACTTCTGCCGAACGAGTCAAATACTCTGTCGCAGCGATAATGTACCTCACCCCTATCTTCCCTTGTGGCTAAATCGGTCCTACAAAACCTATTGCCCACTTCTTGAAAGGTTGGAATGTCATTTGTGGATTCAAAGACATTTCATCCCTCTACGATGGGCTGCCTCTTCTTTGACATACATCACACACCTTACAATATGCTTTTGAATCTTGATGAAGGGTTGACCACCACAACCCTACGCATAGAATCTTCTGTATGGTTTCTCTCCTTGCATAATGTCCTCCCGGACCTCCATGAGCATCTGTGAGGATGCTGCTTCGTTCAAACTAAGGTACATACAGTCACAATATCTCATCAGTCCCCATCTTGTATAGATGCCCAGCAATGACAAAGAAATTTGCTGTGTGCACCACTAATTCATTCTTTTGCATGACAGAGTATCCTTCCGGTGCAGTTCCTGTTGTTAGGAAGTGTATTATATCCTCAAAATGACCATCCATGACATGTACTTCAAATAGTTGCACGTTAGGAAATCCTTCTTCCAAGTTAGCAGGTTCCTCCCCTATTTTGACGTGCGATAGATGATCTGGTCCTGCATTCAACCATCCAGGGTTCACAACAACTTCAAAATCGTACTCTTGGAACAATAAGAGCTAATTGTAGTTTTGTCCCACCAACATAGGCTTATTAACCAAGTATTTCAGCGCAGAGTGATCCATATACATTTTAAAATGACGTCCTAGCAAGTAGTGCCAGTACTTCTGGAGCACATACACCATAGCTAGCCCATCATGTTTAGTAGTAGAATAGTTCTTCTCTGCTTTGGATAATCTTTGACTTGCGAACACGATAGGATGGTCCAAGCCATTGCTTCCATCATGTGTTAGTACTGCCCCCAACACTATACATGATGCATCAACATGTACATGAAACTCTTTCTTCCAGTCTAGGAAGATTAGAATCGGCGCGGTAACCATCTTTTATTTCAATATATCCAATATTTTCTTATAGCCATCGTTCCAGTAGGACGTGACATCCTTCTACAACAAGTTTTCCATCGGCGTGGTGATCTAGGCATAACCTTTGATAAACTTTTTGTAATATCCCATATGTCCCAGAGTAGCGCACAACTACTTCACACTTGTCATCACTTCCAAGTTCAGTATCATCGTGATCTTCATGGGGTCTACCATTAGTTCTTGTCTGCAAACCACATGCCCCAATAGGTTCCCAAAAGGAACACAAAACAGACACTTCTTGAGACTGAGCGCAATTTGGCATCTTCAACAGGTATCCAACATCAGGCACAAGCTTGCTACGTGGCACTTAACCAGCCCAAATACAATCCAGTTATCAAAATATACCTCCAGGAACTTATGAATAAATTCCTTAAATATCGCAACAACCACGCGCAAAAATATTTGAGGTGTATTCTTCAATCCAAACAGCATTATGATGTATTGAAAATAACCCCACTCAGTCATGAAGGTTGTCTTGCTCCTATCCTCTGGCGTGATATTGATTTGCTGGTACCTAGAGAACCCATCAGTGAAGGAATATGCTTCCTAGCCACCTACATTGTCCAACACGTCATCTGTGAACGGAGTCGGGAAAGGATCATGCACACAAGCATCATTCAGTTTTCTGAGATCCACGCATATCTTTATCTCATCCTTCTGCTTTTTCTCTTGCACCACCATAGGGCTTACCCAATTAGATTCTTCCACAGGCTCAATGATGCCTGTTGCTAACATCTTGTCTAGCTCTGAGCAGAAATTCTCCTTGTATTTCGGATTAAGGGGGTAAGGTGTCTACTTAACTAGCTTTGCGTCAAATTTTAACATGATCTTCATCACTCCTAAGTCTCTGATTATTCCTTTCAGATCCGTAAACTTGGTAGGGAATAAGTCCTGGTATTCGCGGAGCAATTCACTGACCTTATCCACTATCGTGTCATCCTAGTAGTCTCCAATCTTCATGAATTTGGGTTCTGCCTCCATACCAATGTTCACGTGTTTTGTTTTCATTGGCGCGGTTTTATCAGGGTTCTCAATCTGCGGTCCTTGAACCTCGCGGTGGCCTTCTGTTTCTGGAATATTAGTCTTCCATGGATCCTCATCCTCATCTTAATCAGTTACATTATAACAGTCAGGCACATGACTTATATGAGTAGCCCATTCAGGCTAAATTAGTTCTAAAGGATCCTACGGTATCCTAAAGATGGCTACTTTCACCTCCTATAGCGCTTCATCAATACTGTCAAACTCGTCCTCAAAACTGAATGTCATCATGAATCCTTCGCGATGGATATCCCAGTCACCTGTCCCATGGTAGAGGTCTGTTTCTGTATACCAATTCATTGGGATAACATCTAGTGTATGACAGAACAAGTGCACCCACTGAAGTTGGGGCTGTTCTCCATAAGCCTGTGTCCATTTGGCCAGATGCATGCGTGGATCATTCTGCCCATCATACTTGTTTGTCAGTCACATCTTAAGATTCCCAAATTGAGTTCTCATCATCCTCCTACATTTGTGTCAATCATCAAAGCTTCCCTTGAGCGTACCCCACCATCTTGCGGGCGTAGCGTACAGTGCCCAGTCCAAGGCCTGGAAGCACTACTTTTCTGATATCTCCCTTTCAAATGCATCAAAAATGATATCAACCTCATTTAGACCATCATAAAAGGGAAAATTTATTGCCTTTGATGATACATGATGTAGCAACTGGGTCATCATGTTGCAAATAAATGTAGTTACTTCATGTAACAGATTCTTCTAGTGTTGTATTTCTTCGTCGAAGTCCAAAGTGTTGGAACTCTTGTGATCCCATGTAATCGGTCCATCCGCAGTGGGATTCACCAAGTCTTAGCCTCACATTGTTATCTTATAGATGCAGTCTAGATCATCATCACTCTCATAATCACAGACTGGTTCTGTATAGCGCAATCCTTCACTAGGATCTAGGGGTATTATAATGCACAGTGATTTCTTCTCAAAGATCATCTTTCGCTTCTTGAGGTTGATCACCTCATTCATGTCAGTAGCCCAATCAATGCCATAGAGTGTAGGATAGGGGTTACTTTCATCCACAATCTCCATTACTTCAAAGTCTGCTAGCGCACTCGCTACCTCAATGTCCACAGCCACCCCTATAGCCTCCCCATGGGGATGATTTTCTGCTGATTCGCCATCCTTAGATGAATTGGAGACCATTACAGTGTAGGTCTCCCCATTCGATCCCAAGTCTGATTTTCTAGGACATTCACATCTAACCCAGGTACAAATGACTTGATCCATTTCATACTCTCCTTTTTGTGCGTTCAGTCTCATCTTCTGTCTTGTCCTCGTTTTATGCTTGCCAATTTTTTGTACTACGCATAGCCCACCTGGCGTGGTCCCAACACATCTATTGATGAGTTCTTATAACCCTTTCATAGCCTTACTGTCATGCAGTAACTTCATACACGTTTCCAGAAAAGTTGTGAGCATAGAAGGGTCCATCTCTGGCTCAGGCTTGTCCTTGCTTCCTGAAGTGGAGGCCTCAGCGAAGCTCTTCTTAGCTCCCATGAAGGGTTCATGAGTGCACTCCAAGTCGAATTCAGCCTCTTTTACCGGGGCTTTGCGAACCCATGTACTATTTTCTGGTTGTTTCCCCTTGTCATCCCCTATCGCGATCCCACTCCTGAGAACCATGTTTACGTTCGAATCCTCCTCGCGTGGCTCAAACCTCATCATCTACATGTTTTGATGCAATGGAGGTGGTAGAGCCCCTTTTTCTCTTATCCTAGCTATTAGTGTGGGACAATCTTATGCTTCATGATCAAACAACGTGAAATACTTGCATGACGGACGTGTTGGATTAATGCAATCGTGGGCATAGTGTCCCGGTCCTTTGCAATTGTAGAAAATCAACTGTCCTTGACCTCTACCTGGTTCTCCTCTGCCTCGGCCTCGTCTGTGCCCCTGAAATCCCATCCGCATCATCCCTGCATTCTGGTCAAGGGGCCGCGTTTCAGCCTGAACCCTGTAGGTAGGATTTCTATCCATCATCAATTCATAACTGCTACAAGTACACTCATCATGTCCTATCGACCTAGAAAAGTTGCAGAACAACTGTTGCAGTGCTTGTACATACTTTTGTGGCATGTTTTTCGGCTACATGACAGATAACACACCATAATGTAGGCCCCACGCTAGGTCCTGTTTGAGTTTCTAGCCTTAAAGGCATCGGTCCTCCCCCTGCAAGGTAATTCACAAATACTGGGTAATGGTCTTTATCATGACCCTGACTCTTTCATTTCAAGCACCATACTTCCTCGCATACCTCTGGTTGAAATGTCCTATCCTGCTTCGGTCCTTGCATCTCAAGGCACGAATTCTTCAGCCGCGCATGGATCTATTGAACTCCTAGATTAGGATCTTGCATCAGAGTCTCATGTAGTCTCATGGCAATCTCCAAGGCCTCTGCCTAAGTTGTTATCTTTTGCTACAACATCGCACTCCTTAAGTGTGGTAGTAGCAAAGCCACAAACCACTTGCAATGCTGTCCATCTATCAAATTCTTGTTTGCTTTGCAGATTGTACATTTGAACCTCTGATTGAGTTCCCAAGGCATCTCATCTAGTCGCATCGCGATATCTTTGAATCCCACAATCGAGTGCACCTCAGATTTAGGCCTGTTAAATTCCCTATTTAGTGTTGCCTGGATGTTTGCTACTCCAGCATTCGGGTTATCGTTAGAGTACTTAATATACCAGGTTAGCGCGTGATCTTGCGAAGCACTAACCAGTGTCGCCTTCTTTATGTGATCATCTGTAACACCTTGAGCTTCCCATACAACCCTCACAATGAACCAGAATTGGTTTGGGTCCTCATTTCCCAAGCCTTTGAATAAAGGAAACTTCACTGTATTTTCCATACTGAACCGCGGTGGAGGTGGAGGTGGTACAGGTGAAGTTGGAGGCGATGGCGGTGAAGTTGGAGGTGGTGTGGGCAGAGGT
Organism: Pinus tabuliformis; assembly: GCA_031772625.1. Classification (NCBI taxonomy): domain Eukaryota; kingdom Viridiplantae; phylum Streptophyta; class Pinopsida; order Pinales; family Pinaceae; genus Pinus; species Pinus tabuliformis. The sequence goes on from CM062804.1 coordinate 1,161,579,590, forward strand.
GGTATTCATGGGAATCCTTGTCTTATTAACTGAATAGCGCTTTGTGGAGAAACCTTCACTATTGCTTGTTCATCCCTTCACGGAGGTGAAATCAAGGGTCTATACTCTGGACCCTTATTTCCTTCGCTTCTGTTAAATTTTCCACTACGCATAGTCCCAAACATCAAGGTAGCTGCATAACCTGTTTTCCACACAACAACATTTTTAATCCAAGTATTCAAAGATTTTACATACTTACCTCGCGGTCCCTTGAAAAAGCGTCGCTCCACCTCACTATAGCTGACTGAGGTTTTGACCATGAATTCAGTAAAAAAATCCTCCTATGATGTGATCTAGCCAATGATCGATAGCATGGGTGATCTTATCCTCTGGTGCTTCTAACCTTCGCACTAGCTCTGTGGTCCACACAATAGGATCGTCAAGTTTCCATCTTCCGTGGCTATCTGCTAGCTTCGCGATCCATTCGTATAGCTCAATAGGGAAAGCGAAGAAAAATTACTCTTGGATCTCTGTATATAGGTATCAGTACAACCACTATTCCTTTGTCAGTCGTAGGTTTCCGTTATCTTGTGCCATGAATTCATGCATTTTTCTATCCAACCACTCTCCAATCTCCTTCTTAGTTGGATTCCAGTGATACAACATCACACATCTCTTATGCAGATTCTGGTCCTGGCAAAGGAGCCATTTGTTGGCTTGGAGGGGCATGACCCAGGTTAAGCGTTAGTTAGCCAAACAAATCCCTACACTACTAGCCCTTTCGGCATCAGCCCACAGAGCGCGAACTAAAGTCTCACCCGAAGTGGTATGGGGGGATGCTGGAACCAAGTTTCCACACCTAGAGATGGTTGTGATGTCGGTTTATTCCGGCTATACCTGCCTTCGTGCAGGTTTCTTAGCCCTCTAGTCCACCCTTTAGTACCTTCGCGAAAGGGTACAATTGGCTTTCACGCAACCCTAACCTATGGCTTAGGGACTTTCGTGTTGCTAGGGCAATGAACTAAATTATCTCCCAAACTAGGCTAAGTGTCTTACTTATCTTATTAATTGATCTTAGTTAGGTTCGTGTAAATAGATGTTCTTACTTTCATTCACTTAACCAACACATTTACATACATTTTCACATCATATAATAATTATAATTGAAATTCATACCCAACATAACAAGATGCATAAACAGGAAATAATGACACAAAAATTATAGAATACTTCTCTTTATTGATAATTCCGAACAATTACAGACTCGACCTACCCTATGCACTCAGCTGGGGACTTCCACCTTAGGCCTCTGTGCACTCAGCTGTAGACTTCTACCCTAGGCCTCTGTGCGCTCAGATACAGGGCCTCTACCTATGCTACGACCAAAAATTAGACTTCTACCTCAGAGCTATATCTACTACATCATATATTTGTGTGTCTATATTCTATTCTTTCTCTCAAACTACTTAGAGCATAGCTCTATTTACAACCAACGTTACATTTCCAAAATAAGGGCGGACAACCCTATGACTCTTTAACACCTATGCGCTTTGTGACCACAAAATACGGAGTCTTTACACTTGGATTACAAAATTTGACTAAAATACGGGCTTTTAGCCCCAAAACTACCCTTGGGGGATCCCGCACCCAACAATACACAAGTTCACTCACTCACACACTTAGCCATTTCTCCCAGCATGACAACCATCCATCAACTAGACCTCCATTAAGCTACAATGAGTAGTCTCAACCCACAATGGCCTTGCACTGTTGTCCAAAACTATGTAGAGCTTCGGGCTGTCCTCCATGTAGTCTTCATTGCACAATTCTGGAATCAAGCCAGCTGACTGTCCCCCAGAACATCGTACAAGTTGTCCAAGAAGCCACTCCAATCTGTGCTTCACGTAAGCCCATCTATCAAGCCTCCTGCTAGTCAACCAAAGAACTTGACTTGAGTTGTGGCATAAGGTTGCACTCATCTCCAAAACTATGTAGAAGTTGTCCGGCCTACCTATGTGCACTACCTGAAGAAACTGCACAGACATGAGGGATATGCACCTACCGCTTGTCACTGCACTGTCTTGAGAAATTGTGCAATTTAGTTAGGCAGTCCCCGTGTTGGCCTGCTCTCTGCTCCTATTGAAAACTATGCAAGTTGCATTGACAGTCTTACTACTGCGCAACACTCTGCTTAGCCTAGAAACTATGCAGTCATGCCCTTCTTGACTATCTCCCATGTCTGCGCAGTTTTGACCAGCAAGATCCCGCAGCTTGATCTCGATCTCCTCCTACGAGTGCTCTCGTACCCCAATCTCGGCCTCCTCTAGAAAGCTACGCAGTTTTCATTGCTAGTACTCCTTGCTTCCCACACTTCCTTCCCAGAAAAACTGCACAATTCTTCCTTCCAGCTGAGCCATCTCCTGCATATGTCACTATTGTCCCATACCTCTCAACCTTCCCTCCAAGTGACCTCTATGCATTTTTTCCCGACAATGTCCTGGAGCCTTGCATCTGGGTTTGACATGTGTTCTGCACTATTGCAGAGCCTTATCCTCTCTCCCAGTCACTTGCACCTGAAAACGAAAGACAGTGGATCATGGTAGACTAGGGGATTTCTAAATTTGATGTCATCTCATCATGAATGATTGTAAAAATAGTTACATGGATGAGACATCACACAACGATGAATGCGATGAACAAGGAGCACATCTTAGAAGTCTTTCTCACAGTTGGACAAACACATAAATCATACCAAGTAGCAAATGAAGGAGACACATGCACATGCATGAACCATCAAGCGAACACCAATACCATCAATGACCATGCACACATCGTCTTGTAGAAGTCAAGATATCATATAACGAGAGCACACTCATCACTCAACAGCACAACAACTCGACATGAACAACACTACGAACATGTGCATACCAACAATGTCATGTCAGTTTGTGTCATCAGTCGTCTTGGCCACATCACTACTATGGACCATACTTGTTGTAATCAATGTAGTGTAATGTGGAAGTCCAAGAGACCCACGGATGAAGCTAAAGAGTCATATAAGTCGAAGAATCAAGAGGGAAGTCGAACAGTCACAAGGTTCAATTTCACCCCGCAGCACATATACCCCCTCATTTGTACAGTAGGGGACTTTTTACCTTGGCTCCTCCCACATCACCTTGAGAATCTGTAATATTTTCCTTAAGGCATGAGAAGTCGCTCCAATGCTCCACTACTGGGGCTAGTGATGTATGATGTATGAATGAGTCTTGGAATGTTTGCTTAATCCAAAATCCTGTTAGAGGCCAACACGTTTCACACATGTATTGAATTCGTTTGTAAGATTATTCTTTAGATGTTTGCAATGCATGTTGCTTTATCTTGTACTAAGATAGTTGAACTATTTCAGTTGTTTTAGTTCATATGCTATTGGAAATGTGTTGTATCAATTGTTCTCGCTATCTCACCCACGTGGACTACTCCTCCTAACACTAGACAGACTCATTCTTGCAAACTTGTTATAACAACCATCGCACTCATATGGACTACTCCGCTAGGTGTTGTACATGCTATCTATCTACCTTTGTGTATGTGACTGCCGCATCCGTGTGGACTACTCCACCAGAATTTGCAAATATCCTATTGTGTGGTGTGTCTATACCTGAGTTGGGACTACTCCCTTTCAACTTGAGACTCAATCTCACCCTCCCCCTCTGCATTGAAAGAACTTTGACACAAGTGACACTAAGCACTCACCAGGCACACAAACCTTTCTATTTGAAGACTAAGTATACAACTCCCATGTGCTGACAAGAAAGAGATAAGGCATATCTTTAAGATAATGTCAACCAGGCCATCATACTAGATGGGACTCCTCCACCAAATGGTGTGAGGTCTAGTTGGGACTTCATACCGAGGAGATCCCCTGAATGTTGGCAGATCAAACGCCATTAATAGGTATACACTAGCTTTTTTACTTTAAATCAAATAAAAGAGAAGTGATAACTCAAATTAAAATATTGTGTAGTTGAAGTGATGCACTAAGAGAATTATTATTGATAATTGTTCACTAACAATGAATTGGATTCAACATATTTTGTAAAATACTTAATTGATATAAACAATTAAAACCATAAACAAATTCCCATTGCTATGTTATGCTATAAGAGTATAATAAATACACATAAGTTAAAAGGGAGCTTCTAAATGACCATTTGCTTGGGCAATGAAATCCACTAGTGAGCTAGACCATGTGAAGTTGTCAATGAGTAGATATAGTAAAAGACACAAAGGGTGGTGGAATATAAAGCAAATGTCACTATTTTATCTTAGGTTCCCTCATAATCCCAAGAAATAACCATTTAATGGTAATCCTTTGACTAATTAACGAGATGCCTCCATGCAATTCACAGACAAGGGGTTATCAACTTCATGTGTTAGGAAACACATGGGTTTAAATGAGTTGGGAGATTCAAATAAACATGTTATTCTATCCCAATCATTAACTCTATAAATATCATGGAACCCTTATATGAGAAATGTACACTCACTATAGAGGACATTAACATTATCTATGAAAACTTACATGTCTCAATTTTTTTCAACCTTGGAGTGTTATTGAGATATCTAACTCCAAGGTTCTAACCTAGTATAACATAGTTCATAATTTCTGTGCACACAGAGCAATAATATATTGTTGATCATAAAAATATATTTATAGGAAATTGTAGAAATGATAATTTCTTAGAAGTAGTCATACTGTTTTCCATAAATCCTTTAATTTGGTGAAATATCATATAAATAAACAATTGATAAAATAAGAAATACATCTGGAAGAAATTATAATGCAGACATAGTTTAGTGTGTTACTTGTTCCAAGAGTTTTTTTGTAGGTGAAATAGATTATGGATCACTTAAAATATAACAAATTAACAATAACTAGTGAATATTTGGTAACGAGGCTAAATTATTTAACTATAACGATATAATTTAATTACTTCATACCTCTATAGACTAAGAACTAAGCTCATTCTTAAAGAGTTTATTGTCAAAGGGGAAATGGTATATAGATGAGAATTATTTTCATTTGATGGAAACAAGTGCTAATAGTCTCCATTATAGTCAATATGTACATGTTGGCCAAATTTCCATTTGTCCTATACTTTTTAGTAAAATTTAAATTCATGTACGTTATATTATTTATTTTGTGAGTAGATGAATTAACAATTGGGCTGGTTTTGTACTCACGTGACAGGAGGTTAGTTTTTCCTGCTACCATTATAACCCCTTCATGCTTATGCATTCCCCTTGTGCAAAAACAAGTGAATCAGGTGGATTTGAACCTCAAACCTCCTAGTACATAACACTTCATTTTCATTTCCATTGGCAATTGACCTACCCTCAAGGGGCTCACATACATTATAGCATTAATTGAATTTAGCATACTACATTTCCCATGATGTTCATATAAAATGTTTGAGCATAAGATGTATAAATTACTATGAATAGACCGGAAGATCTATCACAATAGAAGCATAACGTAAAATTACAATGATGAAAATATACAAGTAGATTCATGAGGAGAGATTTTAATACTTTAAAGTAGAAAAAATTTCCATCAAGAAATTTTTCACACTAATCACTATGGATTGGTCAAAACAGTTACTCAATTACTGGGTTGAAATAAGTAACTCTTGTAAAGAATTACATCATATACATAAAATGTTTCCAAATACATGAAGAAATACTAGTATCAATAATTTTAGAGCAATACAAAGATTTATATATAATTCACACTAGTAAAATCTTATACACTATAGAAACATACATTTACACATAAATAAGATTTGTCCCATGAAGGAACATGATCCTATAATCTCTCAACATCCTACCCTCAGTTCATTCAATAACCATTATCTCAATTTCATATTATATCTATGTGATATGTACTTTTAAAAACGTTTAGCAAAATTTCTTAATTCGGCCCACAACAACAAATGCAAATCTTTAATCCAACATTTCTCTTATGTAGTGATCATTTTGAGAGATTCTAATACCGCCTCTAAATTCATGTAGTTTTCATTTTGGTGGTCCCACAGGGGCTTCACTAGTAGAAGCAATATCATACCACGTGCATTCATAGTGGGGGTTATATATTGAGGAAATAATGGCATAATATATTGAACATATAATAGGTATAAATAAATTTTATATTGGCAAGTTAAGAAAATGTAGCTAATAAAGATGAAAAAATATATATGGGTATAAAAATGTTAATGAAAAAATTGATACCTACAATATCTAGTGAAAGTAGGGCTTTTCTAAATCAGATGGGTGTACTCGGTTCGTATTGGTAGGGGTTTAAGTAATGTGTTTTTTAGAGATACTAATGTGTAATCAAATTAAGGGTGTTGTTTAGTATGCCATGAACGCAGATGATATGTTATAGGTTCATTGCATGAAGCCCCCATGGGTGGTATCTTTGTGAGTATATTTGCCGCTAGTCATTCTATTTTACAATACATAATCTTAGACCCTCCATGTGGAACAATGTCCCAAACAAAAGGATATGATACATAAATCTTCATAGTGTTGTAGAGAAAAAATGGATTTATATCCATTTGAATATCATTTTGGTTATCATAAATAAACCATGTGCGTTATTCTTGCTACACGCGTAAATTTTGCAAAATTATTAAGACTAAATTCCTTCACTTGCTATCGTAGCAACTGCTTTGTACTATAATTTTGTTGTCTATAGTTGAATAGAATGATTACTTTTTGTACTCCAAGCTATTTTTTCTAAAATCATGTTGAATGTATAACATGAATTAGTCTTCCTCTCATTCATGCAACTTCCCCATAAATTTTTATAACCATTCAAATTGAAAACCTTAATGGATATTATACTAGTCCATAGATATGTGTATCATGGAGACACTTCCAAATTGATTGGTTTCTATCCATATGCTAAGTATCTAACATAAAACTTAATAGGATGTTGAAATCAAATATAATATCTACTTCAATTCCAATTAGTTAGATCAAAATTCCAATTAAATAAAGATATAGAGTATTATCAACTGGATTGGAATTAACATTTACGTCTAACTTCAACACGATTTGTAGACGAGTTATGGTTGGATTGGAAATTATCATGTTCAACTTCTTAAAATACCTCAAGTCTGCTTGGCTTTTGACAAAAAATGCTATCTTATTTTATCCATACTTTAATTCCCAATAAATAATGTAGCTCACAAAGATCTAATATTTCAAATTAACCAACCATATACAAATTAATTTTCTTAAACAACTTAAGGTGCTTCATTGTATAAATCAAGTCATTAACACATAATACAACCATATGGACATCATATCCTAAACAAAAAATATAGATATTGAATTAAGATGAAATCTTAACAAGTCCATGATCATGGAAGTATTGATCAATCCTAAAATGCCATGATCTTGGTGCATGTTTGAAACTCTATAGGGCCTTCTTTCACTTGTTAACACAATCATATTTACCCATGATTTCAAATCCTTTAGGTTGCTCCATGTAAATTTATTTATCTAAATAACCATTCAAGAAAGTTGATTTATCATCCATCTAATAAATTTCCCACATATGTTGTCTAGTTAATTCATGTACCATCTTCATCTTCCCCATTTTTTCTAATAGAGCAATGGTGTTTTTATAAACAATTTTTTTTTATGCACAACCTTTTGCAACTAAACAATACTTATGTATATAAATTGCTCTAACCAATTTACAATTAGTCTTATACAACACTTAGTACTAATTACATCATTCGCTTTGGATAATCTAACCAAGTCTGATGTATCACTTGGTACCAATGCATTAAATTCTCCCTCCATTGCTTCACTATAATAGTTGTTTCTTGATGTATTTGCATAAATTTATGGTTTGCTCATCTATGTTAGTAATAATATAAGATAATTTTTTTTTTTTAATCCAGTGACTCTCCTATCAATTTTTTTATCCAACAATTTACTTTATGGATGTAATTATACTATTTTCATAAGCTTCGCCTTTAACTTAATTTTCCTTAACTCACTTCTAAATAAAACTATCACCACTTAGCATTTCATATTTGCTTTAATTCAAATGGAAAATGCTTAATTTTGTTTCTCATGAAATACAACATATCTTCTTGTGATGATGTACTTGTCTGAGAGATAAAATTTATAACTTCTACTTTCTATTCAATACCTAATGAAAAATATTTAATGATTTCATAGTCGATAACTTAATTTTTTTCTTTAGGGCCATTTCCATATGCAATGGAACCAAATATTCTCATGTGTGAAACACTACATTTGTACCTTTACCATGCTTCCTTTATATTCAAATCCATACAGGTTTTCTTCTAAGTTGATATTCAAAATGTAAACTATTGTTTTGAACATAAAATTCATTTCTAAGATGCTTTTGTTTTCAACATACTTATAATCATGTGGATAAAGGTCTTATTCTTCATGTGTAGTATTCTATTCTATTAAGAGGTATATGAATTTGTAAAGTTTCTCCTTATACCATTTCTCTTGAAAAGAACATAAATTCATTGAATTTATATTTTCCCTTGTTATATTATTTTAGGATGATATGCTCCAAATGACTTTATTTTTCAATCAATTTGTTGAACTAAATCAAATGTGTCTAACATTTCTCGCCAAAAGTACGCCTAATTTTCTTGAATTATTAATAATAAAAGTTAGGAAGTATGTTGTCTTTAGAAAAAATAAAGTCTCCATACCATCACACATATTTAGATGTATCAATGCAAAATATTCTCTAAACTTTCGAACTTTATTCGAGAAGTTCTACCTCTATTTTTTCTGTAATATGCACCACTTTCCAATTTCACCATAATCTTCCAGACAAAAGAGCATTCACTATAATCATATTCTTCATTAACACCAATTCCTTGAAATTAAAATACCTCATTCTAAAATGAGAAAGCTTGTTATTCAATTCTTCAAAATATTTCAAACTATGTTACTCAGGTGAGAAAAACATGAATTTGAAAATCATATATTCTACCATTCTTTTCTCTAACCATAAATAAATTTATGTAACTTGTATATAATTAAACATTCTTTGCTATAACAAAATAATTAAATTGTAAATTTTCTCCATGGCTGATCATATATATATATAAATTCAATGCTAGTTTCAACAATATATCATCAAGAAAAAATTTTTCACAATTCAAACCTAGGATAAATATTATACCTTTTCATTTAAGCTATAAAGTGAAATCATTTCCAAATGAAGTTTTATTAGAATAATTATCATATATTCTACTAAATAATTTTGTAGCCATTGTTGTATTGGCTTCATGTCAGCCTCCACGCATGGATGAGAAGACTGTCTTTGGAGAAATTGTTGGCATTGAATGGGAGACTCTTGGGAAAAGACGTTATCGGTGATCAAGGAGAGTGTGCTAGTATGTGCAGTCATTAATCGAGAACCATCATAATAGTAAAATAAGTGACTAAGCTTAAAAAATATGATAGTATTATGACTGTTTTGATGTATGATCTAATGGCTATATCTTTGATAGCATTTTTTCCTAACAAATCATCTTTGTTGCTCTGGAAAGTGCTCAAAACCTTTCCAATGGTATATGGAAGCATACATGGAAGAATAGTAAAATAAGTGACTAAGCTTAAAAAATATGATGGTACTATGACTGTTTTGATGTATGATCTAATGGCTATATCTTTGATAGCATTTTTTCCTAACAAATCATCTTTGTTGCTCTAGAAAGTGCTCATATGGATAGGCCTTAGAAAACCTTTCCAATGGTATATGGAAGCATACATGGAAGCATACAAGACTCCTAAGTGATGAGAAATAATGACAAGTTGAAGTTTGGCATGGATCCAGTGGCTAATGATTCCTCTTATGTCACGTGAGCACGTTGCACTGGTTTAAATGAAGCAAAGAGCCAGACTAAGAATACGGGTACCTCGAGTTGCAAACAAGTGATGAGCGACAAAAGGAACCAGATATATGGACCTCTTGACTGGGGCTCAAGCAGGTTGAAATATCAAAGGGATAAATGAATACTCGGACATCCAGACTTATTGGGGAGTTCAGAAATCTGGAAATGTGAGCCATTGAAGAGATATGGTCTTGATAAATCCAGATATCTGGGCTCTTCGAGCCTTTTGGGAGCACTGACAAAGAAATACGCTAGACTAAGAGTTTTGGTCAAGATTCATATTCTTTTAAGGTTTTGGTGTATTCAGGCATCTGGTCCCAGAGAAATTTAATAAAGGAAAAACATGAATTTCACCCGGATCCATATTTCCCCTTTGTATTGATGAATGATGTGGTAGGATGACATGACCCAACGAAAATATGACACATGGTACCAACCATAAAGTGACAAGTAGCAGAGTGATGACATCATCACGCCATCAATACCCTAAGGTTTGCGGAAATCTTTAGCGATAGACATCACAGTTGACGAAATTGGCGGATGGAAGTTCACCATCAGCACAGAAGAAGTTTCGTGTTCCCTATGACAGTGGTTTAAGTTGAGTTCTTCATACAATTGGGAACGATGTCGCGGGGTGAGACAGACCTCCAGTGATGGAAACAAGTATCAACATCAATATATGACGCGAACCTTACAATTCGGGAGCATTAGCTGAAGGAAGTGCTAAGTATGGGCGAGATGGTGTGGTGTCATGATTGACAGGAGTTGGGGGATAGAAATTTCCTACTGTTTTCATATAATAGGAAGTACGTAGTCCAGACCATTTTGGGTTGCGAAGGAACAAGCGATAGGCACGAAGCTGGATAAGACCAATGTCACAACCCTTGGTTGTGTAAATGGTGTGGTGTCATGATTGACAGGAGTTGGGGGATAGAAATTTTCCTACTGTTTTCATATAATAGGAAGTACGTAGTCGAGACCATTTTGGGTTGCAAAGGAACAAGCGATAGGCACGAAGCTGGATAAGACCAATGTCACAACCCTTGGTTGTGTAAAGCCAAGATATAAGGTCACGAGGGCTTAGAACTAGCAGGAGCATGACTCATGGATGAGGAATAATCCAACGCTTCAGGTTCAAGGACAACATATCCACGAGACTCGCTAAGAGTGTGTTTGTAGGAATTTCTCCATGATAAAGCACATTGGGCATCCGATAGATTTGCATACGTGGTTAAAACATAAAATTTTGGTCATTTAATGCTGTCACGTGAAGGAAAAAAACCACTCAAGCTAGAGGGGCTTAAACAGACAAAATTGGTGGCGAATTAAGTAATGAAAAAATAAAGGATATGTTGCACAACTAGAATCTTTGATTGAGGGATGTAATGGAAAACTAAAGGATATGTTGTACAACTAGTGGAATCTTTGATTGAGGGATTCAATCGTCGATGATGAGTGATAGATAACAACCTAGGGAGAGAGAAAAAAATGATGAAAATCGTGGGATGACTTAAAGTATCCAGGAGGAGAAGATGTAAGGGAATTCTTGATTGGTAAAGCTAAAATGAAATAGGGTGAGCCATACTAAAAGTATTGCTTTGGGCCATGGAGGATTTAATGGAGATGTTGTTGCTTTGGGCCATGGAGGATTTAATGGAGATGTTCTCTGAGTTGTGTAGGCAATATGGAAGATAGCTGTTAGGCCCAAAGTATATACAGATGAACCTTTTGGATCCATATGCAATTAAATAAAGCTTCTCCTCCTCGAGCCATGCAAAGTGTACTAAACTTTTCATTGAGCCATGTGTGAATTGTACTTGAACAAAATGCTTCTCAGCTAAGAAATATTGGTGGGAAAGTAGCGGATCATGTGAGAGTAGCTATGAGAGAAGGCTACTAAGTAAGGTTTTGTGTGCCTATTGAAGAAGTGAGGGTTGAGAGCAATGAAACTTGGTTGAGTGAGTGGGACAAATATGTTGGAGGTTGTGTGAGAGGAACAATGGGTTCCTGCCTAGATCTTAAACTACTATAAGAGTTTACAAGGGCCACAAGAGCCTATAGGGTGTTGAGATGATTGAGGTTGTATATGAGGCTAAGTAAGAGTGAAAGCAATGAAGAGCAAGTTCCCAACAAATAGATAGATGTGGATACATTATGACAATCCTATGAAGTAGTTGTCGAGAGGTTGACTAGATTCATGCTCATACATCACAAAGTCAATGCTTTCTTCTAAGTAGTTGTCTAAAGAACAATTTGGGGGTTGGTGCATCTTGTAAGTAGGTGCTTGTAAAATCAAGCAGTCGATGCTTCTTGTAACTTAATAAGATTTTTGCAAAGATGGAGCTGGTGTTTCTTGGTAGTGGGTGCTAGGAAAAAAACAAGGGAATGGTTGCTTCATGTTTGTCAGTGCTAGCAAAACTATTAAGAGAGTCCATGCTTCCTATGAGTTGGTGCTCATGAAAAATTGAATGTAATCAGAGTAGTGTCTTTTGATGTACATCATACCAAACTAGATTTGTGGCTTTCGTCCTTTATGAGTTTCCACGTAAAAATATATTTTTCATATTTATATGTTGTTTGTGGTATTTTTTCATAGTTCATGCGTCGATTTATAGTGCTTCTTACATGATTCATCGATAATTGTTTACATGAATGGTTTCCAAGTAAAAGAAACATTATAAATTACAAATAATTGTAAAATTCAATAAGGATTCCTTAGTATTAACCTGGTTTCCAACAATTGTTATTAGAGCACATTCCTTCCAGAACAGATTAATCACTAGAATGTAGATAAAAAAATGGCTACTTAGGATTAGCTAACATCGGAAGGAGTACCATTTTTGAATGGGTTAGATTATTTTCTATGGAAGTTTATAATGGAGGCCTATTTAATGGATATTGACCTATATGTTTGGTTATCTGTAGAATACAGAATAAAGAATGAGTATAATACAAAAGCCAAGAAAATTGTCCTAAAAGGGCCATTAGAGCTAGATTCATCTAAGGTGAGACATTGTGAGTACACAAAAGAAATGATATCGAAACGACAATGGATGTGAAAGAGAAATTCAAAAGGCATCCCAGAGTAAAGATGCTCAAAAGATTGAAGATATTTCCCCCAATCTGCAAGCTTCTTCTCATCACTCTAGAAATGAAGAAGAAGATCCAAATGAGAAGGAATCTAAAAATAAGGTATTGTTTTGTTATTAATGTGAATAAATAGGTCATTTATGTTATAGATGTTCATATACATTGTATAAAGAAAATGATAAATATGCCTCTAGTAGCTATGAATAAAGACCTACACTTGTAGCAATAACTAAGGAAAATATCTATCAAGAAGAGGAGAGAACTCGTTGCGAGGAAAATGAGGAAAGATCCCATGACTATTCATCGGAAGAAGAAGAAGAGTGAATTCATCATAGTGATGAAGAAGGTGCTGAAGGTGAAATGGATCTTGGTTTTGAATATGTCAGTACCTCTGATAGGGTAGAAAAATATCTAGATGAGGGGCTTATCTCTGCTCTAGAAGAGATCAAGAATATTTCAAAAGAAAATCTCAAGAAAAATGAGTAGTTGCAAGAATATGAGGTCGAGAATTATGAATTGATCAAGATGATTGTTGAGTTAAATACTAGATAGGAAGGGATCAAAAGAATGAGTGAAATATTGAGAAATCAACTCAATGAAAGGGAAGCTTACTGTGAGAAAATAGAAGCAAAAATATTCTCATTGAGACATGACTTAGAAAAATATATTAAAGAGTTCTCTCAATATCAAAAGCTTGAAAAATCATCCAAGACCTTGGATGAGATCCTTAGCAAAGATAGGTCTTCTCTGATCAAGGCTAGGCTTGGATAACATAGCAATTAATTAGCTATCTAGACTGAGACTATTAAAGGTTCCAACAACAATAAAAGTAAGGGGTTTTTTAGAGAGTAGCAACAATAAAATAATAAAGAGTAGGAAATTGACGTGGATGACATCCATAAGGTACAATGGTAACTGAGAAATATAATAAACAAAGATCATATCAGCAGTAAAGGAAAATAAAAGAGATTAACCATGAGAAGAAGTAGTAGTAACAAAGGATTGTGTATGGCAACAATTCAAATAGCTAGAGTGATTGAGTGAAGAACCAACAAAGGTCTTTTCCTTTTCAAGGAAAAAAATTCAAAGGAAAGATACTTTTAGGTACAAGTTGTTCTTCAATGACTATATTTTTTTTGCAATATTTTTGGACACAAAGCCATAGAATGTAGACGATGTATATTAATTCAATACATGATGAGTAGAATACACAAGAGAGTTAACAATCTCTCAAGGACTAGACATCGTAGTAACAATAGAGGATTAGGTGAGAATATTGTTAAGAATCAAATTTTTTTTGCTCCATTCTTATACCATGTTGAATGTTACAATTGTGGCAACTTCGGTCACATGGAAGAAAATTACATATATGGTAAGACAAGGACTCCCACTCGAAATGCGCAACCAAAAGAAGAAACTCAACCATTGAATATGGGAAGAAATAAAATGGAAGAGGAAGATGAGTTTTATTTTTGTTCTCAGTATAAAGGCAACATGTTGAAAGGAGAAGAAAGTCAACAAAGATCTATTTTTTCACTAAAGAAATATTAGGAAAAAAATAAAAGGTATGATCCTCTTATTCCCATGGTAGACCCCTCTAAAATTGTCAACTACAACAAGCATACACTCCAAGTGAGTAAAAGTATCAGCAACCAAATTAATCTTCCGATGTAGATCAAGTTAAAGGAAATGAAGACATTTTGGATAAAAAAGAGGAAATAAAGGAGAAATGCAATCTAGCCCTATGTAGTTAAAACCACATTGATGAGTTCCATAAAGTACACACATGCTTAGGTCATATAGAAAAAGACTGTAGGACTGAGTCTCTTATTTCCTTGAGAGAATCAAATAAAAGGAGAGGGCTTACTAAAAGGATTTTGGACAACAAATTAAAATAATATGCTTCTAACATGTCTTAGCATGCCAAGGTGCAGAAGAAAAAGGTGAATCTACTCAGTGGAGTAGATCATTTCTTTCTCTTCATTTAGAGGAAGATGATGGCTTCAAGTGAAGCTAAAGGCATCATATGAAAGCATTAAGAAGCTATTTACAAAGTTGCACATATGAATGCTCAAGGAGAAAGTGGCCATTATGGTCCAAGGGGGAGAGCTTACACATCAACATCCCAAACCTCACGCAAAAGAGAGAAATAAGGAAAGATAAGTTGTATCACAAGAGTGGAGTGATAAGTGTCCCAAAGCTAAGAATACTCCACAAGATTAGTTTTCTAGAAGAACCAAGAAATCAGATGGTTAATGATCAAAGAGAAATATAGTGCATAGGCTTATGGGAGAGAAACATATTCAATAGAAGCAGGCATCCTCATTTGGCTTCAAAAATATTTTCCTGCTCAAGAAATGAAAGGTCTACATATATTATAAGATGTACTCTTATTTCATTTAAGTAGTAGAATTCATTATGCCTAGTACTCATAAGTACATGTAAATAATTGATTGAACTTTGCACGATCCTTGGTTATCAATTGGTATCTCTATGTCAATTGATATATTTTGGGTCAGTTGGAGTAAACTTTTGTAGCTCGAGCAACTTTGATAAGGGAGCATAATCAATAATCAAGAATTATATTGTTGAGAAATTTTTGGAGTACATTGTAGGAAGAATGGTGAAACATAAAGTTTTCTCAATCATGGGAAGTTGGGCCAATCAATTATTAATGGGAAAACAAGAAAGCAAGCGATAGTTTTCCTAGTACATCATCCAATTGGTGTCATAGTGTGTCTGCAATAGTCAATATTTAGAATGGTGAGTATGCTTAGGAGGAGTGAGCATCGTCACTCAAGTAGTAAGAATAGTGGAAGAGTGAGAAAAAATTGTGTCATTAACAATTGGTACTAGCAACAACAGTTGTACCTCTTTCATTTTGGATTGGTACATAGATGCATTTGCCGATAGGGGTGATTAGCCATTAGATCCTCATAAACAAAGGAGGAATATTATCAACAACCATAGCAAGCCACAAGGACATTACTTGTTTTTAGGTAGTCATTGTTATCCCATGACATTGATGTCAAAAAGGGAAATTCGGTCCTCGGAAAATTGAAAAGAAAATCTTATTTTAGAAGGTATTTTTACTAATGACTATAATGCACTAGTGTTTGGCCAAAATTATTGTGGATGGAAGCATGGTTAGATATATGAGGCAAGAGAGACATTAGCCATTGAGGAGAGATAGAAGAAGAAGAAGAAGAATATATTTCCCCGCATGGTTAGATATATGAGGCAGGAGATATATTAGGCATTGAGGAGAGATAAAAGAAGAAGAAGTAGACATTTCCCTTTGCCATTGATGCTCAAACATCGTGAGACCGGGAGACTAACAATGTCACATGGCGAGAATGGGAAAAATTTGGTTGCTCATAAGGAGAGTGAGCATCAATAGAGAGATAGATGTTGCCATTTACTATGGATGTAATTGGGTGAGAGCGAGAGACATCACATATTGTGCTTATGGGAGATTGCCATCAATTCCAAAGGGGGGGATTCTTGACATTGATGTCAACCTCAGTGCATGGGTGAGATGATTGTCTCAAGAGAGATAGTTGACATTGAATGAGAAAGTGTTGCGAAAAGTGTTTTAATGATCAAGGAGAGTTTGTTGTTATGTAAATTCATTAGTTGAGAACCATCATAATAGAAACATAAGTAATGAGGCTTCAAAAATATGATGGTACTATAATTATTGGGATATATCATATAATTGCCATATCTTTGATGGCATATCTTCCTCATCCAATCAACTTAATTTCTCCTATACATTTCTCATATGGATAAGCCTCAGAAAAGGGTATATGGAAATGTGCAAAAATCCTAAGGGATGAGAAACTATGGCAAGTTAAAGTTTCGCAAGGTCCCAATGGCTCATGGTTCCTCTCATGTCATATCACCGCATTACACTTCTTTAAGCTAAAGACGAGAGATAGATTGGGAGTCAAGGCCAAAATTCCAGAGAGGGTGCAAGCAAGTGATGCAAGGCAAAAAGAGCTAGATATATGATCTCTAGACTAGGGTGCGAGGAGGTTGAAAAGTCAAAGGGAGATCCAAATACCCGAACTTTCCGACTTATTTGGTAGCTAAGAAAATCTAGGCCTATGGGACATTGAAGAGATATGGAATTGTGATAAATACAGATATCTGAGCTCTTCGGGTCTTTTAGGAGCGTATATGAAGAAATACCCTAGACCCATATTTTTTTGTCAAGATTCTTGTTGTTTAAAGGTTCCATTATATTTTCGCATCCATCGGCAGAGAAATTTTATATAGGGAAAACATGAATTTCACCTCGATCTAGATTTCCCCTCTGTATAGGTGAATGACATGGAAGGGTTATGTGGCCCAATGAAAATATAACACATGGTACCATCCATTAAGTAATATGTGGCAGACCACATATAGCCTAATGTTTGAGGAGGTATGAAGTGGTATATGGTGTAGTTGACGAAGACGGGGGATGGAATATTCATGGTCAACAGACGTGATGTTTCATGTTCCCCGCTGCAGAGATTTAGGAGGAGTGCTTCATAAAGATGGGCATGATATTGCTGCGCGGGACAAACCGGAGGGATGGAAATAACTATCAACATCGATATATGACGTGAACCTCATGCACAGGGAGAATTGGCTGGAGGAAGATTTTAAGTTTGGGTGAGATGGCATGGTCCCATGATTGATGGAAGCAGGGAGATAAAATTTTTCGTATCATTTTATTTGATGGGAAGTCCATGCCCCAGACTATTTTGGATTGCAAAGGAGTAACCGATGGGTGCAAAGTGTGCTAAGACTAAGGTCACAACCCTCAGTCACATAAAGCTCAGACGTAAGTGCACGAGAGCTTAGAACGTGCAGGAGCGCTACTAATCAAACAATGGACGAGAAATGATCCAATGTTTCAAGTTCAACAACGTCTTGTCCATGAGACTCAGTAAGGGTGCGCTTGGAGATATTTCTATGTGATAAAGCATATAGAGCCTCCGATTGATTTGCACAGGAGATTCAAAGTTAATGTTTTGGTAGTTTAGTACTGTCACATGAAGAAAAAAGGGTGCTAAAGATACAAGGATTAAACAGTCTGAGTTAACACAGGAACAAGTTATCAAAAACTAAAGGATTTGTTGCACAATTGGGCAATAGTGGACTACATAATCGATGGAATGAATTGTTGATGATAATGGATAGATAACAACCTGGGGAGGAAGAAATAAATCATGGTATTGGCACGATGACTTGAAGTATGCAGTACAAGAAGTTCTAAGGGCATGCATGGTTGGTTGAACTAAAATGAAACATGGTAAGCCATACTAAAAGTACTGCATCGAGCCATGGAGGATTTAATCGACACGCTATCTGAGCTATGTAGTAAGTATGGACGGTAGTCCTTGACCCTAGAGTATTTACATATGACCCTCCCTAAGACATACACAATTAAATGAAGGTCCTCTTCTCAAGCCATAGAAACTGTACCGAAATTTGCATCAAGCCATGTGTGAAGCACCGCTAATAAAACACTTCTCAGTTGAGAAATATAGGTGGGAAAGCAGCAAAGGGTGTAAGAAAAACTGTGGGAGATGGTTACTGAGTGAGGTTGTGTGTGCCTACGGAAGAAGTTTGGGTCGGGAGCAGTGAAGTCTAGTTGAGTGAGTGGTCAGAGTCCAGTGTGGGTTTTGTAAGAGGATCAATCAGTTCCTGTGTAGAGCTTAATTTGTTCTAAGTTTGCAACGGTTGTAAGACCCTGTAGATTTTTGAGTTAATTGAGGTTGTGTATCAGGTTGAGTAAGAGCGAAAGATGTGAATAGAAAATCATTAGATAAAAAACACCGATGGATACATTATGAAATTCTTATAAAATAGTTGTCTACATCGAGAAGTTGGTGCTTTCATCCAAGAAGCATCTTATGAATAACTTGGGGTTGTTGCTTCTTACAAGCCGTGTTGGAAGAATCACCGCACCTCTATGGAATATGTAATTTTCACCCTTGGGATCCTAGTTACTGGTTTGGAACGTTTACCAACACCTGTCGTTTTTGGTGTAACAGAAAACCTCTTCATGGTATCAGAGCATGGACCCACGTTCGATTCCCCCGAGTTGCGTTTCAGGGGGTGTTGGAAGAATCACGGCACCTCTATGGAATCCTTAATTTCCACCCTGGGGATCCTAGTTACTGGTTTGGCATTTCAGGGGGTGTTGGAAGAATCACGGCACCTCTATGGAATCCTTAATTTCCACCCTGGAGATCCTAGTTACTGGTTTGGAACGTTTACCAACACCTGTTGATTTTGGTGTAATGGAAAACCTCTTCAAGTGGGTGCATGAAAAATGAAAGAGTTGATGCTTTTCGTAAGTTGATAAGATGTTTACAAATATGAAGTTGGTTCTTTATACTGGTAAGTACTAAAAAAATCAAGGGAATTTGTGGTTCTTTCTTGTCATTCATAACAAAACAATTAAAGGAGCTTGTGCTCTTTATGAGTGAGTGCTCATGAAAAACTTCATTTAATCAAAGTAGTGGCTTTTGATCTACATCATAAGAAAGGTGATTTGTTGTTTTCTCTCATTATAGATTTCCATGTAAAAATATTTGCGTCATATGTGTATGTACTTGAGGTGTTGTTACATAGCTCATGTGTTGACTTATGTTACTTCCTACCTGGGATATTATTGATTGGTTAAATGGTTTTCAGGTAAAATAAAAGATACAAATTAGAAAGAATTGTAAAATTAATCTAACTCTGACTCACCTTACTGTTGTAGACCTTAATATTAATTCACCTCAACCATTCGCCCCAACCCCGCTTTCTCTTAGTATTAACATGTTTTCCAAAAAAAATCTCAAAATATCATGTGCTAAACATCCTCAACCGATGCACCATTCTCAATTTATTAAATTTACACTATTTTAAACATCTCATTTCTTATTTCTTAAACAACGGTATTGGCATCTTTAGTTTCTAATTATGGATTTTATCTGAACAGTCTTTCTCAAAATGACAAAATATATTATAATAGTAACAACATTCCATGAAATCCTTTTTACCTTTTTCTTTTGAAGAACTAGATTGGGCTTTTTCCTTTGCCTCTTGAAGTGCATGTATTTCTTGAATAATTATGTAAATCATCTAATTGTTGTGAACATTGATTCTAATTTTGCTAGTCTTTGATTATGACATTTTTCGATTGCCTCTTGAAGCAGATGTATTTCTTGAATGATTACTTAAATCATCTGATTGTTATTAACATTGATTCTAATTTTGAGTCTTTTGATGGCCTTCGATTATGACATTTTCTGTGTTTCGTTCTCTTCCTCCAAAAAAACATTTTTCACATGCTCATTTGTTGCTTCTTTAAACAATTAGTAAGTAGCCACTCAATCCATCCTTTTCATTCTATTTAGATATCATGAGACGAAAATATTGGAGGTAACAATTTTGAATTTAATCCCAACGCTTCTTCAATTTTTCTCAAAAGAACTATTTGTACAATATCTTCTCCTGATGTCTCATTTGATTAACAAGGTCTACAGTTTTGTGATATAGTCATTTGTTTATTTATTTTGGTACACATCTTTTCATTTTCTAATTTATTTTTTTAGAATTAAGTTACAACTACACCTTTATATGTGTTTTTTCATATATTCCATGCTTAATTAGTTAATTTGGTTACATCTTTTGTTACAAATTTTATTTCATCAGCTACACTCCCTATGATAGAATGTGTTTTAATATTTTTTTCCTATATTATATTTTAAATATTTATTTTTATTATTATCTTTGTTAGCTCCCTATGATAGAATGTGTTTTTATTTTTTTTCCTATATTATATTTTAAATATTTATTTTTATTATTATCTATTGTTTTACGTTCTTTATTAGCACAATTTACGTATAATATCCTAGAAGTATTTAGTTATAAATATCCGTTACAATACACCATTTACATATTTAGTTATAAATATCTGTTACAATACACCATTTACATATAATCTCTTAAAAATATTTTAGTTATAAATATTGGTTACAATATTTTTCTCCAATAAAAATGATAAAAATAACTTGTGTGATGAATTTAGAGAATATAGTATTGCTTCTTATTATTTAAAAATTAACTAGAAATAAGAAATAAACAACAAATTATGTATAATTTTAATTAAAAAAAAACACATTATATAATTAGAGTCAATCACATTATCATTTTGCTAATTTTAAATACAAAGAAGGGAAATGTCACTGGTGATGGGTACAATTACAAGAAAACAAGGGGATATGCAGAGAAACAATTCCCTACCCATGAATAGAATTGATACAAAACTAATCTAACCATGTTATGCATATCACTCTGATTCATGGTATTCTCCAAGTATACAAGAATAAAGATATAGAAGGTAGATGACTACATCATTATCCCTGACTATTGAAAACATATCCACCTAACCAAATTAGGATTTTCAATATCCACCGACAATCCAATCATAAATCCAATCATGTTCTTGTTGGCCCAATATAACCAAAAACTTCATATCAAAATATAGACACTACTAGGAAATTGAAATTTTGGCTTTAGATGCTATCACTAATGAAAGTATTGTAATAATGCACATAGATATGCCTTCCTTAGTACATAAGAGCAAGTCCCAGTAACTCTGATTCCAAAATTCAAAAACCAACCAACAGAGTGTCCAGAATTTGAATTGACCGAGCATTAACTAGAAATACATAACAAAATAGGGACTATTGATCAAATCAATTCCAGGTGTATGCAGTGCCAACACATCAATATTTGGATTTTGTGTTGTATGTGAATAAGTAACTTAAAAGTTGTGGAAATGGAAAACTGTAAATTTCCATTTTGGATTTTGTGTTGTATGTGAATAAGTAACTTCAAAGTTGTGGAAATGGAAAACTGTAAATTTCCATGGACATAAATTAAGCCTATTAGCTTAACTAGCTTATGTAGTGCCAACACAAAAATATTTGGATTTTGTCTTCTATATCTATGTGAATAAGTAACTTCAAAGTTGTGGAAATGGAAAACTTTAAATTTCCATGGACATAAATTAAGCCTATTAGTTTAACTTACTAATTTCTAGAAGGACCTTATCATCTAAAATTTTAAGATGAAAGTTTCTAGTACTTGCTGGAAACTTAGGGTCTTCAATTTTGACAGATGTAAAATGGAAATGGATGGTCACAATTGGCCATTCATACATGGAAATTCACCTCGCAGATTATATAATCCATTACTTATTTTAAAACATGTAGAGATAATTTCTTTGGAAAATCTGCATGGAAGTAACTTGAATATGGAGGTTTACTTGCACCTAGAGATACATAATTTGCAATTTTTTTTGTCAAAGCTTAAGTAAAAAAAATGGTCTAAATCATGTTGTGCAATATGCCATTGATAAGAACAAGAGTTCAAATGACTTAAATACTTGGAGTTCAATATTACCCTGAAGAGATGATTGCATCTACTCTTCACGGCCTATAGTTCAACTGCATGTCAAATAGCAGTTTCTGCAGATGCCTCTAGGGATGCAGCAAAATGTGTGGGGCAGTCATCTGATGCACACTTGCTGGCAGGGCCTCTCAAGAATCAGATAGTCTAGCTCCTGTTGAGTTGGTTGCAGTCTTTATACTGTCAGGTAAGTACTGGCTCATGCTACATTGTTTTGTTGTGTCATGTTATTGGCTAATGCTTGGTACTGCAGTTGGTCTTTGAGTTTTTGGAATTAGTTCTCTTTCCATATGAAATGTTTGTATCTCTTTGTTTTATGGTAGTACACAATTATAGAATTTTCAAGGAATATATAGGGAAGAGTCATGATACTTTAACCCTTCCTTACCCACTTCTATCCAATTGTTTCATTTTAGCAGTCATGAAACTAATGCTATTAGTCAAAAATTTAGTTGTCTTGGGAGAATGAAGGCCCAAACATTATGAAAACAAAATTAAAATATAATTTGAAAAGAGGAAACTTTAAAAGAGTAAATGTGCTTGATGAGAATTATTAAATCTACATTTCATTCAAAATTTTCCACCACAAAAACCAAGACGATCAGAAGTAACAAGACAATCTGCACTTCTGAGAAAGCCAAACTAAATTAGAAAACCAAACAACAAAACAACCATAAAAATAACTATAAAAATGATTTATTATTATTGTTAGTGGTAATTCCAATAACTTATAACAAAAAAAAACTCTAGTTGTCATTATTTTAATCCAACTTCTCTAGCTTGGATCCATAACCTTCTACTTCCATTGCTTTCTAAGTTATGTTGGACTCGCTCTTAGTTGGCTTCAATGCCTATAGGAGAGAAATATTTTATATGAGAATAACTCAGATTTATTCGCCATACCTGGCTCATAAAATGATTTCTTTTTATTTAGGTAAGTTAAGGAAAAAAAATTCTTAGAAGAAAAAAAATAGGTAATTTTATTTTCCAAAACGCACTCATACCCGAGTCACTCCTTGATGGGTCAAGAGTACATGTTTTTCTTTCATAAGCTCTACCAGATGATATTGAACTCTCAATGAATGACCTATGTTCGATTGGGGCCTCACAAGGGGTTGATTCATAACTTGGAAACCTTCTCATTGGGAATTTTGCTAGCATCTAACTTAAACACTAAACCATCAACTCCAAGTAAGCATGTATTCTGTGATAAAGTAGTAGAAATACCTATATATTATCTTCTTAAGATTACATCCTATATAAGTAATGGCATAATTGAACCACCTTCACCTTAAAATCCATTGGGGCATCTAATCATTACACGAATCACAGCAGGGCCATCACGCTCCAAAGAAAACTGCATTTGGGGCTTCATGTGAATCGCTTGGTGCAAATGACAAGGTCAAATTTTTTTTTCTTTAAGAGATATGCACTCAAGATTTCCACCTAAGCATGCAATAAGGATTTCAGGTCAGGGCATATCTTCAAGCTCAATAAGATCATTGCAACATCCAAAAAAATGAATCCCTTCAAAATTAACCAACACATTTGAGCGCATATGAGACATTCACAAATTAAAACATACTAGTTGCAACAAAAAGAGAAAAAGTAAGAAAAATTTTATTGCAGAATCAAAACTCTCAAGGTATATGCTTCAAACATACTCCACAGACTATGTCCAATGCCATCCTGGCAGTACCATCAAAAATAGGTATCACTTGATTCAATTCATTAATATACTTATTTGCCCTTTGATGAAACACCGTTCCTCTCCTCTAGGAAACTCGAACACATTAGCTTCAAATTGAACCCAATTGAACATTAGCATATGGCACATAGTAATGGCTCTTTGGCCATGGAAATGGATTTTTGTATCCTCTTGGAGCAAGAATGAGGCAATGTAGCTTCTCATCCTCTAGTGGGAAATGCCTCTCTCTGTATATCATATTATCTCTAGGAAATGTCATAGCTCGCTTTTGGTCATGGCAAGGCATGTAATCAATGTATTTGGCACTACAAGGTTCAAATATTTTTTCTTTGGATTCAGAAAGTTCAATATTATCTCCTTCATTGTGGTGAGTCTCAAAATTTAGAGACAAAGTTGCAGAGTCTGTCAGTTTGGTGATTTCCTCTGCAATACTATCACCCTTTCCAAAGCCACTCTTCTACCAAGCACCCAATACGTAGAAAAAACAACATAATCCCAAAGCAATAAAGATAGAAACATAACTCCTGGTCTTGCAGTCTATTGAATTTGTTTTCGACCTTATCTTGTATCTATTAGAGGACAAGAAAATGAATGAATTATTTCAATATCTATGAAATCAAAAGGTACTTGACAAGAAAATGAAGAAATTATTTCAAAATTTATGGAGTCAAAGGGTCCCACTATATCATAATGTAGACAAGAAAACCAAAATCACTACACAATTGAACCCAAGTTCGTGATGCAAAAGCATATAGGACAACAAAACTCAACTGAAACCAAAATAAGAAGCAAATGAAGGGAAATACATCCTCTCATCCTAAAGCCAAGACAAGCCCGTTGAACATAAAAAATTTGTTCAAAACACATAGGAGAATAGAACCAATCCAAAGCCTGGGAATATTAGGAAACAAAGGAGAACACATTTGCCCATCATGTAGCATGCACATTGTCCACGAATCGAGTCTACAAACTGGCATTAATTAATAAAAAAGTGGCATTTTTTGTTGAAACACTACCCATTGGAACCATATTTCAATTATTGAATGCAAAATTTCCAAATATCAATGGATTATCTAACTAAATATTCAGTCAAGGTAAAGAATAAATAGATGGATTCATACCATCCACATTGTGTGTGGCCACTGACCATGCACAAAGGCAAGATTTAGACTACAAGGTGACTCATGGAATCTCAAGAACTGAAGTAAGAGGAGGCAACCAAATCATGGTCTTAATAAAATAAAAGAGATATAATAAAATAATTTATAGTGGCACATTTAACATTTACAGAAGATTACCAAAAAAAATATTTTATAGTTTTCCTTTGGTCATGAAGAATTTCCTTGTCAGTGAATCAAATGCATTTTAGGTGGAAGAAGATCGTGTAATGGATGATGAAAATGAATGTAAATCAATTATTATTGGAAATCACATTCAGTAGTGAAGCATCAAGAAAAGAAATATTGTTTTTTGTTAAATAAATACACAACTTCTCTCTTCTGGTCAAAATGTCCTCCTAGATGGGTGAATTGAATTGGTGCACCTCAGCAACCAGTAGATTTGTAAATAAACAAAGCTAAAGGAACCACCAAAGATAGAGGTAGCAACATCAATGCCAACAACATGGACAGATGACCAAGTTTATCCTTAAGCAGTTCCATAAGCATTTAACTGAGCAATCCAACACTTGTTAAATTGAATGCATGCAGAGATGTCAACTTGAATTAAATATAAATCACCATGTCCCACTCTGTGGGGCCACAATTTTTCCAGTTTTCTATGTTGGTCCATGACCTTACCACTTGTTTATCTTGCCGTAACCCAACCTGCATGATTGAAAAAAAAAAAGAACGAACACTTTCCAAATCAAATTCTGATTGAAGGAAAATGTGTTGGCATTATGATTCAGGTGTTGTCCTTGATGGCAAACCCATTCAGGTGATAAATCAAGAAGGACGCAGGAAATATGTTCAGCAAGTGCGTCCCCGCAGGTATACCATACAGAACTCGCGTCCAGGGATGCCGGCCAGCCGTTCAGGAGGTGCGTCCGCCCAGTGCACACATTTCAAGGCAGAGAAAAGCACGTGGGGGTTTCCTGCGTGGTATCTAGCCGATGGTTTTGTGTTTCTATGGTGTCGGCTCGTGGTATCGTTCCATGTTTTGGGGAGAAGCTTGCCTATATAAAGCAAAGGAGTTCATTTGGATTATGCATCATCTTGGTTGAATATCTTTTGGTGAGATCTAGTCCAGATCTATGGGGGCGAATCTTCTAATGGACTGTGATCTCTATGGCGCATGATCAGATCTGTGGATCTGAGTGTTTGGGTTGGTTCTGAAGTCCTCATATCTTTTATATCTGAAGGGACGCAGGTTCAGTAAAGGGCAAGTGCGCCGGGACACAGTACAGTAAAGGCTCAGGTGCGTCTCTGAGGCAAAGGACGCGGCGCGACTGTGTTATTGGGTGCGTCTCTGAAGAAGAAGGCGCGGCGCGATAGTGTTTCGGGGGTGCGCCGGTCGCAGCAAAGCATAGAGGAACAGTGCGTCTGCACGCAGAACAGCGGAGGGTAGACTGCGTCCAGTCGCAGGCCACAGAAAGAAAATATGCGTCCCTGTCTTAAGATGATCTGTTGACTGTATATTTCTGTTCATAAGGTGTTCTGGGTTATTTCTGTAATTACTGATCTGATATCTGTAGTGGACTGTATCTGTTATATACTTGTTGATCATTTGATTCTTCATGAAAAGAAGTAGGGGGTTGTAGCTCCCTTCCAGGAGAAACTGGAAAACGAGAGAGAGTTGTAGCTCTCTGTAGGTTGCAGCCTGCGTGCTGGTAAAGGACTGCACCAGTACAAAATCATTGTAAAAGAATTTCTTGAAAGAAGATAGAGACATATTGCAGCAGGTGGTTTTCTCCGCATTGGGTTTCCACCTTACATCTTGTGTTCTTTGATGTGACTGTCTATTTTCTTTATTCAAGCTCATTATTTTATGGTACTGATATGCAAGAATAATTCAAAAGATCAAATAAGGAAGATTTGGTAAATTGCTTAATAATACTGATTCACCCCCCCTCTCAGTATTATTTCCAACAATTGGTATCAGAGCAGGTCCTTCAGAAAAGCTTGATCGCTTGAAGGTAGATCGTTCATCATGAGCAACTACGAGAGAGAAGCATCAATCAGGCCACCAGTTTTTGATGGGACAAACTTCAATTATTGGAAGGTAAGAGTTACTGCATATCTTCAATCTCTTGGTACTGAAGTTTGGGACATTGTAGAAACAGGCTATGCTTTTCCTTCAGCTACTCCTACAGATCCAGCTGAGAAAAAAAAGTATGAAACAAATGCAAAAGCAGTCAGTACTGAATTCATGAAGGTAATGCACTTCAAATCAGCAAAAGAAATATGGGACAAAATGATCACAAGCTATGAAGGAGATGAACAGGTAAAACAAGCTAAACTTCAAACTCTCAGGATTCAATATGAGACTCTCAAGATGTATAATGATGAAAGTGTGGCTAATTATTTTCTTCGGGTAGATGAGATTGTTAATTGTATGAAAAATTTGGGTGAAGAAGTAAAGGAGTCCATAGTAGTTCAAAAGATTCTAAGATCATTATCCCCCAAGTTTGAATCCAAAGTATCTGCAATAGAAGAAAAAGAAAATCTCCGTGTTCTTACTATGTCTCAGCTACATGGAATTCTAACTGCTTATGAAATGAGAAAGGGAGGACCATCAGACAGAAGGGAGGCTGCTTTTAAAGCATCAGGCAAAGAAGATTACTATGAAGCAAGCCATGATCCAGAAGAAGAGAAAGAAGGATCAGCCAGCATGCCTCTTGAGCTAGTACATACAGATGTATGTGGACCATTCAGAAAAAGAACACCTAGAGGAGAGGAATACTTGATATTATTTATTGACGATTTCTCCAGGTTTGTTTGGTTAGGACTTATGAAGCACAAAGATGAAGCATTCGAAAAATTCAAATCCTTCAAAGCCTTGGTTGAAAATGAATCAGGTCACAAAATTAAGTGCCTCAGATCTGACAGAGGTGGGGAATTTACTTCAAATGAATTTTTCGATTTCTGTGATGAACATGGGATAAGGAGAGAATTTTCTACAGCTAGAACTCCTCAGCAAAATGGAGTAGTTGAAAGAATGAACAGAACAATCCAGCAAATGGCTCGTGCTATGCTTGATGAATCAGGAACCCCTGCAACCTTCTGGGGTGAAGCTGCACATGCGGCGGTTATTATTCTCAACAAGACAAATGTCCGAGTGAACAGCACTCAAACTCCTCATGAGCTCTGGAGTGGTAAAACTCCTTCGGTAAAGCACTTCAAAATCTTTGGGAGCAAATGCTATATCAAGAATACTGAGGAGCAGCTTGGTAAACTTGATCCTAGAGCAGATGAAGGTATTCTTCTTGGCTACTCTCCACATAGCAAAGCATACAAATGCTACAATAAAGACTTGGCAAAATTGTTGACAGCATTGATGTAGTGGTTGATGAGAAGGGATACATTCCTAGGCAAATACATCGTGAAGACATCGAAGAAGATGAAAGCCACCCTCAAAGACAGAATAATGAAGAAGAAGAACCGCAAGAAGAATATCAAGAAGAACCTCACGAAGAAGCAGAAGAACGAACAAGAATAGAAGAAAAGACTCCATCCAGATATGTTCAAAAGAACCATCCAGAATCTCAGATCATGGGACAGAAAGAAGCAGGTATACAAACTAGAAGAACAGTTGCAGAAGCTTCAAGTTACTTGGCATTACTCTCCTCTACTGAACCACAAAATGTAAAAGAGGCATGCAAAGATGAATGTTGGGTGAAAGCAATGGATGAAGAACTTGAGCAAATCGAAAAGAACAACACTTGGGAGCTGGTTCCTAGACCAAAGGATAAGAATGTTATCGGAACAAAATGGGTCTTCAAAAATAAATTGAATGAAAATGGAGAAGTAATTAGAAACAAAGCCAGACTTGTTTGTAAAGGATATGCACAGCAAGAAGGAATAGACTTTGAAGAAACTTTTGCTCCTGTTGCAAGACTTGAGGCCATCCGAATGTTCCTTGCTCTCTCAAGTTCTCAGAATTTCAAAGTATTTCAAATGGACGTAAAATCAGCCTTTCTGAATGGAGACTTGGAAGAAGAAGTGTACATTGAACAGCCAGATGGGTTCATTCTTGGAAATGATCCAAATCTTGTATGCCAATTGAAAAAGGCTCTCTATGGTCTCAAACAAGCCCCAAGGGCTTGGTACTACCGGTTGGACAAATATCTTCATCAACAAGGTTTTTCAAAAGGTTCAGCAGATAGCAATCTATATATAAAAATTGAAAATGACAAATTGCTAATACTTGTTGTGTATGTAGATGACATTATTTTTGGCAGCAATGAAGAAGCTATGAGTCAAAGCTTTGCCTCAGTCATGCAGAAAGAATTTGAAATGTCCTTGCTAGGAGAACTGACATACTTTCTTGGTTTGCAAATCCAACAAAAGGAAGGAGGAATCCTTTTATCTCAAACCAAGTATCTCAAGCAGATTTTGAAGAAATATGGCATGGAAGATGCAAAACCAGTATGTACACCCATGGTCACAGGATGCAGTCTCAGTGCAAATGATGAATCTGCAGCAGTACATCAACCAACCTACAGATCTATGATTGGAAGTTTACTATATTTAACAGGTACCCGACCAGACATCATGCATGCAGTTGGAATAGTTGGAAGATTTCAGGCAAATCCGAAGGAGACTCATCTTCAAGCAGTGAAGAGAATTTTCAAATATCTTCAAGGGACTCAAAATTATGGCTTATGGTATCCTAGAAATACAGATCTTACTCTTCATGCCTATACAGATGCAGATTGGGCCGGAAGCGTGGATGACAGGAAAAGCACAAGTGGTGGTGCGTTCTTTATGGGTCCCAGACTGGTCTCTTGGTTCAGCAAGAAACAGAGTTCAATTGCCTTGTCTACAGCTGAAGCAGAATATGTTGCTGCTGCATCTTGTTGCACCCAACTCCTTTGGATGATGCAGACTTTGCAGGATTATCAGATCACTTGTACACCTCCAATCTCTATCTTATGTGACAACACAAGTGCAATCAGCATCTCAAAGAATCCGGTTATGCATTCAAAAACCAAGCACATACCAATCAAGTACCATTTTCTCCGGGAACAAGTACTTGAACAGAAGGTCAAGTTGGAGTATGTTCCTTCTAAGGAACAAGTTGCTGATATTTTCACCAAACCATTGCCCAGGGACACTTTTGAATACCTCAGGCAAAAGCTGGGGGTTGTTGATGCATCATCTTACTGTTGATCATCTTCCTATTGGTGGTATAGGCTCAGGGGGAGCACATAATGCATTGTTGGCATTATGGAGAAGGAGATCTTGGAAATAGCTGCAATATGTCTCTATCTCCTTCATGATGGATTTCTGGTTACAGATCTGGAGATGCATGAGCATAGGGGGAGCATACCCTTTGCTCTTGATGTCAAAGGGGGAGAATGAAGCTGAAGATTATATGGTTGCCATCAAGTCCAAAGGGGGAGATTGTTGGCATTATGATTCAGGTGTTGTCCTTGATGGCAAACCATTCAGGTGATAAATCAAGAAGGACGCAGGAAATATGTTCAGCAAGTGCGTCCCCGCAGGTATACCATACAGAACTCGCGTCCAGGGACGCCGGCCAGCGTTCAGGAGGTGCGTCCGCCCAGTGCACACATTTCAAGGCAGAGAAAAGCACGTGGGGGTTTCCTGCGTGGTATCTAGCCGACGGTTTTGTGTTTCTATGGTGTCGGCTCGTGGTATTGTTCCATGTTTTGGGGAGAAGCTTGCCTATATAAAGCAAAGGAGTTCTTTTGGATTATGCATCATCTTGGTTGAATATTATTTTGGTGAGATCTAGTCCAGATCTATGGGGGCGAATCTTCTAATGGACTGTGATCTCTATGGCGCATGATCAGATCTGTGGATCTGAGTGTTTGGGTTGGTTCTGAAGTCCTCATATCTTTTTTATATCTGAAGGGACGCAGGTTCAGTAAAGGGCAAGTGCGCCGGGACGCAGTACAGTATAAAGGCTCAGGTGCGTCTCTGAGGCAAAGGACGCGGCGCGACTGTGTTATTGGGTGCGTCTCTGAAGAAGAAGGCGCGGGCGATAGTGTTTCGGGGGTGCGCCGGTCGCAGCAAAGCATAGAGGTACAGT